>VZTU01005826.1:0-197971 GCA_013400835.1 Zapornia atra | reverse complement strand
GCATATAAGGAGGAACTTTTTCCTTCNTTCTCTGAAGACATTCATATCCTGACTGGATGTGTTCCTGTGTGCTTTAGTCTGGGTGATCCAGCTCTGACAGGGGGGTTGGACTAGACGACCTTTCGAGGTCCCTTCCAACTCCTAACGCTCTGTGATTCTGTGATGTAGCAGCTTGGACAAGATGTGTCAGGAAAGTAATACAAGCCTTGGCCATCAGCATGGGAGTGTGAAGGCTTGAAGGTCTTCCTAGAAGCTCCAAAGGAAGAGTTCCTCACACACGCAGGTATCTCCCTGAAGACATTCCCACCCTGTGCTGCAGAGTCATTCTGTAATGTTGGCATGTTGTAGCTGAGCAGCATGTTTAAAAACTGCCTATCACCCCGATGGCACGTGCACTGGGGAAATGTGGCTGGGCTTTTCCCACAAGTTACGTTACTGGTCTCAGAAATGTCCAGGCTTTAGGGGTAGTACAAAATCAAACATCTTAACTGCCCTTGTTAATTTTAAATATTTGCAAAGGCTGAAAGCTGGTGTGTGTTCAAGGGTTGGGGACTAGGAAGCGAAATACGAAGGGTCTACAACATTTGGATTTTTTATTACAAAGACCCTTATTGGCCTCAAATGAGGTCAGGCACTGTTGAGATATGAATATTACAAACACCAGAGTAAAAGACTGTTTGTGCCCAGAAGAACTTATAATCTAAATAAATAAGACAAAAATGCTAATGTTGTTTTTTGTTAAAGATGAGAAAGTGTGACACTTGTAAACCCAGAGCTGCGCCTGACTCTTAACTCCAGCTTTATGCAGTGCACTGTCCTGCTTCTTTTCACAGTGGGCACTGTGTCAGCACCAATGTCTTCAAAATGTGTTTATTAATATGTGATTCACCCAGGGTCATCTCATATAATTGGGTTTTTTTACTGGTTAATGTTTGAAGATGCAAAGTGCTGCCTGTATGCTGTTGGTAACAGTGCGGGCACTTTATTGCTGTTTTGTTTCTAGGTGCTCAGAGGAATCAAGGTCTTCCCAGAGCTATAAAGAGTGGGAGCAGACCAGGTGGTTCTCAGGGCAATGTGGCATCATGTCCTCCCATCCTGGATTAAATAATTCAAGGGACCAGGCTTCAACCAGGCTTCAACTTCCCAACAAAACTCATTAGCCGTGACCCTGTCATTCCCCTGTGATGGGCTGAAATAAGGGAAACTATTGGATGAAAAACTGTGTTAAAAACCAAAATGATGTAGGAAAACCCAAACAACACAGAAGGGAGCTGGATGGGGGGTGGTAAGAGGGCTTAGAGGATTTCCAGCCATGTGGAAAACTCCTTGGGGAAGGCACAGGTTGATAATCAAATTCAGCTGTAGTTGAGAGAGACTGCTGCAGCATCCCTGAATAATCCTTCACTGTTACATTGAGTTGGCTTGGAGATTTCCTCACACTGCTCGCTCTTGTCTTCTGCTGCCTCTCAGCGTAAGTAAATCACTACAATATGCCCAGCCATGAAGCCTGCAGCGTTTTGGAAATTCCAGGCACAGCAGAGTGCTTGAGGCTTGCTGTCAATGGCAGAAGATGCTGTGAACATATTAAACTTGTTTCGTGTTCCCTACCCTTCTTTCACAATACCTGAACAGATTCAAAGGCTTCATCTTTCACTTTGGGACATTTTGTAGCTGGGGCCTGAGACATCTAAATGACTATCTAAAGCTCTGGGATCATCGTCAGCCTCACACACCTCTGCATTAATAGGATTTCTTGCCACAGGGGTGTAATTCATTTGTTCAAGAGATGCAACATTTTTTGGGGGAAAATCTGGCACCGTTGAGCTTCTCCATGGGCTGATGATCATCGTCATTAAAAACACCACCTCATTCTCTGAGTCCCAGTCACAGTGTTTTGAGACACCTTTTCTAGCATAATTACATAGCAACCCGAATATTGCAAAGCAAACAAGTTTTTCTTCCCAACATAAAATGCTCCCTAAATTGCAAAAAGCCCCAAACCCCAAACCAGCACTGAAATCCCCACTAACAGACTGCTGAACACATGTGTCTGTCTTCAGGGAGCAATTGGGGAAGGAAATAACATGCGGCTTGTTAGCCAAGTTGCTTGATTCACCATGGGAAGATGCTTAGATAAAAGCATTTATGGAGCAGAATAAAGTTGTGACTCTTGTTGACCAAACTACCCAGGATCTGGGGCACAAGGGGAATAACTCAGAAAGAAGGAAAACTTCTCATGCCATAGGTTTGACTTATGTCTTACACTTTTGAGGAAGCAGGAGGCTATATATTTAGAAGTTGAGGGAGAACTCACCAAGAAATGAGCTGGAAAAAAATGGGGTTCTAAAAAGCATGTAGACTGAGGACACGCAGGCACTGCATGGGTCCATTGGGGTGTATCTGGAGTAATTTTACTGACTAATTTTCCTGGATGTAGCCATATAGATGTAATTTATGTAATGGACATAAATTCTATGCTCTGAAGAGACAGACCTTGGAAAAAAATCTTGCAGAGCTTTGTAGGCAAGCCCATTGAATGAGTTTCTCTGATGGATCTTGTATTTTTAATGGAAAGAAAATAAAGTGATTCTAGGATTCCTGAGTGACAGCTGAGATGATTTGTGCCCAGAAAGCAAACGTGTGCCCTTCTGGCACTGCTGAAAGAGAACAAGTACTAAAGCCAAGAGCGTGCTTGTTCTGCAGGTGAGTGGAGCTGCACCAGGGGAAAGCCAAAAGGGAAAGGTCTGGGGCAAAGCAGGGCAGTGGGATTCAGCTAGAGTGAAATGCCAAGAAAAACTCATCTAAATGGGCTGCTTTTATCTTCACTGCCTCCAGAGACAGCTAGGTCCCCCTGCTTGCTCATAGACATGCTGCAAAAATTTGTAGCCATGGACAGCATTGTGTGTGCAGTGCAGGAGGTGATGCTTCATCATCTTCAGTCAGGGGCAACTAAAGTGACTGTCAGCTTCAGGGCCACTTTTTGCTCTGGGGATGGTGTGATGCTGTGACACCTTTATCGTATGTTGTCATGTGGTTATGATGAATGGGTAGGAGCAATTTATATATATATAAATAGATATAGTGACTATGTGTAGGTACGTATATATACTCGCCCATTAAAAATGCTACTTATATAGTGATACACAGAATCATAGAATCACAGAATGGTTATGACTGGAAGGGACCTTAAAGATCCTCAGGTCCCAACCCCCTGCCATGGGGAGGGACACCTCTCACTATACCAGGCTGCTCAAGGCCCCATCCAACCTGGCCTTGAACACCTCCAAGGAGGGTCATCCACCACCTCCCTGGACAACCTGTTCCAGTGCCTCACCACCCTTGTAGTGAAGAAACATATAGAGATATATTTGGGCCCCTCACTACATGAAGGACACTTGGATGTGTCCAGAGAAGGGCTACAAGGCTGGTGCAGGCTTTGAAGGACTAATCTTATGATGAGTGGCTGAGGGAGCTGGGATTGTTTAGCCTGGAGAAAAGGAGGCTGAGGGAGACCTCATCACTCTCTACAACTACCTAAAAGGTGATTATGGTGAGGTGGGGTCAGTCTCTTCTCCCTGATAGCTAGTGACTGGATAAGGGGAAACAGTCTGCAGTTGTGTCAGGGGAAGTTTAGGTTGGATATTAGGAAAAACTTCTTTACTGAGAGGGTTGTCAGATAGTGGAACAGGCTGTCCAGGGAGGTGGTTAAGTCACCATCCCTGGAGGGATTTAAAAGAAGAGTAGATGTTGTACTTGGTGACATGGTCTAGTGTAGGACCTAGTAGGGCTGGATAGATGGTTGGTCTCGATGATCTTGAAGGTCTTTTCCAACCAAATCCACTCTATGACTATGATTCTATGGGTCTATGATATATATATTCTATGATATATAGTTATATATAGTGCTAGTGTCTTGCCACACAGCATGTTGTTTGGCTTCAGTAAGAAATGCATAGAGAATGACCTGTGCCATTAGATAAGAGCTGTTTTAGAGCATTGTGAACATTGTTAATTTATTCTGTATTTTGAGTTTCTCTTCATATTTGGCTTGCATATAGGCAAAGGCAGGTGAAGGCAGGAGAGTCATGCTTGTTTATGTCACCTAAGCTTCATTATCCCTAATGAAGGGTCTAACCCAAAATGCAGTATGAGGATATCAACAGAGTTAAGAAGGTATTTTATCCTTGGATGCAAACTGGATTTAGCTGATTTCTAAATATCTTTGCCTATGCAGTGACTTATTGACAGATGTTTTTGAGAGACCTTGTTGTGTTCTTCCATCTAGTGACACAAGACTTGGGTCCAAAAAATGGTTTTGTGTTTCTGCTTGTGTTCACCAGTCAGTTGCCTTCAGTGATGGGAAGTGAATAGTGGCTTTTTGTCCACGCTGTCATCAGTAACAGAAATTATTTTCGTTGTGTTCCACAGCTGTTCAAATACATGGTATCTGACCTTGCCTAGTTTGTGACCAGAGACCATGGAAAGCTGTCAAAGATGGGAGATCTTGACTTTGTGATGCCCCAGGTCCCCTATGGCCCTCTAACTCCATTTCTGAGACACTTTTGGTAGATTCTCTTAGATAGAAAATATTAACTTTGCTTAAGATGGAAACAGGAATTGTGTGGTGCCCAGTTGTTCATTATATCATGGGGGACAACCCAGTCAAGAAGTGAGCATGATTCCTTCTCTTATTCTCCATCCCTGTTTAACCTCTGATATGCTGAATCACCACTTTCTGTATCCTGTCCACATGCCGCACAGACCCCTTGGTCCAGTGCAGTGCTGTAGTTGCATGCTGCAAGTGTGCACAGCTGGAAGACAGCAAAGTGTCTTCTTTTGGGTCAGTCAAGGGCTTTATTTGTTTAGATAAAGCACCCTTCACATGGGGAAATGAAGGTGGTGTGAAGCATATGGGACCTGTTAGAACTTTTAAGAGCAAACCAAGTGGAAGGTGAACTAACTAACATTGTGCTTGATGTTAGGAGGTCTCTCTCAAGTAGCTCATGAGGGATTCCCCTCCACAGATGGGATGGCTGAAGCATCTTCACCAATCAATCTTAACTGTGGTCTAAACCACTGCCCACAGGGTAACGACAACGGCTGGTTGTTGCCCTCTGCTACGTCACAGTTACGGGTTGCAAAGTTGCATCAATTAAAAATCTACTGTGCTAGTGTCATTATGGTGGTGGGTGCATTAGTTTCTGCAATCAATTCCCTTGTCTGCTATTATATAAGCAGTACTAGGGACAAAGCAGTGGTTTAGATACTCTGGTACTTCAAGGTTCAAGGCAAAATATGGAAGAGAGGGAGATTGGTAGTAAAAATATTTAGAAAAATGGTTTGGGCTTCAGAAGGTGCCTGGAAAAATCTTCCTAGAGGTATCCTTGTGTATTGGCTTAGTGCTCTGAATAGAACTTCCTGAAGTCAGAGGATAGCACACGGAAGTGCATCAGGCCTTTTTCTCGTCTGATTTTTCTCTTAAATCATTTGTAGCAGCACAGAGTAACTGTAAAATTCTGCCTTTGATGTGCACAGCTTGGAGGCTTTCCTTTGGGAGTCAGGAAAAGCCTATGCTACTCAGCTGCACGCTGGAACAGCAGCATTTTATGCTCCTTATGCTCAGGTTTCAAATGACAATATAAAGTTACAAGGCTGTGGAGGAACAGGTTGCAATTCCAAGACAGAAGAGGAAGGGGCTGAACATGTCCCAGGGGGTGGTTCACATCTTCTTCCAGCCCAGTTGTTTGCAGAGATGTGCTGTGGATTTATTTGATGGAACGATAGAGGTTAAAAATAGTTCTCTAAAAAGGAGGTGGGGCAAGGGGACAAATACAAAGCACGAGAAGTTTTTATTTCTTTTCATTCCACAGCCACTATAAATCAGCAGGGAAGTCAGTTTGGGGTGGTTTTATTTCCTTCTGTCTTGCGTTGTTAAAAAATCATCAGCCACTACACTGAAATGGTTTGCAAGAGCCACTTCACCAGGAACAATTTCGGGCTGAGAACAATAAAAAATTGGTAGATGCCGGGTTGAATCTGTGTGTCAGCGGCTGCTGAATTCAACTTAAGAGCTGTAAATGGAACCAATCATCATTTCTTAATGAGATATACGAGAACAAAGAATCACAATGCTCAAATAATCTGTCACATCTCCATCAACGCTGCTTAAGCAATTATTCAGTTTGTTCAATGGTTTGACACGGTAACACGACAAAATCAATTTACAAAGCAGTTTAAATATAAATATGCAATGGTTTGGTTTGGGTTTTTTTTTCCCCCCAGGAATGTCATTCTTAAAGCCTCATGTTTTGTCTCCTTACAATCCCTACCCAGTCATCTGCTTTCAGTGGTACCGCTTGGATGAAGTCCTACGTAGCCCACAGTGACTTTATTCACCAGATCATTTGTCATTTATCCATCTCTGGCCTAATGAGACTGTCGTCTGGGCCTTGGAAAAAATGAATGATGCATTGCTCCAATATAGAGTGTAAGTATGTTTTTCACATCGTGCTCAGGCTGTATTTTTGCAGGGTCCTTAAGGAAGACTGGCCCTCAGCCCTTATTAACACTTAATGTAAATCTTTCTGAATATTTTATTCATTTGGCAGCAAACGTAGGATAAACATGGTATGAGTTCCCTAGGAGCTAAATAACAAGTATTGTACATGGAGGTGATGTGATCAGCTATTTTAATACCAGACCTTTCATCATGTTGCAGTGAACTGTGACTGGGATGGTCCCATCTCTCTTTGCAGCGACGGGTATCTGCAACAAACTGCCAATAACAACTTACAGGGATTGTTGTAGTGGACTCTGAATGCCATCTTCAGCAGCAGGAGTCCTATGGCCTTACCCTTTTCTTCCATAAATAAGTCCCCATCCTACAAATGAGCTCGGGTAGCATGGTGTAATGAATCTGTGGCACAAAAGAGATTACTCCCCCCAGTGTGAAATGTTTGCACCTCTCATCTACTCCATGGGGAAATCAAGGATGTAGAGACTTCTGTTCCCTGTACAAATAACTCTGGGATTCCCTCAGTCCATTTGTGTTTTATATAGGCTACAAAATGCCATTGACGTACCTGGCTGCGTGTCTCATTATGCCTCTAACTTTGTATGTCACTGGGCTGTCAACAGAGATGTCATAAACAGCTTTTAGAGGATTGTGAGCACTTTTTATTTCAAGAGAAGGCAACAGGGTTCCCAGAAGCCTTTTAAATGTGCCAGAGGACTGTGCGATGGAAGGGAGCAGTAATTCTTATTGTTGCCATATGACTCCCATTACTATCATTTCCGAGCAACTCCCAGTCCTTACAAAATCTGTGATACTGAAAACTCGAATGCTTGTATTTGTGCTACATTTATGCATGGCATATGGACTTCCAGTATCTGGTTACTCAGTTTCTGCTCAACATCTTGTATTTTCTAGTGACTGTTGAAGAATCTGAATATGTACGGTATTTCCTTATCTATTATTGGTGTTGCTGCAGTCTTTATCTTGTGGTTTGTTGGCTAACTGTCAGATACTCATGGCTTCATTAAGAAACAGATGTACAGGTCTACACTTTGTTTTTGTAGCTGCACTTTTGACATATTGTAAATGTCCTTAATTGATTTTATTCAGGATAATACCATCTGCTGGCATCTGTTTCTGCTGGGGCTCTTGCTAAATACTTGTGTGTATCATGATCTATAAGAATGAATTGTAGAGTTTCAGTGAGGTATTATGTTGATTTCCTTTTTCTGAAATGAATGAGAGCAAAGTTTGAACAGTGGACTTATGTATGTCTACATAATTTAATATCTAGACCAATACAGTTTATTTCAAAAGGCACATTTCAGGCAAGAATCAGGCCCTGTGTCCCTGTTGGTCTCAATTTATTGTTGGTGTGTCTGCAAAGGTATCAGAGCTCCCAGACTGGGAGAAGAGCAATCTTCAGGTTTTTATTTGGCTGTCCTTGATCATGGAGGGGTGCAGAATAAACTTTTAAATCTGCCTGCAGCCTTGACATAAAACTCTGCCTAATGAACAGTCAAGATAAGTCATCTTTAAACATCACTTACTGTATCTGCCAGGTTGATGGGCTGCTTGGGAGCTTTTAACAAAGCCAAGTGTGCTCTGATATGAAGCTTTTGGTGGTAAAAGCAATACCGGACAGACACTGGATGAGATGTCTGCTGAGGATGCAAGTAGGAAAATGCATGCTGTCTCATGGGAGTCTTCCTTTTTGTGTAGCCCACTGTCATGTTGGGTTTAACTCTCTAACCTTAGCTCACTCCTTTTTATTAGATGGCATCAGCATTTATGGTAGATTTTATTGCAGTTGCCATGTCTGTGTCTGAACGGTGAGACACAATAGAAATTCCATTTCCCAGAACTGTGTCTGGCTGTCACAAATGCAAATAAGCATCAAAAAGTATCTAGGTCAGGGTTTATCTGTAGTGGCCTAACTCTACTCCCCATAAAAATAGTTAGAGTTGGCCTTTGATGTCAATAAAGCAGCATGAAGCCAATTTCAAGATCCTTATGAAGTTTTTCCTTCTCTCTGCACCACTCACATGTGGTGATGATGGAGGAGGAGGAGCAGGGCATGAGAGTCCTCCAAATGCCATTGAAGATCCTAGATGGGTGTGCTTAGTGCTTAGCGTTTCAATAGAAGTGGGTCACTGGTCTGAAATACCTGGTGTCCCAGCAGGGATGGATTGTCCTTGAGCTGGAGTTGTCTTTGTGGTACTTCATACAGGCAGGACTCATTAGAAAAGTTCAATATAGAATCATAGAATGTGTAAGGTTGGAAGGGACCTTTAGAGGTCACCTAGTCCAGCAGGCAGCAAGCAGGGGCATCTTCACTAGATCAGGTTGCTCAGAGCCCCATCAAGCCTGACCTTGAATATCTTCAGGGATGGGGCCCACACTACATTTCTGGTTAACCTGTTCCAGTGATCTACCACCTTCATATTGAAGAGCCTTCATATATGATGAGCCTTCCATGCATGTGTATTACAGCTCACATGAGGGCCACTGCAGAAGCACAGGTTCTCCTTCTACTTTGCCAACTAGTTTCTTTGGCCCAGTATCTTTGATGTTGCTGTTCTTCTAGTATTGATATCCCAGTATTGGCACCCCCATACTGGTACCTGCAGCTGGTCAAAGGTCAGGAGTCAGACTGTAAAGTCAGGAGCTTTGGAGATGATGTGGGCTAGTGGTAGAGACATTACTTGGGTGGAAGAGCACTAGCTAATGATTTGGGAGACGTGGGCTTCACTTCTGACTGTGCCATCGGGCTTTTTTATGACCTTGGAAGAGTTGCAGCACCTCGCTGGCCTGGTTTCCCCATCTGTCGGTCACTGACCTACTTTGTAACTCACTTTGAGATCTAACTAATTAAAGCTTGCAATGTGAGATGTTCAAAATGTACTATAGAAGCTGTTGTTTTTGTCAGGGCAATATGGTAAGAATCTCCCTAGTTGTCCTTAAGGTGTATCTGTGTGTGCTGGGACCTCAGCTGTGATGCTGGCGTTTTGCAGATGATGTGGGACAGGCTTCTGCAAGAATCTACTTCCTTTCCTAAAACTACCAGAGACCCTGAGAGGAGGTGGACCACCCTACCTCAGAAACACCAGAGATGGCACAAGAGACTAAACCTAACTGAAATACATTTTGTTTTCAGAAACTTGTTTTTTTCAGTGTGTTGGGAATCCCATCAGGGCAGACAGACCTTCCAGAAATGTCTCTGAGCTCTCAACTCCTGCCTGCTGATGGGTTTTCCAGTACTGGTTTGCTAGTGGATGGACATTAGGGAAGGAACTGTGCAGCTGCAAGGCAGATTTCCCCTCCTGTGCAATCTAGGTTATAAGTGGGAGTCAGGAAATAGCAGCAGTTTCAGTGCCACTGTCAACAGAGTGGGGTTTGCAGAGCAGGGGATAAAGTTTTGTACTGCCCTGAAGAGCCCTCTGATGATAAGACAATGTGGTCTTGCCACAAAGATACATCTGTAGCATTAGTGTTGTGTTCATTATCTGTTAATTCTATTTTTAAATGTCTAACGATGTTTGTGCCTCTTGAAAATCAGTTCAGCAACTGAAGTCAGTACAGCGAGTAGCCACAGCGACCCTGAAGCGATGAGCATCTTGAAACACCTTCAAAAAAATAATTAAAGCTATTCTAGAAATGTCTTCAGTACCATGTCTTCATAGGGAATAAAAAAAAGTTACCTGTGAGATGCAGCAGGAATAGTGTTTCCAGTCACCATGGTGTTACCTTTTAAACAAGCCTTTTTGTAGGCAGAGTGCATTCAGGTTTTTCTCTGGTTCTTGAAAAAAAAAAAACACCAAAGGAAAAGGTAAAGTCAGTGCATAAATTGGAAAGCAAGCTTTCATTTAAGCTGCATGATTTAGATCTGCTTGCGAAGGCTGCTGCTGTAGAGCATTTGGCATTCATCAGGAAAATCTCCAAGTCTAAACAGTTTTATTATGCAAAGTTATATAGTTGGAAGGTAAAACACTCTGTCTTTCTCCACTTTGAAGAACAGTGTCAGCGATGGATGTCCTGTCAGATTTTTCTTAAGCTTGCAGGGAAGGTGAATAGCTGTAGGTCTCACTCTTCAACCTGTGGCTGCTCCAAGCAAGGAGCCCTGGTGTAGAAGGATGCTCAGGTGGATAGTAGGGCAGCTGTGCTCAAGAAACCACACAGGTATTCTCAAATAATGCATTGCACGGGGTGTGATTTAGCAAACCACCAACCTCTTCCTGAATTAGGGTCCCCCTATTCACATCTTTTCATTCAGGTTTTATTAACATGGGGTTTTTAACTTCTTACAAGACGCTTCCACTGCTCCAGCAGCAAAGCATACCATGCTGCACTATTACGTGAGTGTAGAGATTTTCCTGAACTGAATTTTCCATAGTGATTTAAGGAAGATCATAGTTCACTAAACCATTTGTTAAGCTTCACCCTGTTTAGCGTGTGATTAATTTGCCTATGCATGCTGCCATGTGTGCTTGTCCCCAGGCACACGGTAAAGTCAAAGGGACTTAAACAGGAGCCAAAATATCAAGTATTTAATTGCTTTTCTGGTAGGCATGGGCTGCTGAAAGGTGACCATAGTCCCTCTGAGTGGTTGTCCTCTGTATTTCTGTACATTTCTACGTAGTGCAAGGTACCATCTTTGCACTCTCATGTGAAAAGCCCATGGGTTTGGGTGGGAGACCTCCCAAGCCACTGCAATTGAGTGGGATGGGAGCTGCGTATCCGACCTCATCCCTGCTGAGATACCGATGCCAACAGGAATTGCTGCAGGGCAGCCTGAGCTGAGGGGATGACGTTGCAGACACAGTTGTATCTGGTGGGGATGCCTGGCCCTTGGTAGCCTATGCCCACCCAGCACTGAGCTGCAGCAAGTGTGAATCAGAGCCCCTGCAAAGTCATTTTGTAAAACATCACTGTTGAAGTATCCTGGCAGGGTGAGAGGGGAAAAACCAGCTTAGCACGCTGTTGATACACCATAAATATTTTTCTTGATTCTATAAAAATTGCAATAAGGGAACACCAACTTTCATGAAATGCCCTTCAAAATGCAGTACCAAAACTCAGTATATTAATAGGTTCCTATTGAATCAAGCAATCCTTTAAAAAGAAAATAAACTCTGAGTGCTCAGAAAAATAACTTTCTTCCATTACAGGGAAAGGAAATGATTTTTGGTGGGTGTTTTTTTTTTTTAACAGCTTGAGCTTTTCTGGGAAGAGGACTGTAGCAGAAAGAATAACCCAAGGCAATAAATTTGGTCTTCAACAAAAACAATTTCTTGCATGTAATTTCTGTTTGTTCTCATCTGAGCCTGATGAGATTGCATAAAACTTGGTGGTCTTTCAAAATCTTAAGGAAATACAAGAAAGGACACATTACTTCTTCACCTTGTGTATTACAAGATCTGCAGAGACTGTGAAAAACACAGCTTTTTCAGACATATCTGCTCTTTCCCAGAAATTACTATTATTTTAAAGGCAACAAATAGGCTGGGTGGGATTCACTGGACCTACAAGGATTGGGTAAATTCCAAATCATACCATACCAATTGGGTAAATTGGGTATGTATCTATAGGCAGCTTGGTAGTGCCCCTGGACACTGATATCTGGGTCTTGAGAAGAAGAGGAGACTCCTGCATGACAGAGGTGGTAGACAGACCATGTTGCTCATCTGAAACCAGTCCAAGATTGATACAGACCAAGAACTGTTGCACCAAGGCGGGGGAGCTGATCTACTGGTTTGAGGAGGACTGGGGTGGGTGAATGCAGCTCATAATATAAACACTGCCATAAGGGGTTTTTCCTGCTGGTTCATGGTCTTACAGGTGAGAGTAAACATTTAATAGCTCTGGTGCTCAGTAGCAGGTGATTAATTAATCTGAAATTAGGTCAAAGGTACCTCAAACTGGGCCACCTTGATCAACAGCCAGCTTGAAAATGTAGGTATGTGATTTATCTGTGTTCATCCATGAGAAAACTGGTTGTGTTTCATGTTTCTGATCTTGCAGCACGTTGCTGGGACTACTGCTAGGCAATTAAATTAATAGCATTTTGGCTTGTTCAGGGTTGGATCCCAGGGATGGATATAGCAGCCTCTTCTTTCTCAGTTAGATCCAGTATGTAAAATCTTCCATTAAATAACGCTTGCAAAAGTCAAAATTATTTTGGCTTGATCTAATTTCATTCTGTTCACTTTGTTTTGCTCCAGTTGCCAAATTTCCAATTATCTCTGGAAACTTAAGGCAACCTATTTCAGTTCTCTAATGGTGGTGGTAGCACCACTCTCTATCCTTGCATTTGGCACAAGTAAGACATTCCTTTAATGTTGGTCATTTGCAAATAAGCTCTTGCAAAGAAAAAGTAAAACCACACACATCCCCACTCATACCATGTGGTCTGTTTTCCTAAAAAATCTCTGTTTACCAAGTTTGTAACCCAGTGTGTGATCTGCTGCTGCCCTACAAAAGCAGCATCTGCAGTACTTTAAACATTAACTCTGCCTTTGCTTGAAAATAGGTGTCATCATTTCTCTTTGCAGTTATGAGATGTTGAGGTTGGTTGTTTGGTTTTTTTTTGTGTGTGCAGACTGGTTATAAGCTTTTAAAGCACATGCCTGCTCTTTGTCTCAGTGTTTACTCTGAAAGGTGACTTGGGTCCTGCATTTTCAGGTCAATGTGGTCAACCTGCTTGAAATTACTTCTGGGTCGTTATGCAGAAAACCAGGAATTTTTTTCCTCCTGTCTTAGTGGGTGATGGAAGAGCCCGTTTTCTGCCTTCACATGGTAAAATCGGCAAGAGGGGACACTGAGCTGGCTAAAAATGGCTTCAGCTGGATGTTTCTCTGGAGAAATGTGGGTTTTGGCAGAAGAGGTTTGGCAGAGGTGCAGGCAGGTGGGACACAGAAACTCCAGCTCCATGGCAGAGCTTTCTTCATCTGCGTTTTCTTTGAACCATCCTCCAACTGGGAAAATCTCCCTCCCTTTGCAGCCAGGGGATGGTCAAGTGCAGGAACGATGGCTGGTTTTGGTTGCCTGGTGCTCCGTTGGCTTTGAAGTTGTGTTACTGTTGGCCCTCTCTGGCATGAATACTTGCTGCACTGGTATTACACTGCCTGAGGTTTGTGGATGGTTGATGGCCAGAGGGTGAGAACACACAAGAATTGGAAAAACAAACCCCTCAAACCCACAACTCTAGCCAAATAAAACTGGAGGGGTTTAGGAGAGTGGGGGAAATGTGAGTCATAGTTGGATATGCTGAGTTTAAGTTGCTTCTTAGGTGGTTTTAAGGGAAAATCACTGCACAAAATGTGTTTGTGGCCCAAAAAACAGCAGGAAAAAAATAAAAGAAAAAAAGAGGGAAAAACCTAAAAAAAGTTTTTAATAAAGTTTGATCGTTCTTGGATTGCAGAAAAGTGAGAGGCACTGATCAGCATCCTCATTTCCAGGGCTGTACAAGCTCTGACCGCATTGTTAGATGGTTTCCAGTTCAGGACTGGCTGATATCCAGCTGGTGGGGAGCATGGATGAAAGATCTCCTGCCTGCCTGTGAAACACCGTGTAGATGCTCTGCACACTGGTGGAGCACAGACTCCTCACTTTACAGCACAGTCTGCTCTGTAAACGGGGGAAAAACATATTCCGAAAGACTAGAAACTCTGCCAAAACACAGCGCTTGAACCCTGTAGCAGAGGTCATGAATCTGTGGGTCCTTCTCGCTATAGCCAAAGCTCAACCACCCTCGAGGCATTTAGTGGGAAGGTTTAATTCCCATAATGTGAGGCTGTGGAGCGCAGACAGCTCAAACACGTGTGTCTTTTAAGCAGTAGCAGCTGAAACAGAGAAATAAAGTTATTTTCCAGATTCAGCAGTAACGGCCAAGCACTTTCCATTCCTTCTGCTTCCCCATCTGAGTAGGAAAATTTCCTTCAAACCTGGGAAACTTGCACAGTGCAAGTGGCCCACTGCACACCCCGGGGAATTTGCAATGATTAAGGCCAAAGAAGAAGCTGTTGGTGCAGTGAAGCTGCTGAAGTCTTCTGTGACATTTAACGAGGCAGATGTGAAGTGACGGACTGTTTTTGCAGACATGATGGGATTAGAGGCTGCAAAATCCAGCCTGTCCCCAAATCTACTGAACTTTCTGAGTGACACAGGAAGAGGATGGGATCCACAAGTACCTCCTGCATGGCAGTCTTTAAAAAGTAACACCGAGTGATTTTAGCCATCCATCAGTGCTTGCTTCTTACCATATTTTGTATTTCTTCCTTGACCAGGCATGCTGAGCTATCGCAGGTCGAGGGCCAGCACTCCTGCCGTGATTTGATGTGCATTTCCCCTCAGCCAGGGGACGGCCCTCAGCAGGGCGATTGCCTCGCTCGGCTGTGTGAGAGCCAGGAACATGCTTGTTTTCCAAGGTTCTGATTTTTAACCTGACTGGCAACAGCAGGGTTTGAATTATTCTTCTTGGGGAGAAAGCAGCTTCATGCATCGGCCGCAGCACTGGGAGCAGCTGTGGCTGCCTGACCCTGAGACAATTTAGCTCCAGTGCTTGTACTGAGAAGGCATATCTGGTTCATCTGGATCTGGTTGTAGGCTCAGTTTAATTAATCTTTTCATCACAGCAGATTAAATTGATTGATTTGGGGGAAAAAAAATAAAATTCTGTTTTTCATTGGTTTTTAGTAGCCAGCTGGGAAAAACAAAGGGAAATTAGGTGGAGTCAAATGGTTTAAACTTTTAAATCTTTATTCAAAATCCTCCCATATATCAGGTGTGAATTAAGAGGCTGTTTGAATAGGCTGTCCCCTCATTTTTGATAATCCTGGTGTGACATGTCCTACAAAAGGAGAAGCAATAAGAGAAATAAAAATTGGCTTTCTGACCCAGTAAGTGAAGAGAGATAACCGGAACTCAGACCCACTCCATACTCTCCCAGAAAGGCCCCTGTATAACAAGTTAAAATGCTGCTACTTTCATTTGGGACATGTGTGCATGCACTCTGTCTGCTGTGCTGAGGATATCCTCCACATGTGGGATGTGATGGATTAAATACACTTTTCTGGTGCTGAGGTTTCATGAGCTGGATGAAACTGTACGGTGGTTTATTTTCTTTAAGGATGCATGTGAACTGCATGTGTGGAGTTCATACTGACTAGGACTTCTGAGCTTTTGGGTGTCTCAGAACTCATGCACAAATCCCCAGCTCTTTCTTCTTGAACTTAGACAAAATTGCCAGGCAGGAAAGAGGATCTCTGTGGGAAAATTGGGGGAAATAACCTAAGTGTTTAGTGAATTTGGGCAGGGTGGGTATTTTTGTTAAGCCTTGGTCTGGGTAAAAATTGTTTTTTTGAAATGAAATATTTCACCTGGGTTGTTAAGTCTTTTTTTTTTAAAAGAAAAAAACAACCCAAACCTTTTGAGTGCTGCAAAATGAGAATGTGGCTTTGAAAAGGGAGAATTTTGGGTACTTCAAATCTAGTGATCATTTTTCTCCAGCTGAAACTAGTTCTGATGGCCTCCAAACTGTACCATTTAATGAATGTAATATTCATAATTTTCCTTTGTCCTGCAACTGGTTTGGATTTAATTTTTTTTCCATCTGATAGCTGAGGATAAAGAACAGGACATTCCCCTTTTCAAAACTGCTTTGAAATCCACTTAAAATAATCCTGGGCAAGTCCTGCCCACTGTTGTTCACTGCGAGGAGGGATTCTGCAGGGAAAACTGCTCGCTAGGAAAATTGGATTGCAATTCATGTAAAGTTTCCATTTCCAGGTATCTTGCAAAGGGTTGATGGATGATTAGGGGATCTTTTGAATAATAAATAAAGTAGCCAGGCAGAAATCATGTCAGCATTGTGCTAGCAGCAGCTGGCTATAACCACCTGTAATCCCTCCTATAGATGTGCGCGTTGCCATTAATAATAACACATATTGGCCAGACACATTGGCCAACTGTCCCAGTTCCTCTCAGCAATTTAACTGCAGGAATCAAAGCTTGGCCCTCACCCACGTCTTCTGCTAATCCACTGCCTTGCTCTTTCAGCCTGGGTTATTCAGACATCTGCTTTTTATGCTGTACGTTCCCCTCCCTTAAGCTTTTTAGGTGGAGTTTGAGTCTGAAAGATGTGTTTGTCCATGTGTGCTGGTTGAGAGGTGCCCCCCACCTCCATCCTCCTGTGCTGTGGGGGGTGGGGAATGTCCTACCTTGAGAATCTGGCAAAGACCAGCTTTCCCTGCATAGCCACTTGATCTCTGGTAGCATGCTTGAGCGTAGCAGAGGTCCTGGTCCTCTGTGGTTCATGGTACTACCCTCAGCTAACAGAAATGGCCCAGTGTGTTGTGAGGTGTTTCCATGTTGACAGGAGTATATGTGGCCAGAAATTAGAGGATGAATTTATTCTCTTGTTTATAACTAGGGATGCTGCACTTGTGGAAGCTTGAAATGCAAACTGCAGTTTATAGCTGACCATCTTTCAGGGTAGTGCTGGTGCCGTGTCCCCACTGGGCATCTATTGAGCTATGGCTGCTCTCTGTGTGACTTCTCCCTTACAGCCTGAGAGGAAGCATTGGGGAGCTGTCGGACAGGGTGGCATTTGCAATTCCCTTCTGAAGGCTGAGCTGGGTTTGCTTTTTGATGAGAGATGTAGCAAATGACCTTGGGGTGCTCCGGAGGGCTTTTATTCCCCATCTGGTGATTCATCTTTCAATCAGTACACCCAGGCTTTGCACAAACATCCCCCCTGAGCACTGAGACCCCAATGTAAGGGTTGATCTTTCCCTGACGGAGGTCAGCAGTGCCGGTAACTGGGTTTAGCTAACCCCAGGAGTACCTCCATGCAAACCTCCACCCCAGGAAGAAAACGTATCTGTGAGTCAGCCTGAGGATTGCTAGAGCTAAAGAGGAAAGTGCAGTGGACAAAGGTCTTCTTGCACGACAAAAGTCTGTCTGCTGCCTGTAGTTTCCTCCCATGATAACTGGAGGGTGGGTTAATCTGGGGCAGCAATGGAGGAGGAGATGAAGGAGAACAAAGGCACTGGAGCTGGGACCATGACATCATTGTGTTTTCTTTCCTTGTGTTGCAATGTTTATCTGAAAAACCTCACCAGAGCCTATGTAATTTGAGCTCAGTTTCAGAGATTTAGCATGTTTTGGAAGCCACATACTAAGAATATTATTTATTCATGTAATGTTTCCCTGTTTTGTGGGACACAGACAAAAATGTAAGTGCAGGAGCTTTATGTCAAGGGAATAATTCAAATTAATATAACTATCTGTAAATCTTGGTGGAAAGTCCTTTTTTTTTTGGTCAGCAATGCAAAAATACCAGCTAAAAGGGTTCACCCTCGCACTCTGATTCAGTAGGGATTTGGGGAGCCTAAAAGCCCACATTCACTATTTTGAGACACATGTCAGGGTCTCAGCTGTTCCTCGTGCTGGAGTGTGGCTGCATTTTAGGTTGGGTAGAAATGACCAAGGAGATGATGATGGGGTGCTGAGTTTGGAGTTGGCTGGGAAACACTTCTGAGGAGTGACATGAGCTGCATGCCACCAGGATTGTTGCCACACAGGGAACAGATTCTGCTCTCAGTTGCACAGGCATAACTTTGGCTGGTTTCCGAAACACAAGTATCAAATCTCACTGTGGCTTATTGACTTGAGTTGAGTTCATTCTTCTAAGTTTTACAGCAGTGTGAGAGCAGAATTTGGCCAGTAGCCACTGTAGTGCTGCACTGTCGAAATGAGCAAATGAGATGTGCAGAAGCAAACCCATCACAGGGTGGTTTCAAGTTCTGGGATACCCAAACCGCAAATACAGGTCCAGGTTTCTCATTTTCCAGGATCGTTAGAAGGGAGCCATCCCTCCCCAGCGTCGGCTCAGCTTGCAGGGCCCCCTGTAGAGATGAAGAGTCTGGGGCTTTATTCCCAGTTCTCATTCTTGCTTTCGTACCAACTGTTTTGCCACCGCGTTCATTGTCAAGTGCTTCTTGAGAAGACCCATTATTAGTCTATTCAGGATGAGAAAGGCCAAATGAGAAGGAATGGGCAAAGCTGTTCCTGTGCAGAAAATCATCGCATGACCGGTGACTTGTGGTGGCACGTTGTGACTCCAGTGGCAGAGGCGGTATTTTGGGTTTTTGGAAGAGCAGTAGCTGCAGTCTTTGGCAAGATAGTTTTTCTTACTTGGTGCCATCCTCCTGAATCTCTGCTTTCATATGCAGATCAAAGAGGTTTAAAGATGTGATGAAGTATGAATTTGTACTTGTAGCTGCAGTAGGAAGGAAGTTATGTATGTATGCATAAGTAAGAATGGAGGGGAAGGTGACGACCTGACCGTGTACATAATTTTCTCATGATTCCTGTGGCTGTTTACGTAATAATTTAATTGTCAGTGCAGCCTCAGTAGTGTTACTTCTCCTCTTACTTGTTCCTGGTAGTGGCCTCCACCAAATGCTGTGGAGGGAGGCACAGAAAGCAGATGTGTGGGGTATGATCCTTCCATCCCCATACCTTACAGCAGGTAATTTTTGATTTCTTATGCTTCAAAGACTGGCTTAAGCCCCAAATATGACCTTTAATTAGCATTCAAAAGATGTTTAATCATTAGCAGTAACTCTGCTTAGTCTTGTTTTCTGTACGAATGCCCAGTGGTATCACAGAGTACTATTGAGTTGGACGGACATTTAATTAGCTCATGCTTTATATTTAATCTGATGAGTTTTAATCCAGCAGATGCTGTTAGCTGATCAGTGTTTTTGACTTGAATGTGAACTCCCTCTCTTACTGCAGATATGATGTCTTTACACTCCTCAAAGCTACTGTAATCCATGCATACGTGTACAACACGGGTGTGATTTTTGGGTGCATGGCACATGGAGAGCAAGGGGAGACACCTGTTAAGTGTGGGCCTTGGCTACTCTCTGGGCTGTGTTTGATTGGTAACCTTGCACTTGGATGAGGTATCCTTTATTTGGCAGTGTCTGCTCTTTTGTACTGTTCCAATTTGTTTTCAACACAACCTGAATGTAATTGAATGGCCTCTTTTATTTCTATGTAAAAAAAAATGTCTGGTTTACATGTCTCCTGAGGATTAGGCAGTGAATTAAAAGCAAGTGGTTTTAGAGAATCACAAATAATGCTTTAACCTCTCTCCCCACTGAAACCAATGAATGACACGCTAAATAAACAGATTTTCTCCTGTATATGTTGGGCTGGAATGAGGCAAGAGTCCTTCCCCCAGCTGGCCCCTCCAGACCCTGTCTGAACCTTGGAGGCATGTGAAAGTTACAGTGTGTTTACCAGAGTTTATCCTCCCCAGTGATGGGGAACTGCCGAATTACTTCACACACAGGTCGCCTGGTCATCTGGGTCGGTTTTATCTTAAGTTGCATAAAGAGTTTAGAACAAGACTGTTCCTCCATGGCTCTCTGACTATTTTTAGTTAATCTCCGTGACTTTCCTACAGCTCTGTTCTCCCTAATGCAGCTTATACTAATAGGCAGAGACAGTCACTGGGGACGTTAATGACTTGTCTGTTGAGGTCTGTCACTTGCTGGTGACTTATGTAGTCAGGTTGTTGTTATTCTCCCTGGAGCGCTTCAAGATCCTTTATCTGAGCCTCTCGCGTGTCTCATTGGGATTGCTATAGAGATTTTAGTTTCAGGTGCACTTCATGGAGCGTGAAGTACTCTGCATAGTTGGGTAGAGTGCTTCTTCCTCACACATGCTTTGTAGAGCCACTTGTTGAGCAGAATGAAAAAACCTTGCTCCTCTGGTATCCAAGGACTCTGTTAGGAGAGAACCAAGCATGTCTTGTGTTGTGGGGTTTAAGTCTCTCTTTGTCACCTATGGTAGGTGACAAAAATATTGTGAGGAGGAGAGGTGCTGACAGTTTGGATGATTAAGTCTTGTAGCTCTGGTGTTAACTGCATTTCTCTCAAAGGGTCTGTCAGTGATGCTCAGACTTTGGATGATTTCCCTTCAGTCAGGTTTTCCTTTTACATTAAACATCACAACATGCCATTAGGGAGAGCATTTTGGGACAAGCTGGGTGACGCTGTGCCTCACTTGCCCTTAAATGTGTTGTATTTTCCAAATGGATAATGCTGATTTTGTGGGTTGGTTTTTTTGTTGGAGTTTGGATTTTTGTTTGAGGGTTTGGTTTTTTGTTTGGGTTTTGGTTTTTTTTTTAATGAAGAAATCATGAGTACCTGTCAGAGAGGTTTACTTCATGTTAGGAGGAACTCAGGCACCCAGCAAATGCTGCAGGGTGAGTAGGTAACTACCTAGAGTCTGGTTTTGGTCTCTGTTGCCACAGTAACACAGTCCCACTGCCCACTAATCACAGAATCACAGAATGTCAGGAGTTGGAAGGGACCTTGAAAAATCATCTAGTCCACCCCCCCTGCAGAGCAGGATCACCCAGACTAAATCACACATGAACGCATCCATATTCACATGGAACTTCCTCTGCTCCAGCTTGCACCCGTTGCCTCTTGTCCTATCGCTGGCCCTCACTGAGAAGAGCCTGGCTCTGTCCTCCTGATTCTCACCCTTTACATATTTATAAACATTCACAAGGTCATCCCTCAGTCTCCTCTTCTCCAAGCTAAAGAGTCCCAGCTCCCTCAGCCTCTCCTCATAAGGAAGGTGCTCCACTCCTTCACCTCAAGGTGATGAATCACCTTGGTGTCCCTGTGCTGGACTCTTCCAAGGAGTTCTGTGTCCTTCTTGAACTGAGGGGCCCAGAACTGAACACAATATTCCAGGTGTGGTCTCACCAGGGCAGAGTAGAGGGGTAGAAGGACCTCTCTTGACCTACTAACCACACCCCTTCTAATACACCCCAGGATGCCATTGGCCTTCCTAGCCACGAGGACACATTGCTGGCTCATGGTCATCCTGCTGCCAACCAAACACTGCTTCATTTGACTGCAGAGCCCAGGCCTTCAAGGAAACACTTTTAGCTGTGCTCGTGGGTTGAAACTGGGGTGGTGTTGACAAGAGCGTCCCCAACCATCCAACTCAGTGAGCAGACACTCAGCCCGTGGTCCATAACTATGCAGTATTTTGCAAATTTATAAACCTATAGCAAAGCCAGCTCCCTCCCCCCTGGCTCCAATACCCCGCTTAAGTGGCTCTACTATTGTTCAAACATTCTGTATGTTCTCTGTTCAAGTTGTAGCTGGATGTCTCCTAGTAGTACAAGTCACATAGCTATTTTCTATCACGTGAGGCCTATTTTTTCTCTCCTTCTGAAAAGACAGTAGGAAAAAAAAAAGTTGAACTGCTACAGCATTGGTACAAATGGAGTACAGAGCTATGGCTTATACTGCACTTGGCATCTGTAGGTATCCAGAAATTATAGAATAATACATCCACTCGAAATTGTCTTCCTTCTTGGGTAAACAGGTTAAGTAGCAGTAACAGTTTCAAATCTGCCTGACCTTTTGGGAAATTTGAATATTAATCCAAAATTGGTTTAAGTTAGACAGTATAGCTGTTCTGTTGGGTCCAAGTCTTGGGGCTTTAGTCCTGTGTTTAACCATAATGGTTGATACAGAGATGAAATAAAACAACGAAGAAACTTCTAGAGTGCTGTAATTGCGGGGCCAGAGAGGTGTAAAGGGGATGTTGGTGTGGCATTATGCCTCTCCGCAGGAGTCTTCAGGAGGGCAGGATGCTCTGCTGTTGTGGAGGGACCTCACCTCTCAGGTATCACTTCCCCCCCATGTGAGTGTCTTGTATCAATAATCCTCCAGTAGCAGAGGGGATTTCCTGAGGTTGGAAGAAGTGAGTGATGGCAGGCAGCAGATATAGCTATCAGATGTCGAAGGAGCTGGATTTGTGACACCTGAGAAGATTGCCATGGGGACATGCCTGTGGGGCACAAAGGTAGATGTCATGGGTGTCTAGGTGAGTTCCTGCTTGATGCAGGGGAGGAGCAGATAGTCCATGCTGGTCTTGGGGACATAGGAGAGATGTTCTGTGGGATAAATTGAGATTGCTATGTGGCAAACTGAAGTCCAGAATTCTACCACAGGTGAGCCTGGAGAGGTGGGCAAAAATCTGTGGTCTCAGCACTGGGCTGAGATGGCACGGACACTCAGAGGTATGCTTTGGATCTTCAGGAACTGGAGAACTTCAGGGGACAGGAAGAACCTGTAGGTGGACCATACCTTTGTCAACAGATTAGGATTCAGAGCAAGACTGATGTCACTGAAAACGAAAGGTTCATAGAGGGGCATTCAAACAGAGAGCTGGAAGAAGGTGCAGAGAAGCACCAGGCTTGGAGTGGTGAGCTCAGTGTGGTTGATGCTGATTGCACCTTCAGAGATTCCAGAAGGGGTCTACAGAGCAAAACTAGAGTAAATAGGAAAGACAAAGCAGGCTGATCAGACTGCCTGCAAAAGCAGTTGAGTTGTGCACGGTATTAGGTGCTGGAGTGAAGACAAAATGTACAAGTGCTTGTACCCCAGTGCTGGAAGCCTGAAAATTAAGTTAGGGGACCCAGAGGGCTTGGTGTCAAGTGACAACCGTGGCATAGCAGGTACCCCAGGGACCCGGTGGAAAGGAGGTAATTAGAGAGATGCAGTGTTGCCAAGCTACCAGCTTTACAGGAGTACTGGAGTAGGATGTATAGATGGAGGAGTGACAGTGCGAGTGAAGGATAATACAAAGTACGGCAGCATAGAAGTGTTACGGGAAAGGAGAGGCACTGTAGCATCCTCGTGGGTGGAAATCCTGACTAATAATAAGTGTAGTACTAGGGTTGTACTACTGACTGCCCCCCCTCCTCCAACCAGGAAATATCAAGTGAGATTAAAGAAGCAGCAAATTTAGGACAGGTATTAATAGCAGGAGATTTCAACTATCCATACACAGATTGGGTCAGTGCCTTGTCAGGATAAGATGTAGCGAGAAAGTTTTGGATGGAGTAAATAGTTGCTTCCTAGAATGATTAATCCTAGATCCTGTAAGGAAAGATGCTATTCTGGATTTGGCCTGAAGTGGTGCACAGGACCTGGTCTAAGAGGCATTAGCTGGAGAGCTCACTAGTAGTGAGTGTAATACAGTAAGATTTAACATCGCAGCACGAAAAAGCAGGGCACGTAAATCCTGTATGTGGATATTTGGTTTCAGGAGAGCGACAAGGTAAATATGAGGGAGGCTTTAAAAGGAGAAGTCTAAAAAAACAAAAAAAGCAAGAAGCCTGCGTGCAGTCTGCAGGCTGTTAATAATGGTGTATTAGAAGCTAAGATAAAATGTGTGCTGCAGTTGGAAAAAAACCAAAGTTGTGGTGGTTTGACCCTGGCTGGAGGCCAGATGCCCACCAAAGCTGCTCTATCACTCCCCTTCTCAGTTGGACAGGGGAGAAAATATATGTTGAGAGGCTTAGGAGTCAAAATAAGGACAGGGAGAGATCATCCCTTAATCAATAATCTCTGCAGCCCCCTCCTCTGTTGCAAAACTGCAACAAAAGTTTCTCCCCAAATTCCCTGCAGACTCAGTATGAAAGGTAAACAGCACATCACAGGAGATGGTTAGCATCTGAGAACTGGAAAGCCTGTTCAAATGAAGAGAATGGGAAAGACTAAATTATGGCAGGTCAAATGTAAACAGAAAATTGGGTTTGTAGATGAAGCCAAGCTCCTTTGGGTAGTCAAATGCCATGTGGATGGTGAGGAACTCCAGAAAGACCTCATAAAAATGACTCAGTGTCAAAAATAGGGCACACAAGGGTCAGTGTGGATAAATGTAAGGTAATCTATCAAGGGGAAGTTAAACCATGCCTTGATGATATTAAACTCCGGGAGTTACATCTTCGGGGAATGATCCTGGAGTCATGGTTGGCAGTTGTTCACTGCCTGAACCTGAACTGGCCTGCCCTGTGTGCAGTGACATCCAAAAAAAGCAAACAAGCCCCAGTGCGTGGTCAGGGAGGGTGCTGAGAACAAGATGTGCCACTGCAGGAAGGTTTGGTGTACCCATGCCAGCGTAATGCTCTGTGTAATTCAGGACAGAGGTAGAGGAGGTCCAGAGAAAAGGGATGGAGCAGCTGGTTATGAGGACATTTCATGGGCTGGGGCTTCAGCAGCAAGAGAAGAGGGCAGATGGGGAGGTATGTTGAAACTGGCTGGTGATTGGATTGATATCCAGTGATTTTAACGTAACTGAAAAGAATGCATCCAGCTGAAAGTAAGAAAGGTAAGAAAGTAATGCAGCTGAAAAAAAGGTGGGGTTTATACTTTGCAGGTAGTCAGCTTCTGGAGTATTTTGCCCCAGGAGGCAGTGAACCAACTGATTTCAGCAGGCAGTTAGACCCATTTATTGATAACAGGTCTAGGATACTAGGAAAAGCAAGTTTGGGAGAGGCTAAAGGTAGCAATCAGGCTCACCTGCTCTACTGTCTCTGCTAGGGACAATCCTGGGCTGGATGAACTCAGCTGATATGACATTTGTTATTTTCCTAATGCAAAACCCCCACCTTGATGACATTTCTGGGTCTGTGTGCTATCTTCTGCTCTGATATCTTTGGAAGCTGTATCATCCCAAGCCAGGGACATCTTTTAAGTATGCAGAAATCTACTGATTTCAAAGGAAAACAATCAAAAGCAGTAAAAAGGAAGATGTGTGGAGCTTCTGTAATCTGTGACCTGCCAACAGCCAGTCTTTATCTAAAAATCAAACTACGAGATGATGGCAGCTATTGTTGCCTTGCAGCATGATTTGCCTTCTCATCAGCTTTACTTTACACAACAGTCCCATGCACATTAAAATTTTGCTGCCCTTATTTCCCTAAAGGACAGAAAGGAAATGAGGATAGAGGTGGTAGGAGAAAGGCTGTGGAAAGAGCACTATTTATTGATCTGAGAAGGACAGAGCATCTGGGATACTGAGGAGGTGAATGCAGTGCCACAGGTGCTGTGGAGATAGTGTGTGGAAAGGGTAGAGGGAGAAGGAAGTTCTTGGGAGGGAGTCACAGAGCCCTGGTGTGTCTCTGGCCCGGTGAAAGCAAGAGATATGTGTTATGGGGTAATTCTACTACATTTGTAGAAGCTGGTGTGGTGTGTCTTTAGGTCCATTCACCACTGCACTAGACTGTAGTGTATGCATTCTGTGTATGTGATTGTGTAGTAAAGGGGCATTAGCTTATTCCCTAATAAATCAGGATTTGGGTACGATGCTGACTGGGGGCTCTAGAGGCTCCTAAAACAAACTATTTTGATGCTCAGTCAAATCTGAAAAGCAAACATATGAATCCTGCCTAATGCCAAAGCCATTAGAAATCCGCCCACCCCAAAACTAATTTTAATACAGATAGGAAAGCAATTTCCTGATGAGAAAGCTCTTAATAGAGTGTGCTAATAGCGAACAGCAAGGAGAGGATCGTGGGCTCTGGTGCAGCTTAGCAACCATTCTGGGAAGCAGACATAGACCAACATTATGGCTAGGGTGGGGATGGATTTCAGGATCTCCAAAAATGAGCTGTGGAAAAGACCCCTTCGTGGAGGTGGTAAATGGCCTTGGTGGTTCTCTGTCATGCAGAGCAGAATAGGAGCACACCTGGCCATTTCTGGTGTGAAGCTAGGGTCAGCTTGGAGGTCCTTGGTCAATAAGGGCAAGGGAGAAAGAGTGGGTGTGAGTATGGGTGTGTTTTTATCAGCATTACAATGTTCTGACATGTCTTTCCAGGTGAATGGAATCTTATTTCCCATTTGACTGTCTCTAGTTTGATCAGAGGACTTGGGGTCCACCAGGACAAGCAGATGGGGATGGAAAGCCTCCAGGAAACTTTTCCTGTTGCATTTACTTTCCTCCCCTCAGTTTGCAGCCATTTGTATTGGCACTGTCCTCACTGTTTGTAAGGACTGGGGTGCTGAGATTGACGATATCCTCAGAGGCTGTAGGAGCCCAAATTTGATGTTCCCAGCTCCGCTGAGGGGGCAGGAGGCCTCCTGACTTTCTGTAACCTGTGTGGTGTTGCTGACCCTGAGTGCCAAGTGTCTCTATCTGGGTTCCTATAGACCTTTGTCAGCTGCCTGGTTTTCAGTGGAAGTCCTCCTGTAACAGACAGCTTGATTATGATAAGCTAATGAGTCATGAAAATGTGGCATTTCTTTCTGCTTTACCTTAGGATCAGATTGTTGCATAAGCAGACTCCACAACTTTGGCCTGACAAGGCTCTGGTTTGCTCTGGCATCTCTTCTTCTCCCATGGGCACCTTCATTTTTGTGTGCTTTTCTGAGCTGCTCTGAGAAATGTACACAAAACCACGGCTCCCATGGGGGCAGAGGGGATTCCCTGTCCGCTGCTGGTGGCTCCTGCATGGCCATGCCTGGACCGGTCTTCTCCACACACCGCAGGGCAGCGATGCTCCATTGCAGCCTCTGTGGGTCAATCTGTGCTGTGCGGGTGGATCAGCCCTGTGGTGGGTGCTTCTCATCCCGCATCGAAGTAACACCAGTGCCCTGTTCTCAAGAGTGCGTCACGGTGCCTCTATTTCGGGAAGCAGCCGTACAGACGGGAGTTTGAAAAGCTCAGTGTGCATCGTATCTAGGACACGTGTTCAGCTCTGGTAGGGAGGGGGAGGCCCACTTGCTTTTCACCGTGGGGATGGGGTTCTCTACTCACCCCAGGAGCTGGTCTTATGGAGACCCCCCATGTCTGCAGAGGCCACCTCAGTGTGGCTCTGTGGAGAGCTGCAGGCTCTGCCTGAAAAACAGTGGACGCAGCAAACGGTGCAACTCCTCGTCTTCTAACCACATCCTAACCATGGAGAAGGATTGTCACCTCCTGAAAGCAATGTGTCATATTATCTGTTTACATAGATCCTTCCAGTGTGGACGTTCCTCACTCATCTACCTTCACTTTTGGAAGCGGGTCTGTCATTACTTCTCAGGCACAGGTTTTGGGATGAATTGGATGTTGCTAAAGGCTCCACCACGAATTCAGTTGGACACACTGAGGAAAGGCCTTCTGGGACTGAAGATTTCAGCCGAGCTGGGAGTGCTAACACTAGTCCATAGGATTTATACTCAGAAATCCTGTATGGGATACAGTAAATTTCAGTTTCTTTGTGCCTTGGTGTCCAGACTGTAAAATGAAATGATACCCCTGGCCCAGGTGCAGTGGGCAGGGATAGAGCTGGGGGGACTGCTTAATTAATTGGTAGTCTCTTCAGACTACAGAGGAACCACAAGTAGTGACACAGAACTGGAAATGTGATCATAGGATCTAGAATCGAATCTGATGGCTACACTCATCCCAGACTATGGGCAACCCTCAGTTTGTGCAGCATGGGAATCCAGCCCAGCATGCTGGAGGCAGATGTTTAATGTTGCCCTGCTTATCTCTAGGTTGTGCCAGGAGATGAAAACCTTTATCTTCCAATGGAAGAACAAGGAGAGTTTAATTAGGCAGATTATAATTATCCAAACGTGGTTTTCCCAAGACAGAAGTGGCTGTGCCAGCCAGCATAGTGCTCCTGTTCCCCGTGAAGCTGAGGAGATTTAGACTGAGCCAGGAGCCTGAGATGTGCATTAATTGGAGGAAGCGTTACATAGGATCTTGGAACAAAAAAACATTTTCTGCCCTTTTTAGAGAAGGAAACTCAACCGTGCCATTTTGTGCAACACTGGTTACGCTGTACCGAGCCTGAGTTTTGCTCAGCAGAGCTGGGGCTGGTGTCTCCCCAGCCCTGGAGCTTGAGATGAGCACACAAAAAAGTCATGGAGTCTCCATCACTCAGTATTTGGCTTTTCTGAATGTTTCCCCTCAGCTGAACTGCAACCACAGCTCTGGCAGACCTTCACCTGAGCGGTGGCTGATAAACTTACTACCCAGAGGATGGATCTATTTCATAAACTGAAAGGCTGTGATATCTCCAAAGGCAGGAGGATCTCCAGGGACCCTTCTGCCTGTCCATATGAGGTGGGATTTAATTTCCCCCTCCAATTTGGTCTTGGCCCCCACAGATGAGATTTCTTTGCCATACCTACTAAGAGCAGATTAAGATCTCTTGCAGAGGTCATTTAGCAAACAGTGAGGTGAATTGGCCCTCTTCTAAGGAATACTTGTTTTCCCCTCAATCCTCAAAACAATCTGGGGAATGTGTTTAGAGTCAGCCCATTTCTGAACTTAACCCTCTCATCCCTGGCAAAAATAGTCCGTGTGCTGCCTTGGTGCTGGGGATGGGGCGAGCTGGACCCCAGCCCTGACTTCCCAGGCCACACTGACATTCTGGAGCATGCAGAAGGGTTTGTAGTGCGTGTGGGTATGTCGTGACGAGAGGGTGACTAAACCCAGTGGGGTGTGTGGTTACATAAATTTGCATCAGCCTGTATGTTGTATGTAAAGCACAGGGATGACTCAAAGGCAGGAGCTGCATCGGCACGTAAAGTCTGCCGGCTGTCAGTGACTGACAGCCTGGGGCAAAGCTGCCAGAGCAGTTTTGGGTCTTGTTGGGTGTCCTCGTCTGCCGTGGGTGCTGGGGGTGCTGACTTCTCCTGCATCGGCATTAGGGAGCAGGGAGAGTTTAGTACTGGTCCTCTGGGGCTGCAAGAAAAGTCAACTAGTGAGCCAGCATGAGATGTAAAAGCAATGCTGTATATGTGGGTTAATTGAAACGCAAAACAGCTGATAGGAAAATGAGCCTCTTATCTATAGGGTGATGGGTACACCAGTGCCCATAGGAGGTGAGATCATGTTTAGATGTAATGATAAAGCACGGACTACGAGCAGAACTCAGCTTGAGCCCCGATGAGCTTAGAATCCAGCCTAAAAGGCTAGAGCAAACCAGTTTTGACCATTGAGGAAGATGTTGCTGGTAAGGGTCCTCTCTATCAACAAATAAAAGAAAAAAAGAAGAGTAATGAATGCTTTCTCCCCCTCCAGGAGTCAGAGTATTCTTTATGGCAATCCTCAATATTCAGAGTCATGTCTTCAAAATTGCAAGATGTAAAAAAAAAAGATAATCTAATTTTTTTATATCCAAATTAACATTCTAGGTTATGGAACTCAGATTTCCATGCTTTAAAGCTTTTTTTTTTTCTTCTGTGGATATCAGAAACTTACATGAAAGAAAGAGAAAGCAGCACCCCATCCCACGTACCCCCACCCCTCACAGAAAGCCTTGCAGTATTGCCAGTTCCTGGAGCCAGGTCATCTAGAAAGGGACCAGGAATCACAGGAGTGGGCAGGTGCTGCCTCAGATCCCCAGGTAATAAAAACACCAACTGAAGCCAGGTGGTAAAAGTGCATTTTTATCATGTTTTATGCAGATTAACGATTCCAATAAACATTTTCTTTCCTCATTCGTATACATTGGGGGCAGCATTTGCATGATGTCTAAGAAAACTCGCTGAGCGGTCCCTGGCTTGCTCAGTGGCTGCACCTGAAGGCGAAGTTTGTTTGATCTGCTCAATCCCCTCTAATGTTTGCCATTTGTATTAGCCACAAGACTGCAGTGAGACAGCGGCTGCTGATCCCTGAGGGGTCTCTGGTTTTCCCTTGATGTGTCTGTAGCTCCTTTCATAATAATGAGAGTTATTTGTACATACGGAGGGGATTAGTTAATGACCTGCGATGCACAATCCGCCGGGGCATGGCTGTCTGGTGAACTGCTGTTATGTGATGTGCTGCGGTGGTTTTCTCGAGTGCTTTGGAGACATGCCTTCATAGAATCATAGAATGGACTGGGTTGGAAAGGACCTCAGGGATCACAGAGTTCCAACCCCCCTGCCACAGGCAGGGCCACCAACCTCCAGACCTGGATCTACACAAGCTTGCCCAGGGCCCCATCTAACCTGGTCTTGACTTTGTTAAGTTTCAGCATGTGCTGAAAACAAGGGTCGCTGTCCTTGTTTCAAGGTGGGGAAACTGAGTCATGCCCCATTTGGTGGGTAAATAATGAGAGGTGCGGCAAAGTGAAGTGATTTGCTCTACGTATGGTCAGGGTGCTGTGGTTCAGTAAGTCATCTTTCCTCAGCTGTGCTCTCTCAGGGCCATAGGTGTCCTCTTAACTGGGGGTAATTGCTGGGAAATGAGCTTAGCAGGAGAGGAGAGGAGATTAAACTGGGATAGGTGAGGTTAAGTGCGCACACATTGCCCATAGCTTTGCTTATGAGGTTATTTGTAACGTGAGTGTTTCTAAGCCTCCGGTGTCCGATGCAGGAAGCAGGATGGTGGCAAGCTCAGGCCCATTCAGCTGGGACTCAAGCCCATGCACGTGCCTATGCTTCCCCTACGAAGAGAGGCTGAGGGAGCTGGGCTTGTTCAGCCTAGAGGAGAGAAGGCTGTGGGGGGACCTCATTGCAGCCTTCCAGTACCTGAAGGCAGCAGAGAAACAGGAGGGGAATCAACTTTTTAAAAGGGTATATAATGGCAGGACAAGGGGGAATGGACTAAAGCTAAAGGAGGGAAGGGTTAGCTTAGATATTAGGGGGAAGTTCTTTACTAAGCCCTCATTTTGTCAAGGAGTTTTCCTGCCTGTGCAGTGTTTGTGCTGAGATTTAAAACTACAGATGCACGCCCTGGGTTCCCGTCAGCCCTATGTAAAGCTCTTGTGCCAGGGCTTACACTGAGGGTGGTATATAGCATCTGGGAATGACTCATGAACCTCCGTGTAGCACATCTACTCCTGGCCAGATGTAAAACTAAACACATGCTTTTAGTGTTATCTTGACCTAGACTACTGTTGCTATTTTGGGGTTTTATGTCAGAGGCACAAAAATCCTGGAAATCTCTGATGGAAAAGACCTATGAGATCATCCCTTCCACCCACGGGATTGTTCCCTGCAAAATATTCTCCATCGTTTTGTCCAAAGCGGTCAAAATTCGCTCAGTGCTTCCCCAGGGGAGCTCTTACATCTTGCAGTGTGCCAGGGAGGACTCATTCATCCCTCATCCACAGTCCAAAACTAATTTTACTCAGTTTAAACATGCCCATCCAAGTTCAGATCCCTGAGACTCTTCCTGCTCTTCCTGCTCTTCATACCCACCATGGCACAGGAAGGACACCACACTCTGTGAGTTGAGTGCAGGCTCATCCATGGGATGAGTTTGCAATCTGACCTCAAATAGTTGTCCGGGGCTCCCTCACTGTGCCACTGTCACAAGGGTGGTGGGGGATAGCAAACCTCATATCCCAGGGCTGCATCTCCTCCTTCTCCCTGGGCATTTTTATTTCATTTTGTTGAAGTGTCTCACTTGCTGCTTCATGGGACATGAAGACCTAAACAAGTATACTGGTGGTGTTTCCTATCAAAGAAGAAGGAAAAATTCCCACTAAGTGGAAGCAGGATGCTGTAAGTGGGTGGCAGCTACCTGATGGACAAGAGCTGAATTAGACCACCTCTGTGTGTCTACATGTGCAGGCTCCTGGGCAGGGGTGCTGGAAAGGTCTATTTTTAATACAAAATGCAATTGCAAAAAAAAAAAAAAAAGTCCTCACATGACAGATTTTGTAGATATGTTGGAAAAGAAAATAATGTCTGTCTCCAGACAGGCTGTACTCCTCATTTCATCCTTGTGTCCCTTGGGAATGGAAGTGGAAACCTCTGCACTGAGGTCTGGCAGTGCAAGTAGATACCAGCGAAAGTTTTTTGCCAGTATTTAGCAGGAGCCAGCTCTTTCCCTTTCTTCACTGCAGCAGTTAAACACATCAGTTCACTAGCCCTCCTGACACTGGCTCAATAGGTATTTGTGGTTTGTTTCTTTGTTTTTTGTGGTTTTTTTGCACAGGGGTCATTTTCTTGCTGGGCTTCTCAGCACTCATCTGTGAAACATGAAATTGTCTGACCCCAAAGCTTATCCCTGTGTTGGTGGGGTCCATAAGCTTGAAGGGAACAATATTTTTTCCTCCTTTATACAATGGGGGAATCTTCAGACAGCAATCATTCAGCAGACAGCAAGTTTCAGCTGTCTTTCCTTTCTATTTTCAGTGGGATTCAAACTTCTTTGGAAAGTGCAAACTTACAGCCAAGGATCACAAAACAAAGCTTTGCTCTAAGATCTTCCTTGGGCAAGCTTTCTGTAGAAGCCATGATTACCACCTTTGAGGGGCTACAGTGGCTAAAGGGATGCTCTGCAACAACCATCCAAGATGCCTGGCATGGCTCCAAGCTGCACACAAGGAATGTGCCAGGTTGCCCAGTGCAGTAGCCCACGTGCAGACCAAGGGAAAGGGAATCTTTTGCCTAATAGCAAATACTAGGTAAACTGAAATCCTGAAGCTTTGTGCAGGACTCTCTCAACCATTGCAGGATGCCAATGCACAAGTGCTAGGAGAAAGGAGAAGGTCCTCGTGTCCATGGACAAGTCTGGTTCATTTTCAACACATGCTGGGGCAAAGAGGTGTAGAGTGAAAAGCATCTTTCAAAAAATCATCTCTTGCTTCACCTGTGGTTCCAGTATTTTTATTGAAATCTGCTTGTCCTGCCTCCTACCCCAGGACTTAGCTTTACCTTCTTGCCTCCTACAAGCCACATTCCCCCCATCTCACTACCATTTATCTTCCCGTATTCATCTGACCTTCCCTTGTCTCATTTATCTTCCTCTGCTTGCATTTATTTTCTCTGTAAATTCCTCATCCCTGGGACTGACTGTCTCTATAAAGCATAGAGTGAATGCCCATTAGAATTCCAGTGTCTAGGTTTTTTTTCCAGATTACACAAAAAATGGCAACTCCGTCCCTGCTTGTACAAGTTGCTCCCCATTTGACTCTACCCAACTTTTAAAACTAAAATTAATTCCTGTAATGATAGAACATCAGCATCAGTTCTCATCAGAGCTTGACTCCATAATAACTGAACCGTGCAAAAAGTGGGAAAAAATCATGCAAAAATTCTGTTCCACATATCAAGCACAAACTGTTGGAGCATGTTGGGTTATTTTTCATCATTGTCAGGCTCCACGGTGCCGGCATCCATTCCCTACCACCCACGAAAGCTGCTTTCAGAGTAACCAGGCTGAGTCATTAGTGTCCTTAGCTGCAGATTTTGCTCTTTGAGCTTCAAGCTGCTTCTTTGCGTAGCACATTTGTGCCGATTCACTGAAGCACAGTTCATTTGTTTTATCGATATGTCCACGAGACAAAGAGATGAGTCGAAGGGAGCCCAGGGTTGGGGTATTGAACCTTTCCTCTCTCGAATCGTTGCGTTGTGCCCTGGGCTGGTAGGGGATGATGGCCACACCGAGATGATGGCCTTTTTGCAATGATTTGGAGGTCACAACTGCACTCGTAGCAGTCAGACATCCATGCTGCAGAAACCTCACGGCTGGGACTGGTGGTGGAAGGCCCAATGGAGGATGCTTTACTGCTGCTAGCCATGCAGCAGGTCAGCACAGAATCTTGTATGCAGGCTAGCAGCAGCATACATCTCTGGGAAAAATGGGGCTGGTTCTCCCTCCTGTGCCTGCAGACAGGCTCACTGCCTGTAAGACAGCCTCTTGTCATGGCATTATAAATCCCAGACCAAGTATTCTTGCTTCACTCATGCAAAATTCAGAGAAATTGACTGCCGGAGCAAAGCCCTTCCTCATTTCCTTCCTCACATTCATTTCCAACTAACAGTGGAACCACAAAATCTCTTGAGTTTTATTATAAAATTACTAAAGAACCAAGAGGCCAAGTCCCTGCCTTAAGTGGAAGCCTCAGTGAAGCCTCAGCTCTGAAGCTGCTTTCTGCTTCTGCAATTATCCATTTACAGTAAATAAGAGAATATGATATAATGGACTCATGGATGCATTGCTGTTAATTGTGGGCAGTCCTGTAGACTCGGCTGACCTTTTGCTGTGTTGTTGGAGGTGCTCTGCAGCAGTGCAAACCAGAATGTCTACGGCTTGAACAAGGTCATCTGCGTGCCTGGGGGAAGACCTCGATGTTCTCCCAAGGCCATTAGTTATTCCATTTGCCTGTAACACAGGAAGGAATCAACCACAAACCCACCAAAGCCTGAGGGCAAGAGGCTGTTCATCATGCACATCTCTTCACTGGGGTGCACACACTGGAATTCCTCCTGTTATTCTCTTTGCGTTTCCGTGAGCGGCTTTCTCTCAGCAAATGTCCCTTTTGGCATAACATAACTGCACTGAAAGAGGACCAAAACTGTAAAACTATTGCTTTAAGCCCCCAAGCCCTTTGTAGACTTTAGGGGCTTGTCTATGCCACAGACATGAGGGTCCCAAGACCATCAGTCTCATCTGCACCCCAGACTGGTTGGTTTACAGCCCCCAGAATGGTTTGCAAGGTTGGGCACCCACCCAAGGTGATGAGGCTCAACAGCATCAGAGCAAACTAATTTGGGGTACTTTTGTGTCCTGCATGGCAGCATGCCACGCTAGCCCCAGCTCAGACCTCCTTTGGATCCCCTTGCAGGACAAGTCATAGCCAGTAGCTCACTTGAGCAAAAGTGCTAAAAATTTGGCCTTTAGCCTCAAAGCAAGTGGGTGTTTTTGTCACGACAGTGATGTGGCTGAGGTGATGGAGTAAGGACTGGTTGACCCCAGGGATTTATAGTAGCCATTCAAAGATGTGCAGGTCCTTACTATTTGAGCTCAACATCCACGATCTCTGAAGAACATACTTTGTCTGAGTGCAGATAAGGGTTATAAGAGCTGATCTCAGCAGTGGATTACTTTGAGGTGTGATTCCTTCTTGCTGCTTCACAACCTAGTCTTCTTTGTGCAGACTCTCTAATTGAAGCATTTGTTTGCAGAAGCAAGAAACCGCTGCCTGTCTGCTATATACTTTTAATGAATAGGGGAATGAGAGGTATAATTTGATTGTTTAATAGAAAATAAAATAAGGACAGGCAGAAGAGATGGTCAGCCAGAGAGAAAGGGGGGCATCTTCAGTGTGATGCTTTATATAAATAAATAAAATACTTCAGATAGATAGTTCCTTCAAATCAGTGGCACATACAGATGATTAATAACAAAAAACCTGCCAGTTCCAGTTGGCAGGAGACACGTTTCCCCGTTGGCCAAGAGGTGAGCAATAGGGAGTTTTGCATATTGTGTAGGTACAAAATCAAGATGTGGTTCTGTGGCTCCAGTGTGCGGAAGAGAGACAGGAGGGTTTTCAGAATGAAACCCCATCATCTTTTTTTGGCTGTGTTGTAGGGTATAGACGTTATTAAGGCTGAAAGCATGGAATGGGTGCTAGAAGATGTTAGCTTTATTGCTGTATGTCACAATGATTCCTCGTATTCCTGTGTCCAAAAAATATGACTGTTCATTGCCTCTATTTCCATGCCAATAAAATAGGGATCACAGAATCACTTATCTCACAGGAGTATTACGAGCTTGAATGAATTAATATCTCAAGCGCTCTGATGGGAGGTGCGAGATCTTTTCATAAGTGCTCACAGTTCCAGTTAGAGAACAGTTCTGTGTGGTGATTTCTGAGGTTAGGAAGGTGTGCGGCCAGTTTAGCTTCCAAATGCTGTGGGTCTTGATGCAGCGCCAGATAATCTGTGAATTCAGGTCCTCAATGCTGAGGGGTTAATCAGGATCAGACTGCCACACCCCTGCTGAAAGCAATGGGACTGTGAGCATAATAATATGGCACTGATAAAAAATCACGGCAGGCACGGGTTCCGTGGGTGCTTTTCTAATGCATCTTCTAGAAATCTTGAAAGACAGAAACAATTCTTCAGGCTTCATGAACAGGAACTCTTTTTCCTGGGAGAACCTCTTATTTGCTGATCGGAAGGTTTTTACCCTGGGAAAAAAACAGCAATCTCATCAGGAGTTGTGGATTTCATCACAGTGTTAGCACTGCAGCAAAAGCTATTTTACTGTTTCAAAGTCGGAGTTCTTCACAGGGCCCACGTGTTTATGGTGACTAATTTCCCACTCTTATCTAAGAGTTACTTAATCTAAGAGTTCCCAGTCGGATAAGTGGAACAGGAATGAGGACGGTAGTTTTCAGCTGTCAAGGTGAAAAGAGAAAAAATACCCACATATCACACTTGGCGGGCTCTTACAAAATGTGTTAGCTTTGCCAGGAAAGATAAAGGTCTCTGTAGCTGCAAAATTTCCATGAAAGTTATTGTAAATGTTATAAAAGATAGAAAAATGGTCATTAAGACCGTGCCACTGCTGCTTCATGGTATACCTCAGTGTTACTGACGCAGGCAAAGCTTGTCAGCCTCAGTTCCCTCTGAAAAACAGTGATCAGAGCACATCCCTACATTCTCTGGGATGCTTGGGCACTGGGCTGGGGGCAGTCATGGAGGCATGCACAGAAACACCCAGGTTATGTGACTCTGGATAGTCAGGCATCTAAGGCAACAAGTGTTTCTCGATACTGCTCCTTTCCCTTAAACCCGTTGCATCCCTCTTGGGAAAAGCAGGGAATCACCATGTAAACACACACTCCTTGTACAAATGACTCTGACTCCTGCTTAGAGAGCTGTGAGGCTGCAAAAGGTTACAGCTCCCTAAACGGGTGGTTTTCTATTAGCTCTGGCCTTACTGGGATGGCCTGGGAACCTCTGGAGATTCAGGATGGGACTCATCTGCCTGGGTAGATCCCTACATGAGACTGAGTGTCCTGGGTTCCCTTAGGGGAAGCCCAGAGGCAGCAGGTGGAATTTCCCACCTTGACAGAGGTAGTTGGGATGGGTCAGGTGAGGTGCTTTTGTCCCTGCTGAATACAACATGAGCTCAGGGAGTGAGGTAGGATGTAGCTCTCTGCACAAGGCAGATGTGTCTTGCAGCTGCCGTTGGATCAAGACTCCCAAGGTTCATTGTCTTGAAGGCATGATGGTTGCCCTGAAAACCACTGCTCATCTACCACTTAATCCTGTGGAAGCTCAAACTTCTCTTGGTGGATATAAATGAATTACTCCCCGTTCTGCTGTCAGCTGAAAGCCCTGGCCTCAGCTGAATCCTCAGGGGCTCCTGAATTAACTTTTAAATTAAGCAGAGGAATAGGGTCTGATATCGTGCCAATCATCGATCAGGTTAGATGGCGTCTTTGTTTCACTCCTGGCTCTTTAAAATGGATTGGGATTGTCAAACCTGCATTTCTGGAGCGAAGCGCATCGGTAACCAGTGTCTGTGTGGGTATGTGGGGCAGAATGTGAGTTTCTCGTTATACCAAGTTGGAAATTTCAGCTCAGGAATCACAGACCACGTGTGGCAGCCTCAAGAATAGCATTTAGATCTGCAAAGGCCCAGCATTAGCTACAAGAGTGCTTGGTGTTACACTGTGTCTCTGGGTGTACTTTTATAGAATACCTCACGCTGAAAATTTAATTAATCAGTGAAGAGTTATCACATTACCAGCCTGACTGGGTTATTTTTTTTAGTGAAAAAATGTGTATTTAAAAGTCTAAATGCTCCTGTTACAATGACTAATTATCTCCAGAAAATTGAAAGCACACAAGAAATTATCAAGAAAGAACATTTAGACATCATCTGTCTTCCTAAAAACACTTGTCTGAATGTACTAAGAAGAATATTATTGCAGTATAGATGTTGGCCATTTGGAATATATTTTTTCTAACTTCTCTTTAAGTGCATTCTTGCTATGATTTTTTTTGATACAGTGCCTGAACGGATCAAAGATTTATTGAATTTTTTAACTGGAATGATTCTCCGGAGAAGATTGATTTTCCTGCTGCCTCATATTCAGTTTAATTTTTTGCGTTACTTATGAAATAATGAGAAATATACATCAAAGTAATGAGGAGAAGCAATGGCACGGAGCACTGGTGGCGTGTCACAATGTGTGGGTCAACAAGTAGTCTCGTCTCTTGTATTTATGAGCTGTGACCGTATCGCAGGGATCGTAGCTTGCAGCAGCAAACCGATTGCCAAGGCCAGAACTAGTGGAGCAGACACCCAGCTGCCTATAAATCTGTGTACTCTTATTCTTTATTAACTGAGGATCAGGGTTTATTAATTATATAGGAATTGGTGATGACATAACTTGTAAAAAAGAGAGCAGCGTATGGTGCAACTTGAAAGCTCTACCTTAGGCAAAACCGAGATGGGATTTTTACACCCCAGCATGGCTTTAGAAAAGTAAAATTTACTCCTGCTCAGAGCATCCTGAGGTTTTTAAAACGGGAATTTAGCGGTGGATTAGCCCCGTGTCAGTCATCTGCAACAGACTGAAAATTACGAGAGGGAAATAAGCAGCAACTGGCTGCTCTACCTCAGGAGACGATGCAAAACCAAAACGAGAGCCAGACCCAAGGAATCCCAGGCAAAGAAGAAAAGATTAATTATGTGGATTACACAGGATGCACAAAGAAATCAGCAAATGTTGTAACTGATGACCGCTTTCTTGGACAACACAAGACATAACCAGCACTGTAATCACTACCTCCTGAAAAAAGAGCCAAATCTTTGTAGCAAAGAGCGATGGCAGTTTACACCATCACTAGACCAGTGTGGAAGTGGAAGCAAGGGGATAGACAGAAGTGCTTGAGAATAGCACATTTTACAGCCAGCTTTGCTCTAGGAGCCAGTGTGCCGTTGAACTAAACCCTCTGAGCTTTGTAAAACTTCTGCCCACTAAAATCCTTGGCTCATTATGCAGGGCTCAATACCCTGGTCTGAATTAAATCCATTTATAGTAGTTTTGGAGGAGATCTGGGCTGGGTGGAATGCCTTTAGCCAGGAAACTGAATGTTAATAACCATCCCGATTAAGCCTGTTCAAACAGTTAGCCAAAGAAAGTAACAGCAAAATGAAAAAATACCTATTCCTCCTGCCTGTGGACATGCAAGAAGTCCTATGTCTAGCCCTGCACCAGTCCTTATATATGGTCTCAAAGCCAAGGACCCGAGTCATCTGTCTGAACGTGGCAAGATCAATTGAAATCTATTTCTAAAAAACATATTATCTTTCATTTTATAAATGTTTCCAATACTGAGAAAAGTAGTTTTATTAACTTTTTATTAACTATCAAGCCAGGTACTCCCCTAGTGATCCCAGTGCCTCCATTCGGTGTGCTTGGATACACCAACGTATCAAAAACAGAGGGAAGAAAAAAGAAATCAGTGTTCAGAGACACATTAATGGTCACACATAAAAGAGTAAGTGGATGTTGTGAATTATTCTCACTTTTCCCCCCCCCCCTAATCGTTAAGGAAGACTGCATTGGTGCCAGTAATAAATAAAAACCAACTGAGCACATTCTGGAATTACTGTGGAGCTTTTCATCAACAGAAAAGGCCTAGCCCTGCTGCTATAATTACATGATGCACAGTGCAGTTGTTTCATCCTTCTTTCTCCTTATATGAAAAACAACCGCTCTGCCACGCTCACTGTATTAAAACAAATGTTATCTCCAAATAATTACTCTGTGCTAATCATGCTCTTAAAAAATACTCGTTCCAAATAATGGCATCCCTTTATCATTTGTGCTGCAAATTAAGACACATTGGTTTCTGGAGAGCAGCACCATCAACTTTCATCATGTCCTCCCGACACAGCAAGTCCTGACATCCCTAATGCGCTGCGTGAACTTTTCTTTGAAAGCCTAAACAGGCTTTAAAGAGATGCTGTAGCTGTTCTGAATTTTAGTGAGGGAAAGTGGCTCTGTAGCCACAGGTTGCTCTCTCCAAAGCCTTCCTTTCTGAGCAGAGATCTTTTATCTGACTGTTTTCACAGTCTCCTGGCACACAGTCAGCGTTGCTTGGTGGCAGCTTTCAATGTTCACTACCCAACCGGAGACCCCAGAGAAGGGGTAGAAAAATAATAATTCACTTTGGAAGCTGATAGATCAAGGGCTGCAGGGGAAAAAAAAAAAGGCTTTTGAGGGAAGTTTTTGCTCAGACTGGTCCTTGTTTAAGAGGCCTGATGCTGTGTTTGGTTTAGGACAAAAGAAAAGGTGCAGTTTCTGGCTTGTGAGCAGAAGTGGCTATGTTACCAAAGTGTAGTGACTCACCGTTGTCAGCTGTGTGGGGGTTTCAGGATTTATCTGGCTGGTGTCACTTCTTATTGTGGGAGGAGAAGTGAGCACACATGGCTGGTTACGAGCTTGCTTCTGGGTGTATGGCTGTGCCCTAGGATTGCCACAGGGAAAACATCAGTTTTAGGCTCCCCAAATGTCTGTGTCCCCCTAAAACACTGATTAACTCAGAGACCACTAGGGTGTTGTGGGGCTGGAGCACAAGGAGAAGCTGAGAAGACTGTTCAGGCTGGAGAAGAGATGACTCTGCTGTCTACAAGCACCTAATGGGAGGGTGTAGAGAAGATGGGGCTTGACTCTGCTCAAGGTTGCATGGCGACAGGAAGCGATAGACATGAGGTACATCATGGGAAATGAGTTAGATGTAGGAAAAACCTTTTTTGCTGCCAGTGTGATCTAAAGCCAGTGGAGGTTGTCTGAGAGATCTTTACCTTTGCGATGCTCAAGATTTGGCCAGACGTAGCACTGAGCCGTGGCCCATGGTCTAGTTGGACGTGCTTTGCGTGGTGGGGTAGATTAGAGACCTTCAGGGGTTCCTCCCAACAAAAATTACTGTGTGATTAGTAACAAAAATCCCACTGAGGACTCAAAGGAGGCAAATGAACCCCAGGAGGTGAATAAACTTATCTCTTGTTGGTTCCCCCCACCTTGTGTTGTGGGGCTGGGCTCATGATGCTGATAGTGCTGTCTGGGCTAGGGTAGGTTGTGGGTGTCTCAGAGGCAGGTGAGAACTGCAGGTGGGGTGAGGAATGTGTGACTCACAGCTTGGCACCATGGCTGCTACAGGGCAGGACCTCCTGGTCTGAGGCTGGGTGGGCTGGGAAGAAGTGGAGGAGCCCTGCTGAGACAGACACTGACTCCTGTGGGGCAATAGATGATGGGGTATTACTTGCTAATTAACAAGCTGAGGCGTGGTGTTTCTTGCTTCCTTAGGAACTTCACATAGCCAAAAGATGCTGTGTTTTCTGGCTTGTTTGGAGCACGACTCCTGAAGCCCTAGTTCTCGAGCTGGCCTCCGACAGCCACCCTGCACATGGCTGTGCTGCCTAATGCCAGAGCATTTTATTGGCACCCCATCAGTGGAGCCATGTTGGCTTTGCAGCCCCCACCACCCATCCTGCTGAGACCCATGATCTTCTCCTCCAACGCTCTTGCCTATTTCAGCTGCTTCCAGGCTTCTGCCGCTTATGGATGTAGCTGGGTGCAGAGACCTCGGAGCTTGGCATGGAGTAGAGACTTCAGCTAAATACACCCCAATTTTTATAGTAAGGTCAGAGTTTCCTATACCAAAGGTGGAAGTTTCCTTCTTGCTAGAAATTATTTCTTCTGTGCCCTGCAATGAACTTGTTAATACATCTCCGGGAGAGCAATACTGGAGGGAAAATGGGGGAGGCTCTCAGTGAAGCCTGGAGCATTTATTTGGAGTGTGTTGCTGATTTGATCTCAGAGTAAAGAAATAACCTGTGGTTAAAACAGGACTGATGTAAGCAGATGTTTTCTGGGCAGGCTTTTAAAGGCCTTCAGAGCCAGCTAAGCACTGGGGTATGGAGTGAACCAGGCTTACCTGGAAATCAATATCCGCAAGCTGAATTTTTACATTTTGGAAGTGTGATCCATTCATTTGGGTGCTTAACCATCCACACATCCTCAGCTAGTGCTTAGAAATATTTGGCATGTATGTTCTTTCCTACCTGCTTTATGTCTACTTTTATTACCTCCACTTACTGCTTCATAGCTGGTGGGAAGAGATACACCGCTAAAGCAAGAGTATTTACCATGATGCTTTCTTTTGGGAGTTTTGAAACAAGCTTTATTTAAAAACCACACAACACAGTGCAGGGACCAAAAAGCTAAACCTCAAAAAAAAATTATTTGGGAATGGAAAGAGGTGTACATTTATCATAGAATCATAGAATGGTCTGGGTTGGGAGGAACCCCAAGGATCACAGAGTTCCAAACCCCCCTGCCACAGGCAGGGCCACCAATCTCCAGGCCTGGATCTACACAGGGTTGCCCAGGACCCCATCCACCCTGGCCAGGGATGGGGCATCTACCACCTCTCTGGGCAGCCTGTGCCAGCACCTCACCGCTCTCTCTGTAAGGAACATTCCCCTAAGATCTCCTCTAAGCCTTCCCTTCTTTAGCTTCAATCCATTCCCCCTTGTCTTGCCATTATCTACCCTTTTAAAAAGTTGATTCCCCTCCTGTTTGTATGCTCCCTTCAGGTACTGGAAGGCTGAGGTCATATGCTTACTTGTTATCAAAATCACCAGGGAAAATATTGGGAATTCTTTTTTTATTATTATTATTTTGGTAATTTTTCCTCCCTTTTTATTGCACCTGTACTTTTTTTTCCTCTCCCTTTTGAACCCCAAGCCCAACCTTGCCTCCCATAGATTATATGCCCCGTCCCCCACTAGGGCTGTCCTGTGCTCATGACAGCTGCCTGGCCTGGCATCAGCACAGTGAAGCTCCAGCACAGTGAGGAGCAGAATGTCCTGACCTCGGGTACATTTCTTCCTATCCCCAGGGGAAGGTTTTTTTTCACGCTGCCTCACTAATTCTCTGGATCCCAGAAGAGGAACACCCATTGCTCCTGTTGAGAGGAAAATGATAAATCACCTTGCTTAGTAGTGAAAATGTGACTCAGCAAAACAGCCCTGATGTGAAGCCATCAGTCTGGACATTCTTGGTTTTCATCTAACCCTCATTTCTTTGACTTCAGTCAACTTATGGGACCCTCTTGTTCCTCAGACAACTCAGCTGGAAGTGTGCAGTGTTTCCCCAGAATGTGAGAGTCTTTGCTGGGCCTGATGGCAGGCACTTCACTATCCTTCCCAAAATGAAAGGGCAAGGAAATTACTCAAGCTGAGGACTGTAAGTGGAGCTGGTAAGAGCAGTTAGGTGAGATATGGCTAGCAGGTGTCAGACAGAAAGTCAGTCAGACTTTCTTCTAGGCATTAAAGATTCCCAATTTTATGGACATTGCTGGAGTTGTGCTAGCAAAGTGAAACACATTTCCTGGTATAACCCAGCAGATTTCAGTTATTGCTTGCAGCAGATCTCTGCCTGGAAGAGGTGGACGTCAGAGCCTGGGGCTGGTGCTGAGCACAGCGATTGTCAATCTTATGGAGGGTTTTTTTTCTTCTCTTAAAGGCTGTCTGGAAAAAAAGACAAATGCTGGTTGTGCTTCACTGTTGCTATAACAAGAGAGTAAAGAAGGAACGTGGAGGAAGATGAGCCAAAAGCAGTGGGGAGTAGGATCAGGGAATAGGGTAGTGTTAATAGTTTTCCCTCTGTCTGGGATGGAGTGAGCCCATTGCCCATAAATCTCAGGGTGCCACAGCACTCTAGTAATAAACTCTATCTCAGGCAGCAAGACAAATGGACTTGAGGAATGCTTTAGCACTTCCTTGGCTTCAGACCAATGTTTGGGTAGTTCTGTATTTTCCAGTGTTTCAGCAATGAGGTGGGAGGAGATGGCTTCTGGGTAGGCTAAGGCCAAATCCCCATCTGCTGTGAGTTAATGAGTGATGTGGGATGGGAAAGGTTGAGAGGGAGAGGCAGATTTGAGCCAATTTCTCCTGGTTGGTTTTGAAGCGATGAGAGGGTAGTGTGGGCGTTTGGCAGAATTTGGACTTAGGTAACCTTGACTGTGATGTGACTCTAGTTGACCAGCCAAGATCATCCTCATATGACTATTATCTGGAGGGATTGTTAGCCAGAGTAACAGGGACTATTCCAGGTGGCGCTTGGGCAAACATTTGCCAAGGTCTGCACCTTGGATTCACCCTGTGGCTTCAATCAACCTCAGGACAGATACATGGCAAACAGGAAAGCTGAACAGGTAGAAAACACATGGGGCATGGCTGAAAACCACATCAGTCACCCATAACTCACTTGTGTGGTGCCATGATGGTTGATGAGTCTTCATGGCCCAACAGTGCTATATCCTTATTCATTTGAGGTGGAACAGGATCATTCCTGTGCAGCACAAAGGTGAGTTCTCCTTGGTTGTTATTCAGAAGATTTTGTTGTTTATGGGTTTGTTGTTGGTGATGACCCTGGCACTGTGGAAGGCACAGGGAGATGCAGGGTCTGCCAGTAATATTTTACACTACTGTGCTTTGAATAAGGAGGAAAACTACCAGACACATAATTCATTCCTAATATTAGGCTATGAAGCTTTTTGCTGCTTGCTGCCCTGTGGATGTAATTAGTCATGGAATCTCTTTTTCAGATGTAATTACACCATTAAGCATCCTTTCACTTCAACTGCAAAAATGCATGGTTGGATTCTGTAATTACACCACTTAATGACATTACATAATTCTACGTAAGAGTATATGAAGAAAACAATGTATGGCTCAGACACCCTCTTACTTGCTGCTGCTTTGATCTTCACAATGGTCTCTGGGAGTGCAGACTCCGCATCCTGCATCTGGGTGAGTTGAGCATGGAGAAGCTATTCTTTGCCCAGAAGCACTTCCGCTGGGTGTAATAAGACCACTCATGTTCATTACTAATTGAAGGATCTGGGCTTTAAGTCACAGGCCATCGTGTTTTCAAGTTTGTGGAGTTTGTTTGTGTTTTGATGACTAATCATAGCTTGGTAGCTGTTGGGGTTGGTGTCCCCAAAGAAGGGAAGACTTTAGGCTTAGCCTGGTGAGGGACCAGAAATGTAAAAAGTCAGGTATGGAGGGGAAGACCAGAGGTATCACCACCATGAGAGAGCATGTCCTTGTGAGGTTGGTGGACCCTTTAATGGAGACTGGTCTTGCTGTAGAGGTGTGCCTGTCCTTGGCTGTCCTTGACCCTTGTAACTTCAGGCCTTGAAGTGGGTGTGACATCAACTTAAAGGAATAGCAACTTCAGACCGTATCTAAAAGATGTATCCTGCATGGTCTTGATGCCCTTCTTGTTGGACTATCACCCACCCACTGACAGCACTGTTACTGGCAGTCCCAGCAAGGAGTCCAAGAATGGATGAGGAAGATGTCCCCACAATGGGAGCTCGGTGCCACCAGTAAACAGCAGTGGCTCCTGCATACCCGATGAAGAGTCCTTCCCCAGCATTGCTCATCTGGTTCAAGGATGTGAGGGGGTAATGCTGAGATACAGCCTGTTCTCTGTGGCTCTCACCCATAGCTATCTCCTCCTGGACTAAAAACCCTTTGCTTACATTTTCAGTGTTTTGTGGTACTGCCATTTGTTTTCACTGCTTGCTTGAGAGAAAAAGAAAGCGAAATTGTGTTTATTATGTTTCTTTAGTTAAAAGAATAAAATGATGAGTCCAATCTTAAAAAGAAATCAAAACCAAACAGCATGAGCTTGGGAGCTGCACAAGTGGCTCACTTCCTCTGGATTTCTAAATAAGTACGTGTCCATGAAACATCTTTTTTGTTCCTGTTTCTTCTATACACAACATCACGGAAGCTTTAAGTAAAATCTGTCCCTAAATAGGCATCCCTGGGATGTGCAGCTGCCAAAACAAAAATCTGGCAGTAAAACTGGGCTTGTGCTCTGAGAACAATTTATCCTGTATCTTTTTTTCTTTCTCTTTAATCCCTTCCATTTAGTTTTCTTAACATTTTTTTCCAAGCAAAACTGTGCTTGGCCAGTGTTTCATACTCACTTTTTGGGAGACCACAGACAATTCTGTACCAGATCAGGGTTTGTGGCAGCACCCACATGAGCTGCCCCATGCTCTATCCTGGGTAAATGCTCCAGCTGCAGAGATTGCTGGAAGGTTGGACCTCTATGGGACTGTCAGCCAAGATGTAAGCTAGTTTTGTGTTAGTGATTTATCCTGATTCTATCTCTGTTGCTCTGATACCTTTCTGGGAAACAGTGCAGCGAAGGGTGTATTTGAGCTCATGCAATTAAATTTTATATAGTCTGAGGAAAAAGCAAAGCTGGAAGTAAAACTTTGCAAAGACAGCATCTGCTTATTGCATTTCCAGTATCTGTCTGCGTGGTTACTAGAAGGACGGGAACTTCTAAAATAGTCAACTTGCATCTCCTTGTAAAACCACCTGGTTCCCTTTTCTAAGTTACGTTACTCTGCATTCAGGCACGGTGTACTCATCTGCCCTTCTCACATGTGAGCATAAAAAATGCTTATGCAGGCTCACCCTCTTAATTTGAAAGTATCCACTGCTACTATTTAAAGGCTTATGTAACTTGTCTTTAACAGAATACAGATATCTCAAAAGCATAAGCATACTTCTCCACTTTAAAGAAAATATACTTTGTGGAAATGGTTGGCTTTAGAACAGATGTTTTCTGGAGCCTATTGCTCTGTTTATTTTGTCACAGAAAGGGTTAGTTACAACTGCATGCCTCATTATCTCAGAAAGAAGCACATGGTAATGGACTTTTTATAGGCTGAGGAGACACCGATTCTGAATTTAGGGCCAATCTAATATTATTCATTAGAATTTTTTCTTCATTTGCATTTTTATTGTTGGTTTGGTGGCCTCTTTGTTCTCAATCTGATGCTCTGAAATTGCCTGCGGAAGAGTAGTTTGTTAAAGACCAGAGCAGCAAGTCTGGCAGGAGTCAGGAGGGTTGGAGACAGAAGCTGAACTCTGACATCAGAGAAAGCATAGACAAGAAGTTTCTTCTGTTCAGAGGAGAAGACAAAGGGCACAGAAGAGTCTGTGCTATCCCTGCTGGTGTCCTCTGAAGGGCTGGTGTGGAAATTAGGACCACTCTTAGTGCAAAACCCCCCTTTGGTTGTTAAAAAAACAAAGTCGTCTGATGTTTCTTCCCTCTTCCCTGGCAGCAATGCCAGGATGGATGTGTGTAGGTCACAGTTGTGTACTGCTGTGTGCATATGCTGAACTGAGAGTTGTGTGCACTCAGTAGTGTCAGAGGCAGAAAACTTACTACTAATTAACTGCTAACTTAGTAACTAAGCTTGGTAGTCTGTGCTATATAAATACTATGGTTGCAGTTTGGGACCCTCTGGCAAGATTCCCAATGAAAAGTCATGTAGCAGCTTTAGGACACCTCTTTGCCTGATTTTCACTGAAAAAGGGTGGAACTTTGTGTGCAGCAGCATGAGCCTGTGAGCATTTGCCTCTGCCTCTGCTCTTTGCCCTGGCTCCCTTTCGAATGCGCCGTCAAGTCTCTGCCCATGTCTGCTGCAAAAGAGTCTTCTCTGGAGTCCTGACCATTGCACATAGGATTTTCCCAGGGCATGAATTAAAAGCATGGAATTTGTTGCTGCAAGTTACGGGATCTCATCTCTGTCCAAATGAAATGAAAAGCTTTGTACTTTGGCGTAGCACTTTGACAATGGCATCATGCTGCCACTGAGATGTACACAAAGCTGGGCAAAGAATCCAGGCTGGGAGCTGTAAACCTCCTACACACCTCAGGGGCTGGAAGGGAGGAAGGTGGCTCCTGTTTGCCAGAGGGATAGGGAGATAAGATCTGTTGTGTGTCTTCCTTTGTACTGAAAGCATGTGGATTAGCATTGCATATAATGATATCCAGAAACCAACAGTACCTGTTTTGAACTGTTGGAGATATGTGGCCACGAACATGGGAGAACAGCCCTTCACCATGGCACTAGTGAACCTGGGCATGCGAGGCACAATTCTGGGGTCCTAAACTCCCAGTGAAAAATTTTGCTGAGCAGAATTGTGATAGCAGGTGGTGTTAGAGAATTTAGGTTTTCTCCTGTAAAAGCTTATATGCACGTTCCTCTCTAAAACATCTAAGCCCCTCAGGGGAGCCATCAGTTATGTAAAATAAGGCAAAAGGAAACTTTGAGCCGGGCTTGGAAGTGTTGTTGGCATTTAGAACTTTTCTCTTGCAGCAAGTTCCGTCCACATTAGCTTTTCTTGAGAACTGAGTTCCCCTCTCCAGTGTCCTAAATACTATCTGTTGGTGAGTGTGCAGACAGGAGGCAAGGGTATGGCATGTAGCCATAACTGCCAGCATGGACATTTACGTGTCTCAGTTATTAAACTGGATACTGATCTAAGCACAGCTGATTTTCCAACAGATGAAAAAAATCTTGAGTGTGATCTCTTCCACCTAAGTTACCTTTACAGTATCTCTTTCCACCCTTTCCCCTCCTCCCACCGCTTATGAATTTCTAATTTCCTGAAAATTTCCCCTACACATTTATTTTGTAGGCTCATGTTTGTTTACCAGAATCTGTTTGAAATCCTGAGTATAGCAATTCAATATCCATTCATCGATTTCCTAGCTCTCATTAGCTTAAATACTTACTCAAAGCGGAGGGGAAGGAGTTCTTCAACTTTTATTTTAAGAGCGTTTGGTTTTAAGATAGCCTTTTGTGATCTGTTGTATTTGAATCAATTTTAAAAGGGACCATTTATATTATCAGTCTCTTTAATGTTTACTTTTTGGCATGAGCATCTGATTGTTTCTGGTTTATAGTACTCTGAAACGGAAACTAAGTTAGATACAGAAATTAATGAGCTCACTGATCGTTTGCCAAAGAAAACATGACATGAAAGATACATGTAACAAATTAACCCAAGATTTCCCTGAGAAATGCCTGATCCTTTATCTAAAATAACAAACGTTGAACAACTTAAAGATTAAGCTTATTATTTTGGTTTTGAGGGGGTCACTGTGCTTTTTGGAAGGCAGCAATGGTCTAAGGCAGCATTAGTAAACCCTGAGTACCATTCCCAGAATTGATCTTAACTGTCCTTTACTAAATTGTTTCACTTTTCTAAGCCTCGCATTGCCATCTATTATCTCTAAAACTTTTTTTTAATTTCCAAAACTCTTTGAAAACCATAGGAAAATGCTCTAGAAGAGCCAAAAAAGAAAAAGAGAACATTTGTGTTGGTAACATGATTTGAGCCATACTTCAGCCTTTCATATCTTCTTGGGCAGGTAACACATCTGCTGTATGGTCCATATAGGTCAGCAGTATGTTTGATCCTGGTCGGTTGTTGTAACATACTAGGATCTGGCTTTTCTTACTGCCAAGGCAAAATTTTAAGGACAAAGAGAGTCAATTAACAATGGATTTCTTCAGAGACAGAGCCAGCTCCCATGTTAGAAGTTCCAAGAGGAAGAATTAAATGCTGATAGTGCAGAAAATAAGTAGCACTAGAAAGGGCTGTGTTTTGTGGAGGGTTTTTTTTCTGGATCTTGGCTGTTATTTAAGTTTGAGGCAGAAATGAGGAAACTTTGAAGGAAGGAAATTAGAAAGAAGATATGAAAGTGTTGCAGCCACAACTTCACATGGTTTTTAACACAAACCCTTCTGATTTTTTTAAACTTTGCAACAAAGAAAAATGCATTTTTCATGGGGGTATCTCCAGCAGCAAAAACCTCTCGACTTGCTCTCGAACTTCAGTGGGTCTGACTGGAAACCCAGCGATCAGCAAATGCATTTCATTTCCCACCTCCAGCTGGCTGGCTATAAGAATGTTTGTTGGTTGTTTTTTTTTCCTGAGGGGGAGAAAATGACATTATTATACAGCTATATACAATATTAGTTATTATTATGCAGTTAAATAAGTGATTAGAGTTTTGAAAACTTAGCTCCAGAGGACAGTTTTAAAATTATGTCTCCTCTTCCAGTTTGCCAAAAGACCCAGCTGAGCTCCTGAGGCAAACAGGTCCTCATGGTGACCCCCCTTTGCACACCTACAGCTTTTGGTGGTGCAAATGCAATAATGCAAAATGCCTAGATGAATGCTTTTAAAAATGAGTGCAAATCTAAGGGCATGTGCACCTACTATCAGTATATTTGGTCTTCAGACCCCAAAACGTAAATATCTTCACTGCTAGAGCTCCCAGTTCTTTGTCCTTCCCTCCTCTTCCCTTCTCCTTGGCCTGTTTCTATCTGGAAATGATAGGAAATACGTCATTTTGTGTCTCCCAGCCTGGGCTGCACATGGGGTGGTATGTAGAGCCTCAGTGATTAGTGGGCTATAAAAAGCATCTTAAATATCCTGTGACCTATACCTTTTAGTGAGCCTGAAGCTTTAGTTTGGGCCATAAAGTGCCAGGTCCTGAACTTTGGTCATAATAACCCCTTGCAATGCTACAGGCTTGGGGAAAAGTGGCTGAAAAGCTGCCTGTTGGAAAAGGACCCGGCAATGTGGGTTGATAACCAGCTAAAAATGAACAGTCTGTATCAGAAATAGTGTGGCCAGCTAGAATAGGGAAGTGATTGTCCTCCTCGACTTGGCATTGGTGAGGCCGCACCACGAGTGCTGTGTTCAGGTTTGGGCCCCTCACTACAAGAAGGACAATGAGGTCCTGGAGTGTGTCCAGAGAAGGGCAACCAGGCTGGTAAATGGTCTAGAACACAAGTCTTACGAGGAGCAGCTGAAGGGACTGCGGCTTTTTAGCTTGGAGAAGAGGAGGCTGAGGGGTGGGCCTTATTGCTCTCTACAGCTACCAGAAAGGAGGATGTAGTCAGGTGGTTTTTGATCCCTTCTCCCAAGTAACCAGCAATAGGACAAGAAGAAATGGTCTCAAGTTGCGTCAGAGGAGGTTTAGATTGGATGTCAAGGAAAATTTCTTCACTGAAAGAGTGGTCAGGCATTGGAATAAGCTGCCCAGAGAGGTGGTGGAGTCACCATCCCTGGAGATGTTCAAAAACCATGTAGATGTGGCACTCTAGGACATGGTTCAGTTGACATGGTGATACTGGACAGATGGTTGGACTTAATGATCTTAGAGGTCTTTTCCAACTTTAAGGATTCTGTGATTCTAATGGCAGATCAGGAGGCATTTTTGGATTAAGGTTTGCAGTGTAGCTGTTTTGTTGGTCTTCAGTCCAAAAGAAGTGGCTTTGTTTATAAGGAAGTATAAAAGACTGTCCTCAGACCCAAGGCTCCAGTGTCATCAGTCAAGATGCTAAGTCAGTGTATTGGGGAACTTGTATAGCAGCTGTCCTCACTGCCACCTGTTTGCTGCAGAGTCCAGAGGAAAGGAAAGGGGAGCAGATTGTGAAGGTACTTCTGTAGAAGGAGGGTTTTTGGTACTATGAAAATTACAAAGGTCAGGCTGCAAGTGAGAATAATTTATTACAAAAATTCTGCAGTGAACAGCCAGCCAGAATACATAACATTTCACTGGAGGAAGATTTATGGAAGCAACATGTTTTTTACTGGGAAAATATAATTGCAAATAAATGCAGTGCTCTATAAAATATTAGAAGGGCAGCATGGCATGCTTCCAGCTTTTAGTGTAGAAGTCTGATGAAGAAATATTTGAACAGAGAAGGGGGAGGGAAGGAAGAAGAAAAGATCCACAGCATTTGCATGGGCAGATGATTTTCCGCTTGTTATGTTTCAGTAGGGAATTGGTAGCGTCAGTTGTTTAGAAAATACTGTTCACACAGAAATGTGGGACTTTAAAGAGTAAAACTTTGGTTCTTATCTTGCCAACGTGTCTTGTGATGCTGTCAGTCATCAGCAGCTGAGCAGAGCCCTGCTGAGGTTATTGTTTGCTTTGCTTTTGTTTTTCATCCTGGAATCCTTCTTTATTTATCTTTATTTCTTTCTTCAGCTTCTTAGTAAGAGACAGTCCCCACCCCAAAAAATTTGTGATCTAAATAGACAGAAGATGGCTAAACAAATGCAAAGTTGAACAGTAACTGAATAACAAAAGCAAATGGAGAAGCTGGGTGTCCCAGCTTGATTTACACCACCCTGTGTCCCAGGAGCTGCCACACATTATAATTACCCTTTTCTTTCTGTAGCACTTGTGGTACTTCATGAAGCACCTGAGCAGAGACTGTCCCTGGGCTGGCAGACGGGTTATTTATGCTCCTGGCCCTTCTAGGCTGATTCTCATGTAAATCCTTCCTTCAAAGGAGCTGCTCATGTGAACGGCAGTTATTGATGTGAGGAAAGGCAAAGTCCACCCATAAATAATGAGCCAGGTATAATGCAGCAAGAGCAAATCTCTTTATGCATTTTGCATGAGATACTTACTGGGTTCAAGCCAAACTGAACACAAAAAGATAATCCGCAGATCAGGGGCTGGAACCAGCATCGGTTCCTCTCAAGTTTCCAGGGGAGCTCTGTCTACAATGCATAACATCTGAGTTTTGAGAAGAGGATGGAGAGTTCTGCTGCCATAGCACTGCCTTTGTGGTGATTAGGAAACTCCTTGGAGAGGTCTGAGTGTGAATCTCGCAATATTGGTCTTCTTGTGGTGAGTGACCTGCTTGCATTCACTCCTCTGCCTTAGGCAGTTGTCTAAGCAGGTTGGGTTTATGTGGTCAGTGGGGAGACAAAGGTACTCCCCATGGTTGATTACTCTATCCTATCTTGAAATAGAGTGGAATATCTTTCTCCATGGCATGATGCCCAGCTTTAGACATCTGCACTTGAGAACTGAATCCCAACCTCCATATGAGTACTATGGGGGAAACAGGTGGAAAGGGACTTTAGGACATCTTTCATCCAACCTCCTGCTCACTTGAGGGACAAATTTGAAATGATACCAGGTTGCTCAGGGCTTGATCTGGTTGGTTCTTAATGGCTGGAGACTGCCCAACCTCTCTGGGAAGCCTGCTCTAATGGAACCTGTACTTCAAGATGTGTAGATGTGGCACTTAGGGACATGATTTAGTGGTAGACTTGGCAGCGTTAGGTTTATGGTTGGGGTCAATCATCTTAAAGGTCTTTTCCAACGTAAATGATTCTATTTGTTCCATCTGATTTTTTCCAATAGTCTGCAGACCCTCATAAGACTTATCTTGAGGCCACCTTTCATGTGAATCCCACAGGTTTTTATGCAGAGATTGGGGGGATTGTTTTTAGTGGTGGCTCCTCTAGGTATGTCCAATGGCAGAACAAAGGTGACAAAGGTTTTTGCCAGGAAATTTAGGTTTGGATGGCATTTCAGGTGGTAAAAGATATTAGGCTGTGTTGGATTTCTGCTACTCTGCTTCTTAGTCATCGCTGTTCTGTTTGTGTCACACTTTAAGCAGTAAGTTCTATAGTTCAGGCAGTGTTTTGGGGTGAACGGTGATTTTTAAATGCACATCTTCAGGGTGGATTGGTATGTGCCAACCCTAAGAAAGCTTTGTGGTGTGGACTGCTTTGAGAGCATTTGCATTTTTTCATGCTGACGCTGAAAGAATTGGGTCTTGTCCAGGGAAAGTGTTCCAGAAAAGAGGTTGGGGTTTTTTTAGGTCAAAAGGGTAAGAATCACCTCTGAATGTCTCGCATGCATATTCTTTGTGTGTAGCTTCACTGCAAAGTGTCAATATGTGCAAATCTTGGAGTTCTCCTTTCCTCCTTTAGGGATTTTCTGTATAGGAATTGAAAAAGAAAGAAATAATGAATTTTAGCTCACAGAGAACTCATCAGGAAACTTAAAATCAAGAGAAAGGGCAAAGAAATACTGTTTGAATTATTTCTGTTCACTGCTTGACTTCTGAGCTTTTAAGGTTCAGGATTTCAAAGCTTTTTCCACATTCAGTTGAGTGAGAATTTCTGATTTCTTTCCATCCTTCCTGAAGCAAGAGCACAGCAAGATAGTGTGGAGAAAATCCACCTCTCCTCAGCCTTAACCTAAGTCCCAGTCTTGCTATTTCATAAATTTGAGGCATCCCTTGTAGCCTCAGTTGCAGCTGCTAGAGAGGGCAAAACCTACTCTTGAGAATTAGCAGTTGTAAACAGTCTACTTGCATCTACCTGTTCCTTCTGTCTCTCCCAGCAGATATTATAATTCAGGAATGATGTGGGAGCCTGTGGGTGTTAGTCTTGAGACTGAGTTGCTCCCATGGTAGCTTTTGATCTTGTCGCCCAGAGAAAGCTCCATGGTTGCAGAGATTTATTGCTGTGCAGATCTCTGCTGGACGTAATCAGCAGTGGTCCTAGCTTTACCTTCTTCAGGAAGAGTGAGAGCAATGGAGAGTTCTGATTGGAATGGGATTGTTCAATGAATGGCTTTCGACTTGCAACTCTCAGCTTTAAGAAATGATCTTTGGAGCTGACCGTGTGGGAGATGAGTCTGGAGTAGCCAAAAAGTCCCACACAACAGTGTAGTTCATGTATTCCCTTTCCTGCTCTATATGTTGGGTTTCACTGACATTGCAATGGGGAGTGCCTGGCCTATCCCAGGTGTGGCTGCTCCTGGCTGAGACAGCTGAGACTTGACTAGGACCGAGGGCTGCCCTATGCTCTGGTTCCCAGTTTGAGAAGTTTTGTGAAACTTCCAACATTTTTAGGCGTGTTTGGAGGTGTTGGATCAGCTCCCAGTACTTGGGACCTGGAAAAAGATTTGGCTTCAGACCTAAATTTTCCACGTCTCCAGCTGTGCCTATTTAAGTCTGCATCTGGCAAACAGAGTTTAGTGGAGTGCCCTTTGCTTTGGCTACCAACACATTTTGAGCCTGACTACCGCTGGTATCTTTGGGCACAGGCTTGTCCTTTCTGGAAGTAGCAGCCAGGAGTGGAGATAGATCTGCAGCACCTGACTACCAGACATCCATCATCAGAGCCATTCCAAGTTCTTCTTGCAGGCCACCCTTCAGTCACAGTGGTGGGATCAGGGATGGTTTGGATGCTCCTGGACTGTCTTTATAGCAATGAGCTTGGTCTCACTCATGCTGTAGGTGAGGCTGACCAGGTCTGATCACCTTGCTCCTCACACAACCCATATCTACATAGCTACAGTGCTGCAGACATGACTTTTTCTACTTTAAAAAGCAAGACTCAACTCCCCTTTTTAGCTTTCCTGAGTGTCTGCATTGGGTCTGAATAACTGTCTTGTGTGGAGTGTATGGAAAAGCCTCCCTTTTGACTGTGACATCCTTTGCTGGATACAGCTCTGAAGTTAGCCCATGTGTCTTCAGGGTATGGCTTAGTGGCATGTGAGGGCTTTTCTTGGAGCTGTGCTTTTGGCTCCAGCTAAACTTCCTTCCTCAGGAGGAGGATTGAAGAAGCCAGCCCACACATGGGCCTTTATATGAGGGTTATTATAATTTTGTTTCAGGACTGAGATAGCACAGTGATGGGAAATGATGCCCTTAAGGGGAAGACTGGCAGGAGATAAAATACCACTAAAACCACAGCGAGGGCTTTTCCGTGGCAGGTAGATGTGAGAGTGCTGAATGTGGGGATCATCAGCCCTGAGATGCAGCTTTCAAAAAGGAAGCAGAACCCTGGTCTGCCTTAGCCACAAGTTTTTCAGATAATTGGCTGGCAGTGGTCTTGTAGACCTGTATTTTAATAGCAAATCTCATCTCCTTTCCATGAATGTAGTCAGCCCAGGGATGGTTGGAATTGCTGCAGTTGGGCTGCATGATGATAAGGAGCAGCTCAGCACTTGGGGGCCTTGTACTCTGGCATTTTGCTTTGAGCTTTTGGTGACCCTCGAACTGACACTTCTGCAGAGGTGGGTGTCACCGAAGTGGCATTTGCTGCAAAGAGCAGGAGACTGAAAGTCTGTGTCTAATAACTGCAGCTGTACGAAACCTGCACAGCCACATACAGCAAAACAGGTCCTTGTTTTGCATGGCACAGGGTGTTGATGGGACTTGCAACGGGCTGCTCTTGCAGCAGCCACCACCCCAGGGTCAAGGAGAGGTGCTCATGTCTGTATCCCAGCATGGTTCATCATGGGAAATCTACTTATTTGGGCTTTTGTGGGGGGAAGGTGGGGATGGGGGTGGGGAAGAACTTAACACTGTGTGTTTCTGCAGAGTTTGGTTTCTTGTCAGCCTCAGTGTAGCATCTTGGGTAGAAAATGATGTGGAGAGTCTGCTGGGGGCGAGCGATGGCAGCCAGCATGTCAGGCCACATGAGGAGCAGAAATGTCACGTAGAAAAGTAGAAGCGGGTAATTGTCACAGCATCAAGTAAAAGTAGGGCAAAGAGAAGCTCTTTGGGAACCTTTAGAGAAACCAGACTTCTTTGGCAAGCAGAAGCACTGTAGGAAGGTGAAGACAAATTGGTACATGAATCCAGTGATTTTACTGAGGTTACATTATAGAAAGTTTTGTTCCCATTGCATAAATCCTTTACAATGGAAAACTTTGTTAATGTCCTGGTACTAAGAACAGTGAATGTTTTCCTAAACCTCAGTTTTTTGCATGGGTTTTGTTGGAAATGTAAACTAATATGGATTTTTGTCAGAAAAATTGAAACATTTAGTGCATAAATTTGAAATGTTTAGTGTGTATTTCTTCTTTAGATAGAATTGAAATGCTTAGAGATTAAAAATGCTATCAAGAAATATCCATTTTTTTAGTGCTGTTCTGCAATAACCTATCCATTTACTTCAGAAGCTTCACTGATTAATTTCATAGTTGCACTCATTTCCCTTCTTGGTTAGCCCTATATTTAATTATTTTTAATAACAGGAATATGAATCATATTATTCAATATGTTACTATTACTCTTCATCTTTGAAAGGATGACAGAAATAGATAAAACTGTGCTGGGCATTTTGATGTACATGATGGAAATGTAGTAGGTAGATATTTTTCTTCAAGAGTATTAGTGCTCATATAGGTCTGTGTGCCTGCAAATTTAACTCACATTACAGTAGTGCAGGGAGAACCACGTGAAATCAAAGCCCATTGCTGTAAGTATCTGTGGAAGGAGAATCTGTGTCCCAAAGAGCTTTCAGTGAGAGACCAAGGTAAAGTGCTGAGGTTCTGCCAACACCCTGTAACCCAAGTGGGTTTGGAGATGGGACTCTTGAGTTCAGTCTTCCAAACACAATACCAGACTTCACTTTCCAATATGGTGATTTAAAACTTTAGGCCAGTTTTTCCTAAGTGCTGACCATCCATCAGTTCCCAGTGAAGAGAGGCACTGCATGGTCAGTTTTCAAATGAGGGGAAAACCCAGTCCACACTGAAGGCAATATTGCAAACCAGTCCATGCTGAATATAACCTTCCTGGCAATATTGCAAACCAGTCCATGCTGCATATAGCCTTCCTGGCGATATTGCAATCATTTCCAGCATACTTTCTCAGCTACAATCAGTGCTTTTTTTTTTTTGGTGTTAGCAAAGTGCATCTCTCTGTTGTACTTCTATCTCTCAGAAGCTTCTTTTACAAGCTGATCTCTGATATTGTGCCTTTGGGCTATATCCTGCAGACAGGCTCAGGCAGTACTCCCATCCAAGTCATATCACATAATGACTTGTGAATGAAAGATATTTCAGATCAAGGAAAGCAGGAAAGTTCAGTGCAAAAAAATAATAGCACAGATCTTATCCAATTCTTTTTCATTCCCTGATCCCATAGAGATTTGTGAAGGAAACTGTTCATTTATGCATATTCTGCAGATGGGGAAACACCCAGAAGGTCCAGAATCACTCAGCAAAATGAGAATGAATCAGAACTAGATTGTGGGTCTCAGATCTCCTGGCTGGTCTCTTGCCATGCCATTTTCCAAAAATACTATTATCTAACAGAAGTTTACATGGTTATTTTGGGTGGGATTTTTGTTTTTTTCCAGAATGAACACTATAGATTTTGATAATTTCATTTTCCCAGTGAGTTTCCCAAAGAGATGTGTTAGAAGATGGAACTTATTTTAACCAGGGCAACTGGACAAATGCCTGTCATCAATAGGATGTCATTGGTGGAGTGTCAGAGGTAGGGAGAATATTTTACACATTGGGACAGAGTGAACTATCAGCATCCCACAGCATACTTCAGCTGGAACACATGTCCTAAGTATATCAAATGGTTCTGCCAAACTGATAAGGCCTGAAACTTGGCCAGGAAAGCTATTTCATACTACGGATATTGCATAAGAACGCTTTTCATTTATTTACAGGAGGATGTATATAAGATCTGAATTCCATTCTCTGGTCCATGTTTGTTTAAAGGAAATAGGAGAAAGAGAGTGTCAAGCATTCTTTCATTTTTCTGCAGAAGAGAAGGCATTGCCCCATATGTCCCTTGTATCTGCTTTGCTTTGTATTTCTGGGGGCTTGGCTGCGTGCTGCCCTGAGTGCTTTGCTAATTCTGACAGAGCACAATCTGTTTATGATAATGAATTAAGGAAGCTGGATGTTCATACTTGTACTTGTTTGCTGTGTAGTACTGTAGAAAATAAAAGAGGTTATCAGCTGCCATGTTAATGTTGTGTTCTCTGGCATCTCCATGGCCAAGACATGCTTACTGATACACAGACTGTGTACGTCCAGATGCTGCTTTTAAAATAGGTCTTAACTTTTTTTTCAGGCTCTAGACCATCGATTATCTCCCTGTAAACCCTGTTCAGACCCATACGAGCTGCTGCTTGGTAGGAAAGGAAGGAAAAGGAGACATCTTTGTCTCAGCTTCTGCAGCCATTCTTCATGTTTTCGTTATGTTCATATCATTAGTAACAGAGAAACATTGGTGTCTTCTTCAGCCATGAATATTCACTGATTGAGGGTGATTCTCCTGATTTGTGCTTCTGTTCAACCATGTGGGTGAAAGGAAGATGAGGATTAAATTGACCATCAGAATTTTCTGAGGTAATCGGTAGCCTTGGGTGATTCTAGTTTTGTGCACCCAGGCCCTTAATGAGGCCATACTTGGGATGATGGATGACTGGAGCTGTGGTGACTCCACCACCTCCCTGGGCAGCTTGTTCCAGTGCCTGACAGCCCTTTCAGTAGAGAAATTCCTCCTGATATCTAACCTAAATCTCCCCTGGTACCATTTTAAGCCATTTCCTCTCATCCCATCACTTGTAACCAGAGAAAAGAGACCAACCCCGACATCTCTGCAACTGCCTTTCAGGTAGTTGTAGAGAACGATAAGGTCTCCCCTCAACTTCCTTTTCTCAAGACTAAAAAGCCCCAGCTCCCTCAGCTGTTCCTCACAGGACTTGTGCAGCAGACCCTTCACCAGCTGGACACACTCCAGCATCTCAACATCCTTCCTGTAGTGAGGGGCCCAAAAGTGAACACAGTACTTGAGGTGTGGCCTCACCAGAGCTGAGCACAACAGAACTATCACTTCCCTACTTCTGCTGGTTACACTATTCCTGATACAGGCCAGGATGCTGTTGGCCGTCTGGCCACCTGGGCACACTGCTGGCTCATGTTCAGCTGGCTGTCCACTAACTCCCCCAGGTTCCTTACCTCCAGAGAGCTCTCCAGCCAGTCTGCCTCAAGCCTGTAGCGTTGCCTGGGGTTATTGTGACCAAAGTGTAGGACCTGGAACTTGGCCTTCAGAGTTGTGCTGTTACCTTTTTTCTTAATCATCTTCCCCCCATGAACTTTCAGTGTTGCATGCTTTGAATAGTTCTTGCACCATTCAAAGAAAGAGAAAAAATAAAACCCAGCCAAAACCGCTGATGTTTACTACCCTTAAGACATTTCGGAGCTTCTCAAACAGACTGTTGGTCACTGCCAGGGGTCACAACATGCCTGATGGAGAAAGGAAGTGAAATTAACAGTATCATAGGTAAAAAACTCATTTTCATGCTCAACAGATGATTCACAGGAGTCATGTCCCTGGAGACTGTGACATACCGATCAGTTCACCAGAAAGTTACCATAAATTGGAAAGATTAGTGTTAGTAACATGGTGAACATGGTCTAAGGCTTGCCATGGGACGTTAGATTTTTCCTTCAGGATTCTTCAGCACATGGCATTATACAAGCTAACTCAAATTAATTTCAAAAGCAGACCGATGGAGAATCTGATGTGGAAATGGGTGCTATGGAAGGCTTGGAGGGAGCTTTGACTATGGTTTGCTTTGCTATTAGTCAGTTTACTGATTTTGAGTAAAATGATCAAATTTAGCTTTATGATGATTTGGCAGCTTCTACCCAGCAATGAAAATTGGCTGAAGAACTAAAACAACTCAAGATAGGCAGACCAGGACATCTTTCCTATGTACTCAAACCACATGTTATGAGGAATTTGGCCAGGGAGAGCCTATGTTATGTCTGGCTTTGGTAGGCTCCTGAGGTTGCATTCTCTGAGCTGGGCGTTGTGCAGAAGTGTCACAGGGAACGACAGCTTGCTTCAAAATTAATTATGGTGAGATAAGGGTTGTGAAATAGAGCTGTTCCTCTTGGAGCTGTCAGCATCTCCCTTGTGCTTGTTCAGTGGTTGTGTTGCTTTTTGTGGATGCCAGCATCAGCCCCAGTTCTTAAAGCCACTTTGTGTGGCATGGTGTAGTGACATCTTGGTCAAATTAGTGACATTCAGATCTGTTATTTATGTATCATACTGTGAATATTCTCTCCATTTGTCCTTTTGTTTGAAATGGTTGAAGTCTGATATGTTCTGAATATTATCTGTGAATTTCTATGAATAAGGACTATGAGAAGACCTCATGTCTTTTGTGGCTTCCATAGGCTAAATCCAGCTAGGATATCACAAAGTCACCACCACAAATGGTCACTTGATAGGTCTTGCTGAATTAATCTTTCTGAAGGAAGGTGATAGAAGAGTTGCTTAGCTGAAGTGACTCCTTGAGTGCTCCCACATAGGCAGCTGGTTTGGAAGTAGTTACTAAAAGTAATGGGGTGGTGGGAAGAACAATACTTCAACCTGACAGATTTGAAAGTTACATAATTTTAATGGTTTGAAGAGCCTGTCACCTATTAGCAGTTATTGAATAGCTTAAAGAAATGATGTGCTGAGAAAGCTAGAGGCTAAAAAGGTGGAAATGGTGTCTCTTTTGTGCAGCCCCTTTGCCTCAGGCATGAACCCATCTTCCCTCCTCATGGGCTCACTGTTCCTGCAGTATTTGGGATTTAGTGTAGGCTCTGGTGCTAGTATAGGATGTTTGGTCTCTCTGTGCCTTTTTTTTTCTCATCAATTAAACACTTTAATATTCGCCTACTTTTGTAAAGCGTTGAGATATAAGGAGAAAAAAAACATGAGAGAAAATCAAAGTACTATCAGTTGTGGACGGTTTATTTAGTGTTTTATTGATTTAATACCATCTTATTGTTAGCTTCAAAGGTTCCCAGGGAGAGTTCCTAGAAATTCAGTATCTCCAAAAGGAAGAGAATCCACTGAGGACTGAGCACTGCGAAAAAGAAAAAGGTCTCTGAGATTGGATCTTATTAAAGGAGACGAAAGAAAAGTCTTACAGATCTTTAAAAATGTAAATCATACTTAGGGGACACATCTGAAGCTAATGCAATTAGGCATAATGTGAGATTAATATACTTGTTTCAAATTATCCTATAATCAACCCTTTAATGAAAGCACTCGGCCCAAAACCAGATAAATGATAAAGATGAGTGATGACAAGGAGAAAATACTTGAAGTGAGTGAAAAGTAATAATAATCTCCATTTCTACTTGTCTCCTAACAGTCTTCTTTGGGTATCCCATTTTATAGATGGAAGAACTGAAACAAGCGTGAAAGAAATTGTGTTTTTCATCTGTATCCGCTCCGGTGTTTGCATAGGTTGGGCATGATTTGGGCTCTTTTCTAGGGTTTGGAAGAGAGGTGGTGCCAAGATATGAATCACAGCAGCATCCCTCACCAACAGGAAGTATCAAGTATATTGTCAAATGGGCGAAGAGCGATTCCATTTGACGACAGCCTTTTGTGATTCAGATGTGGCTGAGTTTCGCTTATTAAAGGGAACATAATTTAGACAGCTCTCAGCAGTTGCAGCTCCTCTGTGAAATGGTATACATTAAATTTTTCACTGTAACCAAATGAAGATGTGAATATGAGAGTTTTGCAAGTGCTAGTCCTGCTGTTATATATGCACATATCAATGCATATATATGTGTACACACAAACATAAAAAAAGAAAGCAATAAACCTGCAAAATGCCTTTCTGATCTCGTGGCCAGGCAACAGCCTCAATTGCTGACATTTCAAGTTACATTAAGAGAAGACTGGCTTCTGATGTTAGGCTTCCATGGATTTTGACACCAGAAATCTTTCTTGCTAGGAGTGTTGCTCTCACTGCCCTTTAATTTAATTTTATTTTTTTCTCAAAGTTTATGTCCTGTGCAAATATTTCTCTACTCCACTCATTAGATGAGCCGTTATTTGCACGACCTGCTGAAATCATTATAGTGATGGCTTTAGGGCTTTTCTGGACTTTCAGTATATAGCTTGATTGTATTGAATCTGTACTCATATAATCAATTTTATTCCAAATCTGATTGCTTCTAGCAGGTTTTTTTTTTTTTCAATTTTTAATCTTGTGTAAGACTGGAGGTAAAGATAGAGCACACAAATTGGTCTCGAACTTGGCCAAGTACTTGGATACATTGTTTTCCCTTTGCCTTCAATATATGGTTTTGAAATCTTTTAAATTACTGGTCTCCTTGGCTGTCTTGTAGGACATCAATTTACATTTAGTACTGTGTGAATAGAGGAGTCCTCACCATATCATGCCTGTTAACCTAAACTGTTTCAGGATGGGAATGTCTGCATGGCAAAGCTGCCATCTCCAGGAGAACGAGTTGCCATCTCTGTAGGAGCTCTCTGCAAAAGGACTGAGGATTAAGCAGGCAGAAAAACCTGATTTTTACAGCTGCCAAAAGAGGTTTGAAACTTGCTAACGGGGCAGCAGGAAGCGGTTGCTGCCTCTTACCCGTGCTATGATGGACTTGTACACATTGTCTGAGTGCTTGGTCTGGTCCTGAGACCTTGTCAGTCTTAAGGCAGGGAGAATTTAAGAGTAGGGATGGGAGAAGAATGTTACTGGTGCCTCTGTACCCTGTTTGGGAGTTCTGGCATACAAGACCTATGTGGGTAGATTGAAAATGATTCCAGTAAAGAATTCAACAATGTGCTTTAAAAGTTAATTGAACTCTTTGTCTAACCAGAGGCTAGACCTGAAGGGCTTGCGAGGAGTTTTTCAGAGGTGTGCAAGGAATAATATAGAGGATTCTTCCGTCTATCAGATATGTCTCCCAGACACTTTCCTGTGATGCTAACACCAGACATATCCAGAAGCAAGATAAAGATTTTGACGTGGCCATTGATCAATGGTCACCAAATAAATAAATAAATAAATGACGTGGATCGGACATGCCCTGAGAGACCTATGTTCCTTCAGTGTGGGATTAATTCAAAGAGGAGGTCTGATGCCCAGCCGCATGATGTTTCTTTCTGGCTTTCTGTTTCAGAGCCTGTTCACTCACCTGGATAGTGGTCCTGAGAGCGAGTCCCCCTTTCTGAGTGTGTTTGCCCTGTCCGGAGCCTGCAGCTCCTTTCTTCTTCCTTGATTCTCTCCCTTGCAAATGCACTCATGCTCGTGCTTCTTCCTTCCCAATTTCCTCTGTACAGGTGAATTCAGGATCTTATGGTATCTTTATATGAAGGACATGTTGTTATTCTGGAGAAATCATCCACACAATTTTTTGCTAGGATGAAAAAGCTCGAATACAGCTATCTCTTCTGTAAATAGCTGCTTATGAACTAGGATGCACACAAACCAGGAGGGCTGCTAATTTCAGTTCCGCGTGTGTTCATTTTGGGCTTTGCATCCATACTGCTTCCTTATTTAGGGGTTACTTTCTTTACAGTCGTTCCTGAGGATATGGCTGTGTAATTTCTGAAGTTCTTTTCCTGTACCATGTGTGCATCACCATGTTGTGGAAGCCTGGCCAATATCTGGTGTTTGCCTGTCTCTCATAGTCACTCTCTTTCTCATCAGTTTTCTTCCCATATACAAAAAAGTATCAAGATACACTGTGTGCACTCTCACACATGAATTTGGCTTTTGGATGTCATGGGCATCCTAAAATCAGAGCAGACTCGGCCTGTAGAGAACACCTGTAGTTCCTCATTCTGCTCATATTTGATATTATTTCTAATTCTGGTTAATTATTTAATCTGTCTATTTGAATCAAGGCAAATGGGTTTAGGAAGCTGTGCTAGCTGCTGTAATTTTATGGAGATGTAAAAGGAAGCAGTAGTTTCCATCTGCCAACTGAACAAACCAATGTGATTCTCCTAATCTTTTCACATTTACTGAGAAGTAACTAATTATATCACTCAGTACAAATTAATATGACATCATCATGTTTATCCATCTGTATTTGAGGGTAATGCATCTTTACAGAAAGAAGGGAATAATGTAATTAAGGATAAGCAAGTACATTGATGTGAATTTGCCTTTGGTTGAAGGCTCCTTCCTTGAGGTTTAATGAGACTTGTTTATTCTAAAAATGGTTTATAAAATTAACTGGGGCCAAATTTGTCCCTCAGCTGCCTGGCTGTATGGCTAATTGATCCAGCAGGTTAGACTTCTGCACATAGCTGCTAACACATGGGCTTGTATCTACCAGTGAGCTTCAGATGGAGTCCTGGTAACCACTGTCCTGGTTTCAGCTGGGATAGAGTTAACTGTCTTCCTAATAGCTGGAATAGTGCTGTGGTTTGGATTTAGTATGAAAATAATATTGGTGCCACATGATGTTTAGTTGTTGCCAAGCAGTGTTTACGATTAAGTCAAGAACTTTCTGGCTTCCCAGGTCCGGAGGAGGCATGAGTCTTCTGCAGGAGGTGCACGTGGAGCTGGGAGGGGACACAGCCAGGAAAGTTGAACCAAACTGGCCAAAGGGATATTCCATATCATATGATGTCATGTGCAGTATATAAGGTGGGAGGGAGTTGGCTGGGGAGTACCGCAGCCCAGGAACTAGCTGTGCATCATTCAGTGGTCGGTGAGCAGTTGTGCTGTGCTGCTCATCACTTGTTTGGTACATTCATGATTATTATTACTATTATCTTATGCTTTTCCCCCTTCTTTATCTTCAATTTCATTCTTCTTCCTTTTTGGTCCTATTAAACTGCTTTTACCTCAACCCACAAGTTTTACTTGTTTTCTTTCATTTCGGTTCTCTCCTACATCCCACTGGAGCAGGGAGTCAGTGAATGGTTGTGTGGTTCTTGTAGCTGCTGGGCGGGTTAAACCACAGTAAACGCTAAGGGAAAAGTTAATGCTTCTCAGTTGTAATGCCTGGTAGCCTGGTTGGGGTACCCAGAAATGTTGCTGGAGGATGCTGTGTGAAGTCTTAATCAGCATCCTTGGACTTTCCCTCCAAGCAGTGCAGGCAGGAGGGCTTCAGGAGGGTGGCCATGGCTGCACACTTGGATGTGGGAATGTAAGTGATTGCCAGTCCCACATGAGAACCCATACTTTTGAAAAAATAAGACGGTGTTATCTCCTTCTATAAGGATTTACTCTCTCTTCTTCCAATGTTCAAGCTCGGTTGCAAGGAAGGATGGGTCAGCAGCTGAACAAGGCACCAGCCTTGGACCAGGGCACGCCCAGGACCTGGCTGGGCTTTGCAGCCAGCATGGACCCGGTGTGCACGTTTGCAGCAGGGCCTGTTCCTAAGAAGGGTGGGGAGTGAGAGTCTCTGTATTTCAAGGACATTCTCCAAGGGAAGAAATGCAAATGTCTTGAAAAGAAGGAAATAATGTTCACTCATAAATATAGCAAAGAGAATCAGCTTCATCTAAAAGCTGTGTGGAAATCCTCTGTGCTGCCAGTGGCTCATGCAGTGCCTATTTCATATTTATTTCTTTATTGTTACTGCTTTCTGTGTTATTACATGCTACGTTATTTCTGCTGCTGTAGCACCTAGGAACCATGGCTCTTTCTCCTCCAAAGATAGGAGATGCACATCTTTAATGCACATCTGCATTAAAGTAGATGCGATTTACCCTCCAAGTATGAGGAGGCAGGACCGTGCTCACTGCAGCTGCTGTCACCTGGGTGAGGAATTTGAGCCACCTCTTTGCATCCTGAGCAAACATCAAAGGGCTCTCTCTGTTGGGATGGGGTTGCAGTTTAAGATGGACCAGAAAGCATGTAAAAAGTCACATATATTATCTCAGCTTCTAACATATGTGGCCTCTTCTTTTTATAGAGTTTTCTTGGAATTAAAGGCTTTTTTCTAATTGAGAACAACAATTATCCCACCAGCTTCAGTTAGCAGCTTTGATTTAGACCTATGAGCCTGTTCTCATAACTAATCAAAGCTTTTAATAACATTAGCTACAGTGACGCCCTTGTAACTTTGCTAAAAATTACCGAACACCTGTCAAGAGATTTGGTTTATTAACAAATAGCAGGATTTATCCAGTCAGTAGCCAGTCTTTCTCTAAAGAATCATTTTATTTTGGATGCCTACCCATTTTTTCAAAGGCTTAATGTTTGCATGTTTTCCTCTGACATTTGTGAATAACTTTATTGCATGTCTTGCACTACAGAAAAATCAAATTGGAGGTCCTTATCGTACAGTGCTTGCAATTAAAATGAGAGGACCAGACATAATGAGAGCTGGCAACAGACTGTGGAGGGTTATGTAGAGAGACAGCACAAGAAGAGACAGATANTTTTTTTTTTTTTTTAACAAATAAACCAATTTGTGTTATGCCAAACTCTGGATTAGGAGCAACTAATTGCAAAGAGTGACGGGATCAAGTGGGCCAAGTGCACATTAAGATGTATATTAACAATACGACATATGAACTGGGTGGAAATCTTGGTCTTTCAAATTCAATAGATATTTTGTCCCTGACCTCAGTGCCATCTATATTTACTCAACCACTTCTAAGGAGGGGATGATTTTGTCCCTGTCAGTCTAGTCTGTGTGGCTCTGCAGAAGGAGAAATGTGTATTCTGGGGGTCTTCTGGAAGGCTACTACCTCCTGATTTAGAGGCAAACATCTCCCAAGCCTGGTGATTGCATTGCATTCATTCTAGGGGTTAATTGCCTTAATTCAGTAACAATCACATCTGGAGTTTGCTCCACGAACCAACCCTTTGGAGAAATAACCTCACTGTATCTTCATCCTTTTCACCATGCTGTTGCAATTTTAAATGTCTCGAAGAAGGACTGTGTGTTGATATAAGACCTGAAGTGCTTGAGCTCTGGTTTTGGTTGGGCCCTCTGGTATGATCATACAGTGATTAATCCCTATTGAAGGTGTGTTGTCATGCCATGACCTGCACTGAGCTTTGCAGGAGAGCCTTGGTGGAGCTGTCTGCTGCCTGCAGACATGAACATGGGAAAGACATCAGCGGGTTTTTACTGATTTTTTCAGTGAGTTTTCAATTCACCTTTTTGTCTAAATTTGAAATAAAAATATAAGAAAATACTATATTTTTTTTTTGCCCCTACTATTCGTAGGTAAAACAAGATCTTGGAAGTTTTTTTCCTTTTCTGAATACTCCTCAAAACATGTGGCATGTACCACTGCCCAGGGAAGCACAGCCCCAACCCACATCTCCTGGGAAACGGTGCACTTCTTCCTTTTCTGTCTGCTATCGCCTTCACATATGCCCCGTAGTCCAAATTCACACAGGGGCCTAAAGAGACACTCTGACCCAAAGTTTCTCAAATCAGGGTAATCTGAGTCTGGATGAAGGATTTTTGTTCACTTCAAATATTCTCTGCTGCATCAATTTTACAGTAGAAGTGGAGAAATTAATTCCAGCCCTGTGTACTTGAAATGTTAGCCCTGTTTACAAAGCCAGGGTCAGGTTTGGCACAAGCAGTAATTAGATGTCTTCATGGATGCTGCCCAAGATGCACCATGGAGCTCTTCTGGAATAAACAGCACTGCAATGTATATTTAATACCTTTACTTTTCAGTTATGTATTGAAACCACTATGTCAGGTTGAAAGGCAAATAAAAACCTTTGTGTAATGATGCCCTAGAGGTAGGTTGATTGAACTGTATATATTTATTTTTTTTTTAATCCCTGGTGTCTTGTGAGAAAAGCCTCTGCTGGAGAGGTGATGAGCTGCTGGATTTGAGAACAAGGCTCCAATAGAAATTCTAACACAGAAATAGGCATGGGCTGGGTTGTTTGTGGGTTTTGGGGGTGGTTTTTTGGTGTGTTTTGCATCAATTCAGCCCAGGTTCTGTTTTGTAACTGCACATTGTAAGAGTTTTATATAAAAACTCCTGACCAATTCATGTTAGCTTTTAGGAATCTCTCTTTGTTAATGTCCAGCATCATTCTTACCATTGTCACTAGTGAGTTAAGTGTTGGTCATTCCAACAGACCTTGAATTTCAACTTGCTTTTCAAATATTGATTATGGGTTGGATACCAGCGCTGTCTTGTTTCTCAGTTTATACCAGTATGATTGCCAGGAAATTAAGGCCACATGTGCAGTATTAGAATTTTCCTATTTTTTAAAAATTATTATTGTTTTTTGTTAATTTGATAGTGTGTGGATGTTCTGGTAATGGGCACACTTGAACTGAGGCTATGCTCAGGAGGGGTAGAAGAGTGAAGGGATCTCATGGACATAGCCTGTGCTGTTCTGGGAGGTGGTATCCTGTGATGTTGGACATGTTGGGTGCCCTCAGTGAGAAGGGGAGGAAAAGGAAACAAAACTTGAGCTGTGGACATTTTGCACTTAGATGTTGACTATAAGAAGCTGCAGCTTAAAAGAAATTCAGATGCTAAATCTAACACTGTAGACAAGTCAAGTCTCAGAGTTAAAAAAAAGACACCCAGTCTTCCCAGAATCACAAAAATCTCCCTAAAAATAGCAAGATTATGTAAAAATTTCATTTGGGTTCTCGGTTTTGTGCCTTTAGGGTATACTTGAGCCACACAGTCAAACTGTTCCCTGTAACCCTGAAGGCTAACAGATACCAAAATAAAACAAAATAAAAACGAAAGCTGGGCCACAGCATTACTCACATCTTTACAAGCTCAGACTTTACAAAAAAAGCCCACAAATACCCCAAGACTGAGGACAAACTTAGGAGAAGGAGACTCTGCAAGATCCTCACTGAGTACAGGAAAAGTGGACACTGAAGTTGTCTAGAAACTGATGGTGAACTTGGTTGTCGGGACTAAAATGTGCAAAAAGAAAACCAAGGGCATTATTAATGATAAAAAAATGAGTCTCTTACAAATTATTTCAAATTTTTTCCCCTTAAACGTATAGTTTAAGGTGCCATTTGGGACTTAGGAAGGAAAATTTATTTTGTTTTTGAAGATACATTCTTTCCGACTTGACAGTGGCCTTTCCAATAATTCAATGAGATCGGTGAGCAGAAAAAGGGAGCTGCAGTGAGTCAACTCTGCAGCTCTGTGATGACTGAGTGACACTGCAGCCTCAACACAGATAATAAAAGGGAGAAAGAGCAGGGAAAAGAGCCTGAAAGTGAATAAACTTGCTGAAATATTCCTTAGTGAGAGACCTTTGGAGCAAAGAGTCTTTCTTTCCCTTTTTGCATGGGGAAATCATGTCTTGAAAGGAGATGGAAAAAAAAGTTCATAATGTAGAGCATTATATTTGCCTCTTGGATTTATTTTAATTTTTCTTTGGCAAATTTTCCTGTGGGAAAAATAGGCACGAAACTTAATTTGACCCATGTTCTACTTGGGGTTTTTCTGTTCTAAAAGTGTCCCTTCTGTTTTCTTCTTCAGAAAATAAGGGGAGGGAAAGCAGTACGTGACATGAAGTTGTTGTTATGAAATATGACAGGGTAAGCAATGATATTAAAACGTGAAACTTCCACTTTTCTCCTTCCAGGCACTACGAAAAGCTCACATCTTCATGCAAACCACGTATTTTTGGATTATCTCTAATTGGGATGTACTGGACTGTGAGGTCTTTAACCATAGACTCTCAGAATTCGCTAAACTGATCAAAGGGGAGGTTTTCACCAGCAAATCCATGTCTCCTGGGCCCATCTCTAATTACACACAGAAGGAGGGTAGAAAAAATAAGAAGCCACTTCTCTCCTCTTGCCCAGCACAGATCAGTGTGGGAACTTGAACTCCGCTCCTTGGCAGCTGACAAAAGTAGGAACTTTGCCCTGAAAGCCTTTGTTTTGCTGTTGCGTCCTGCTCTGCGGCAGGTTTGCAGGGCCGTCAGGTAAGATCCCGTAAGTTCTGCTGATATGGAAGTATTTTTGGTTCAAGTTGGAGCTTCCCATTCTAAATATTTGTTAGCTCTTTTGCTGATGCTACTGCATATCAGAGCTGGGGACTACAAGTGGCTTCCTTGCTCATAAGGTGACATAAATGAGAAAACTGCTTTCATGAGACAGCACATTTCTCTGTCTCACTCTGCAGTGGAGGACACACTTTCCGGTGAGCACATTGGCATGGTTTGCACACAAACAAAACCTGGAAGGACTTGAAATGATAAACTCAGCCAAGGCAATGGTTCGCTGCACAAGTGATGGCACTGCTGAAATCTGCGTGCCAGTCAGGGATGCCATCAGTGTTGTTTTTTGAGAAAGGCCATCACATACTTCAGACACAGTGTGAATGCTGGAACATGGCAGTATGGGCAGGAGGCAGGCAGGGGGATAAAGTCATCTACAGGAATGAACGTGATGGAAGTAGAAATTTGGAGTAATATCTCCAAATGAGTTCAGATTTTCCCATCACCCCTCAGTGATGTCAGTGATTTGTTAGGGTGATGGGAAAAGAGCATGCTGATGCTATCGGCAGGATGGAGAAGCACCATGTCAAGCATGGTGCTAGCAGTGTGCTCATGGGGATAAAGGGCTATGGTGTGTTCCAGGTGTTACAGCAACCCAGGGGATTTCAAAGGATAGAAAGACCCATCTTGAAAGTATTAAGTAACTTAGTTAAGTAAGGAGGGTTAGCACAAAGCTTTCCCAGGGCTAGAGAACTGTGTTACAGCCCTGTGACAATGCACTTAGGCCTTTCTCTGAAAGGGTCGATGTAAACCAGCGTCACAGGCATCACACAGCACTTGCTGGACTCGATCCAACTTCTGGATGGATATCTTGTATATTGGGCATCGGAACTTCTGTTGAGAGGGCAGAGAGGGAGAAGAGGGGGGTCATCAGCTGGTATAAGGCAGAACAAATCCATTAACATCAATGGCACGTAGCTGGAGCCAGCTGAGGCATTTGCTTGTATGGCTTTTCTCTGCAAAGCTGCAGTGGGTCACTTGACTGAGAGCTGACAGGAGATAGAAATAGCCATCATGTCGTGTGTATGCCTGTGTGCAATGGGTCATTGCATGGGTGGGCACACTATGGTCTCGGTGCACCTTTGTATCGCTGATCCTGGGAGGCCAGCAGGGTGAATCAGGGGAAGGAGGCCTCCGTATTTTCTCCCTTTCTCATGCTTTTTTTGCAAACGTTTGTAACAAGCCAGGGGGTATTTTGCTGGCCATGATCACCGTCCTGTGGCATGGCATCAGGAGCCTTGTGTTAGGCCCACAGAGCTGGGCCAGCAGCCCCTGGCATATTTGATGTGATGCTATTGAGAATTAGATGGTAGGAAAGTTGAAGTGTAGGGTTGTTAATCCCACTTGGAGCAGAGGTTCTTGCATTTGTCCCTGCAGCCCCTGCTGAAATGTGGATGGATCTGTGCTGGCAGCCCCGGGGTGCACCAGCCTGAATGGGTGGAAGTGAAAGGATGTCCTTGCTGTCCATAATGTTGAAGCTGTAGAGAAATTGTTGGTACCTAGAGCAATCCGCCTTATCCCTGGTGCTTCTCCTTGGTGCTCTTCACATTCTTCTCCACATTGCCTGCAGGGCTGATATGGGAGGAGCATTGTCAGCCCAGAGAAATGTAACTCCTTGTCCAGCTCCAGATGCACCCAGCGCTGTGGCTTTGCCTGCAGCAGATTGGGATGGCTGACGGGCAAGTCTTGTTGATTTGTGTCTACTGTCTGAACCGGGAATGCTCCACGCAGCTCCTCCTTCTCCTCCTTCCCCATCTCCCTGACTTGTGCTCCAGGCATCTGCCCTCTTCTCATTCTTTTTGTCACTTGGGATCAGTTGTGTAAAAGGACAAGATAGTTTGAATGCAGCAACATTGGCAATTCAGAGCTTGGTATGAGCTGATTTTTCCTCCTGCAAAACAGATTTTTTTCTAGTTCTGAGATAGCTCAGATATCTCTGCAGCTACTCTGCTGATGATATGCTAGAGGGACAGGATTCAGCCTACTCTTGCTTAGTTGGATTGACTATGCAAAGAGGATGAGGGTAAAAATCAACAAATGCCATTTTAAAAAATTTATTTCCCTCCCTCGAGATGTTATTCAGGATGCGAAGAATGAACAGGTTCATGGAATACTGAGGTGCTTTTACAGATGCTTTCTAAAGAGCTACACTTGAAGTGTTTTGTTTAGGTTTTTAAATGTCAAGTCAGTCCTAATGGTTAATTGTGATTTAAATATTAAAAAGGTTCCCAAACAGGCGCAGCCTGTGCAATGTCATGTCCGATATTAAACCTGCCACTTGTCTACCTGTCCCCTTCCATTTAAATGGCTCAAAATCAAACATGGGTAAAATTTGGAAGGGTTACATTAAAGGATTGCCTGCATTCCCTCACCCTCTCTCTTTGCTAAGTACTTAATTATTTTTGTTGCCTTCTTACATATTCATAAGTGGGAACTGCTCTGTGTCTGATGTGGGTAATTTTTCATTGTATTGTGCTTCCAAATTGACATTTATAAATTAAACAGCGGTGTACCATCCCAGAGAGAGCACCACTGTGGCACAATTAGAAATGTAATTGCACGGAGTCACCTGGGAGGCAGCTGGGATGGGGAAGGCATCGCAGATATCAAAGATGGGGATGACACAAGTAACACCTATGTGCAGAAAACTCACCCAGACAATCCCATTAGGATTGCACTCCCCAGTTTGCTCTGGGGAGGGAGGATGGAAAAAGTGTTAGAGAGCTGAGTGCAGAGCTGGCTTTTGTTGAACTCAGATGAGATTTTCTTGCTGCCTTCACCCCAAGCAACATATTGATTCTTAGTGTAGAAATCTTTGATGCCTTATGCAAGGTATGGAGAAAACACTACAAAGAGCTATTAATTTCTCTCCTCCTGCATGCTGAGACCTGTTACTTGGGCAGGTCCTCAGAGGGGACAGGTTTGTGTGCCCCTGAAGACCTACACTATCACCTTGTCCCTTCCCAGGTAGGATGCTCTCCTAGATAATATTGCGAAGGGCTGAGCTTTCCAGGTCAAATTGAGTCAGATCCAAGCTTGGAGGACTTGGTAGAAGAAACCATATGCTCCCTAAGCTCACTGGAGTTGTGTTTACTTCTGCTTTCATGTCACAGGTTGGCTTGTAGCCTCCTTTCAGATGTGATTATCACCCTAATTGGCCCTAATGAGAGCTACACATGCAGAGGAGAGGGAATAATGTGTGTTTCTTCCCCCAACCTTGTTCTATGTCCAAATTACAAGTAATAGGAAAAAAATGTGTGCAATATATACATCCTCTGCATCCCTGTTGCTCTCATCATGACCTGAATGTGTTTAACAAGGTATTTTTTTTAGTTTCTTTAGGCCAACAAGACTGGAAAAAAAATTGCAGGGGATTTTGATGGTTATTTTTCCCTTCCTGAATTGGTGTTAAGACTAAGCAGGCAACTCTGGATGCATAAAGCTTCCTGCTGGTGACTGCTCCATGTAGGTAAACCTCCCGTGTGAGGTAAACCTGCCATGTGAAGCCACCTGGGGGTCTGTGGCTCGCTGCAGTTGCAAGGGGCTGGTGTCACTCTGCAGTTGTGGGTTTTGCAGCGTGTGACCTGGTTGAATCTTATCAAATTTGTTTCTCACTAGGTAACACTGCCTGGTGGTAATGTGCCAGGGACTGCTGACCCTGGCTGCTTTTGAACCAGAGACCTCCTGGGGAAAGGGGCCCCCAGCAGTTTTATGATTAACATTTTAATGGCATGCTATCAGGGAATTTTTTTTCCCAGGAACAAATACCCGGAAAAACCCTCATCTTAACTGCCTCTCCTGTTGTTGTTGTTACCTTACATTTGTTAGGTGTGCTGGAGACTGTTCAGTCTCAGGTGAGAAGGAGCTTGCTGAGGTCTTCTTTATCACTGGGAAGGGAAAAACCTGCTTGTTTAGAGAGAGGATATTATACCTTCTCTGTCTTCTGCTTAACTTGTTAAATGACACTCTGGACCATTTATTAGTTCAGGCTGTTGTGGTTTACTGGATGATATGTGGAGGGATGTCTCTAGTTTATTGGGGTTGCATCCCGGTTTGGGGTTGAGATTGACAGGGCGGTGCACAGTCTGGGCTTTGCTTGAGCCGTCACAACAGACCTTGAGCTGCCCTGCTATGCTGTGGGGGAAATTAGGTGCTGTCCTTCATATTTACATCCCAGCCTGGGAGCAGGAGTCTACTCCAGGCATAAGTGATATATGGCACTGCTACCAAAGACCATCCCTGGCTCCACCATTTGCCCTTTGTGTGCCAAGACTGGGAAGCATGAAAATGGACATGGTGTAGCACATCCTAGGGGACAGGACGGGACCTCCAAAAGGCAGCAGATACCTCCCTAAACCACCTTCCTGGTAGCAACAGGAGCAGCAAACTAATAGTTTTCCAAGGGTTCCTGCCCTCCTCAGGGCAGCAGAATTCAATCATCTGGCTTATATTGCCGAGAAGCTTTGAATTGACTCTGTCCTTAGCTGATGTGACTCAGCGTACCATAAATCAGTATAGCTCCATCAGCGCAGTAACTCGGGTAAGTACCAGGAAAGAACCTGGCCCGAAGATAACATAGAAATAATATAGAAAGCTGGGGATGAATAATTTCAGAATATAGATGTAGTTGTGGTAGTAGTAATAATATTTTCCCTAGTGGGAGAAAAATAGACCTTTCATGGTTGTTGTGCCTGGAGCTATTAAATATGGATGAGACAGATGAAATGCTGCTTCTCCTATTACACAGAAATGAATAAACAGTAATTCTCAATCACTATATGCATCTCAGGCTTAAAAAATCCACAAAAACAAGTTAAATATGAACACCTGCTAACATTCGTGTATGATAAATGCTACTGCGAGGCTTTTGTCAACAAAGAGAAAAGATTTGCTTCCTTATAAAGACTCTGATGGCAGCTCAACCAAAGTGTATTTACACTGCTAAAGTTAGAAAAATAGGTTCACTGTCAAACATAGGGGGTTCAATAAACAAGTTTACTTAGCTGTCGGACTGACTGGGTTGATGATGATGCTGATTTACTGCAGATTTAGTAGCAGGTGATGTAGAAAGCAAGAAACACTTCTGAAATTTAAAATTTTTGTAGAAAGATGGGAGGGTATGATGCCAGCTTTTTAGTGAATCTCTTTTCTGAGTAAGAACTAAGCTCCTTGTTGTTGATGATACCCATGTGAGGATGGCAGTCTGTCATACAGGAGGAGCGTAGGGCTAAAGCAAAAGGTCTAGGGTGAAAACAGGCTGTGTGTGCAGCTTGATCTGGCAGTATGTGACGACAGTCTTCCAGTTCAGTAACGGGTGTTGGACTGGGGGGACCCAGGGCTTGTCTGCTTTGTGCTCTCCCTGCTCTGGTTCCTGCTTATTTCATATGTGTGACAGCACTGCCTAGTCCTGTAAGAATGTTGTAAGGATAAATGTATGAGCAATGTTGATGTCCCGGGCTATTCTACTTGAAGAGATGCAAAGGAGAATTGTTGCATGCCACAGGAGATGTAATAATGAAGTTTTGGGTTGTGAGCTTTAGTTTAATTAGCAGTAGCTACCTTCTAATCCCACAAGGAAAAGATGACTGCAATTTGCAGTGGCAATAAAAGACCCATCATATGATTAATTTAAAGCAAGAATAAAAGAAGACAGGGATTATATTTATTCCAAAAAGATCAGTCCAAGAAGATCATAAAGGCTATTTCCTCTGTGGGTATGTGATGCACCTTTCAAACCTGTGTTTTCCCTGGACATCTCGTGACAATTCTCTGTTGGTTTAATTCCTCCAAAGTAAGAGGTTGTCTTTACTACTTGATTTCCTGACTGAATTACTTAGGTGAAAAGGCCCTTATTTGGAATTAGACAGCATTTTACATGCGCATTTCCTTGCTCTTTGCCATGGGTTAACCCTAAAGAATTTCCCTTTTTTTCTCAGTGATAGACTTGATTCCATGCATTTTGCATGCCCATTTTTTCCTGTGAGCTGCTGTCACCTCCTGCTGGCTCCACTGCATTTATAGATAGTGAAATGATGTGGAAAGAGTTGTAGATTTGGTGTTTAGGGACATGATTTAGTGTTGGGCTTGGCAGTGTTAGGTTAACAGTTGGACTTGATGATCTTAAAGGTCTTTTCCAGCCAGAACGATTCTGTGATTCTATGATGCTATCTGCTCAAAAATTCTGTCTTGAAGCATCCCATTGAAATCTAAATAAACTACATCAATGGGATCTCCTCATCTACATACACACTGACCCCTCCGGAGTACTCTAGTGCATTTATGAGGCCTGGTTTCCCTCTTGGAAAACCATTTTAGCTTTTTCTCAATCAATCATGTTCTTCCAGGTGTTCAATAATTCTATCCTTTGTCAGAGGGATGTTCTTCATTATGGTTTTTACTGACCTGCTGATGTCAGATTTAACAATCTGGAGTTCCCTGTAATTCCTGAATTGTTCCTCTGAAGCCCTTTTTAAAAATTGTGCCACATAGCTGCCTTCTCGTTTTTGGGTATCCATGAGGCTTTAAGGGAGAGACTTCAGCCCATGTGTAGACCTCTAACAGTTTCACACTTAAGTTCCCCTAGAATGGTTAGGTTTGTCCAGTCCCCAACCCCTTCTACCAACCTTGTAAAGAAGGTTTCCAGTGTGAGAACCTCCCCAAACCTCTCAATAGTGAACACAAATGCTAATAAAGGAATTTTTTTGCTATAGCCATGTGGATTTATTCATGCTGCTTCTATACTTGATTTCTTCTTGGTCCACCAGTGACCTGACACACTTCTGGCTTCTGATATGGGCAAAATAGTATTTATTGAATTTTCTGCCTGTTGCAACTTGTTCTTCCAATACTTTTTCCTGCCTTTTGTAGCTTTTATATTTTACCCACTAGAACTTAAAATCCATTTTTGTTTCTTTGTTTGGACACAAAAGTTCTAATTTTGAGGATGCTGTCTTCTCAGAGTTCCTCTTGGGCAGTTTTTTTGGCCTGCTACACCTCTCTGCTTCTTGATTTTTTAAAATATAGGTTATATATTTGTCCTGAGTTTCCAGTGTTAATGTTTTAAACAGTCCTTATGCCTCCTACAAGTTGAAATTCTGGTTCTGTCTCTTAGGACCTTCTCCTTGTTTAACAAACTTCCTCATTTTTATGGTTCTTCTTTCAAAACCTAACATGACAATGAAGATTTAGCACGTGTAAGAGGTTACATCTCCTTTCCTAAGAATTTTAGGTTGGTGGCATGTATATCCTACTACAGATGAAGACTTTTTTGCCATGGAGAGTGAAGGGGAATCCAGTTCTGCAGACTCCTTTTGCTCACCATTTCTAACACCACTCTCCAGTACTGGTTTAAAAACTATTGAGCATACTTGTGATTAAAACCCAGTATGTGACATGGGAAAGCAGTTGGTTACTTGTCATATGAAAATGTGTTTTAACAGAGAGATATGAAAAGAAATTATTGAGTAGCAAATGTAAAATGAACAAAGAAAGAACTGCTTTTTCATGTACTGTGTGCTCTGGAGCTCAAATTCTACAGGCTGTAGAAATGTGAATTGTAATTCTACTACAGATTAGTAGAAGACACGTGGCTAATATATGATGGGTGAATGCAACTGTCACTTGAATAGAAGCCCTTTTTCTGGATCGATGAATGCTGGAAGCTAGGGAGATAGATGGGTGGGGGGAAGTCTTATGCTGCATGAGCTCTGTGTCAAGTCTCCATTCATTTGGAATGAATTCTCATTCATTCAGAAGTGGAAATATTTCAGTGGGGGAAGGGCTCTGTTTCAAAAAGAGCATAAAGTTTCTAATCAAATTAGGCTCTTTTTTCATAGCATGAAGAAAAACTGATTTCCCCAAGGTACTACCATGCTTTTTCAGCTAGTCCAACACTTTCAAACACATCCTTTTTGACTTGTCATGTTTAGAGGACTCAAAGCTTATTTCTTTACAGTGAACCTTCTTGTCTGATCGTGGTGGGGACAGACATGGTCCCATCTTGATCTATTCCTGAAATGACACTAGGGATCAACTTACACACTTGCTGTCAGGATTAAGCATCCAAGTCTTCCTCTGCTCCAAGCCATTTCAATGACAATAAACAGAAGTTCCTCAGGAGGCCAAATTGTGGAAATATTTCTTTCTTCCTTTCAACCAATTTTCAGCCTGTTTTGAATACCCTGCAGCCCATCCCTTCTGTGGCCTGGTGTACCAACCACAGCACAGTTGTACCACGTGCAACTTGTGGCAGATTTTCCCAGCTGGACTAGGCTCAGCTTAGCTCCCCATCTCACTGCCAGTGGTCTGCTGCTTGCAGCATTTTGGGGAACTGTCTCTCAGATAACCTTTACAGGGCACTGGGAGAGAGATTCCTGCAATCCTGCCTGTTGCTCATCACTCTGCCAGTGATCTTGTGCAATCTTTCTGGGTCACTTTCTTCTTCAGGGGTGCATGTCACCTGGGATGATATTATGCTGCTTTCTTTTTATTGGCATTTGAAAATATGCAAGTTTCCAAAGAAACACAGAGTGTCAGGGTGAAGAGCTGTGTTCCCCTCTCTCCACCCTCATCCAACTCCTCAGGTGTTTTAGGACACTGCCCAGACCTGCCATCCAAGGACTGGGCTGGGTTATCAGGACCTGTATAATGGCTGAGAAGTGTGGTGGTGGCGATTGTCAATGTGTGTGTAGCATGTCCACCTGAGATGGAAATGAGTTCTGAGAAATTTCATTTTTAAAGATAGGTTGGGCATGTGGCAGTCATCTCCTAGGAAACTCATCATTGTATTGTGTGACTATAATGTGCTATGATTACATTTCAGATAAATGGAATCAGTATTGCTGTCAGATTGTTTCTGCTGAAGTTTTCCAACACAGAAGGTTATCCCTGTGCAGCAGCTGACTTTGGTGTTAGCGAGCTAATTGGAGCACTGAGATAATCCCTCCTGTGCTGTTGCTCACTGGAGAATTGGAGGTGAAGACTGAGGCGTGAGTGCTCAGCACTGGCATGTGTTTGTACGGTGCACTGAAGCTGTGGGCAGCTGGAATCCACCACAGCTCTGGTGAGTCAGGTGGAGCTCAGTAGTGGCAGCTTGCCTAGGCAGATCTGGAAGGCTTCGATCATCATCCCTTTATCAGCAGAGCTGGCAAATAGATTAGTGGTTGTTTTCGTGAAGACTAAACTGGTTGCTGTTAAACCAGGAATCTAAAGCCTTTTATGAATGGTATGACAGAGATGTGAATGTCTGTCTTAGTGCTGATGGCTTCCATGGAGTGTCTCCACTGAGACACTCCATGACTGATGAGTGACTGATGGATTCCCTGGACCAGACACGAATCTTTGGGCTGAAGGTCTGTCCTTCTTTCAGATGACATGTGGGCCATCATCTTTTCTCTGATGTAATTCTTTAATGGATGCAGCTGCTTTGGTTCTGGTCTTCCATACTGGAGGGACTCGTTCCCTCTTGATGCTCTCTTCTACCATCATATGGGCAAGGCAACAGAAGTCAGGGATGGTTTACATCCTTGGAGGATGGGATTCCTGCATGTGTCACTTGTCTTCTCTGCTGTTAAAAGCATGTGATAAACCCAGAGAACCTCTGTTGCTAAGCCTTGTTTCCTCCCTGCTTCAGTCGGGCATGGTTTGGATGGAGGCTGGTGCAGCTACTGGTTCCTTACATCTCCTGGGAATTTCCTTTTGGCTGTTTGCTGTGACATCCATAAATGTTCCTTCAGAACAGTGTGGAGGCTCATGACAATTAAGTTTATGGGAGGAAAGTTGTGCTGGTGCTGCATCTGTTTTGTGAGTAACCTCAGTAGCCTCAACACAGCACCTTAAACGTTGAGTCATGGAGACATTCCTTGTCAACAGAAGCTGAAAGGAACCTTTTTTTTGCACTGAGGCTGGAGCACAGGACTGAGGCTTACACATATGGAGAGTGTGTGGCAATTCTTTTTACAGAAGTATCTGTGAGTTTCGGAAGTGCCTAGTAACTTCTGTGTACAGCTACACTGAAATAATCTTTGCCAGAATGTTTATTTTCAAGCTTGCTGGTTACTAGGCAAACCAGTTTGCTAAGATTTCTTGATGCTCCTCAGCTCAGACAGGAAACTGCATGTGGATACATGAGTCAAGAGGCTGGGGAGTGGGAAAGCAAACACTCCTTTAGTGTTTTAAGAGGTGGCCATTGGAAGTAAGACTGCCAGCAGAGCTCTGAATACCCTGTGGTGGCTTATCCTACCAGACCTCAATTCTGATCTATGAATAGCTGTGTTCTGTTGTACTGAATTGTGTCTCTATATTACTTTTTAAAATTCTAAGCTACAATTTAGAGTGGGAGAGGATACAAAATACACATCATTTTTAGTCCAAATATTTAAAGTGGTTATGCAGGACCGTCTGGATGGGTAACAACGGGGATGAGAACAAGCCAATTAAAGTTTTATAGTGGCACAGAAGGGCTCTTACACAATGGGAATTGTTCAGCTGTGCTTGTGACAGCTCTGAACCCTGTGGCCTCCTCTTTCAGTGCTGCTCATCACATTCATGGGGAGTGCTTCCTGACTGGGGGCTGTAGATTGGGTCTTGAGCATTAAACTGGAAAAGGCAGATCCTAGGACATGAGCCTTGGTTTCATGGTCTGATTAACTAATGTAAATTTGTTCTTTAAATAAGCAGAAACTATGTTGTGTAAGGCGTAGAAGCCTTACAAGTCCTAATCCTACCTTTGTTTTTTTGAATATATGGTTATTCTACATACTCAGGCCCAGTGAGTTGGGGAGGAGATTTGTCTGTCTTAGATTTCCAAATGTCCACACTTTGGACATCTTCATCTGATCTCTCCCCCTAGGCTCCCTTTGTTCTCAATGAAGATCAAGAGATGTGTTAAGGGTATGATTCATCTGACCAGTGTTAGATAGTTACCCTGGCACAAGCTGATGGCACTGCTGTGTTGGCCATCTCGTGCCCTTAACAGGAGCTATGAGGGAATAGTTTAAATATCAACAGCATCCATGTAGATGTGGTCAGAGTTAAGTTTCATTCTGGGTGGTCAGACTCTGTTTTCTCTTGAAGCAAGACCAGATTCTAAGGCTGAAAGTCATCTGACTTAATTGCAGCTGCCTGATGGGCATCTTGACACTAATGTCTGGGCTCCTCAGATGATCTCTTTGACCAGAGTCAGGCAGCAAACAGAGCAGGACATTTTTGGTTGACAGGGCTTAAGGATTCCTATAGGGTCATAGTGTGCTGCCATCCACAGGATGGGATGTAATCATCTGTTGGAGATGCTTCTCTCATGAGCACAAAAGCAGTGTGCACTTTTAGATTATGCAAAGTCCCTTGCTTATAAATAATTAAAGTTAAGCAGGAGGAATTGGTGCACGTGGTTCCTGTTCCTCAGGTCCCTCATTTGTAGAATGGGCCATACAACTCATGAAAGACAGGGCTGGTGTTTGAAAATCACCGGTCAGGCAATATAATCATTTGCTTATGATCACTGAGGAAGACCACCAGAACTGATACTTGGGTTTTGCTGTGTAGATAGATAAAGGCCACCTAAAAGAATGACATGCTGCACAGACGTTTGCAACTTGGCTTTCTAAAGGTCCAAACACCTTTATGCAAAACCCCTGGCTAGATGTGAACTTCCCATGGTTTACACACCATGGCTCTTTCCCATGGTTTAAACACAGCTGCTCTTCAGGCAGTTGGTAGTTTCCTCTTAACTAAAGACTTCTGCTTTAGAAGGCACATTGGAATTGTTGGGCTGGAATTAGCTGGGCTTGTTCAGCCTGGAGAAGAGAAGGCTGCGGGGGGACCTCATTGCAGCCTTCCAGTCCCTGAAGGGAGCTTATAAGCAGGAGGGGATTCAACTTTTTAAAAGAGCAGATAATGGCAGGACAAGGGGGAATGGATTAAAACTGAAGGAAGGAATGTTTAGATTAGATATTAGGGGGAAGTTTTTTACAGAAAGAGTGGTGAGGTGCTGGAACAGGCTGCCCAGAGAGGTGGTGGATCCCTCATTCCTGGGGATGTTCAAGGCCAGGTTGGATGGGGCCCTGGGCAACCTTGTGTAGATCCAGGCCTGGAGGTTGGTGGCCCTGCCTGTGGCAGGGGGGTTGGAGCTCTGTGATCCTTGGGGTCCCTTCCAACCCAGACCATTCTATGATTCTATGTTGAAAGCCAAACTATAGTGTCTGCACTTTGCTTGCTTTGAATGATGCGGTATCATCTGGTTGTTCCTTACTTGATCCAGACTCTTGGAGAGTGCCATGGTATACTGGGTAATTTCTTAAGTTTCCCTGTGGAGGAAGAAGAAGAAACATGCTTTTTCAAATTGGTGTAATTTGCTTTACATGGCCAGGTAAGATCTCCAGAAATCAGATGTATTGTAATAAACCCTGCACGTATCAGTGTCAGAAAAGGGAAATGCTTTGAAAAAAAAAAAAGAAGATCAATTATGCCTCAAGAAAAGTTTGAGGCCATTATTAGAAAAAGAAAGATTATCTCCTCATTAGAATGCTGCCATCAGATAAACCCCAGGAAACAATGAGCTCCTTTTGTCTTACAAGATGAAAGTGGAAAAAAGGTACTTGAATATTCACTTTGGAAAGAAAGTGATCATCATTGGAGAAAATAAACTGCTTAGCTCATTTGCGAAGTGTTTGAGGGAGGTGCTCAACACAGAAAGCTGTATGGTTTGCTTTTGACTGGGGATGGCTTTACTGTGATTGCTATGGAGAACATAACATAAATGTATTAGGCCCTTAAAGACAATACTGCCCTTTCTAATAAGGGTCAGGATTAATCAGAAAGGAGAAAACAGCTCAGGAAAGAAAAGGAATGTAATAGCAAACATGACTGGAGATGGGTGCAGGCCCAGTTTCTCTTTTTAACATCCATGCATCACTGTCTCAGAACAGACTGTGTAGTACCCTATTAAATTAGCATACAACAGGCAGCTGAAAGAAATCAGTTCCTCTCAGAAAGGGAAGAGATTCTGCACAAACTTTTCTTCTTGGCTTAATTTCTGTGCTTTATGTGGTTTATTAATCTCTGAACCTTTGTTTTATGGCACTGAAGCCCATATTCCTTGTGTTGCTCTGTATATAATGGCTTTTTTTTTTTGCCCAGGAGTTTCCTTGGCCATATCCTTTGGGGCCTTTGCCCTGCTGCTCTATGAGTTGGAGTGCCTCAAGCACTGCAGGAATTCCCTTCTGCATGGCTGGAAGCCATCCCAGAGGTCACCTGCTCTCCCTCCTGCATTGCATCATGGGTTTCAAACTTGGTGTTTCCCTGATGGCTTCCAAAGTGGGAGCTGAGCTTGCTCATTGGCGATGGTGGGCAGGGAGAAGTACTCAGGACACAAGGGAGCAGTGCAGCACCTTTGCTGATGCCTCACAACATCATGTTTGAAGGAAGGGAAGGGAGTTTCTCAGTGACATCGGGTGCTGGTGGTGTGTGCCATGCCCCACAGTGAACTGTAGAACCAGTTTAAACTCAGAACGATTTCAATGGTCTCCAGCAATTTTTCCTTGGATGACAATGATTGTTGCCCACTAAGAAGGTGGTTGTGTTCTGGTGAAGGTGGTCCAGGGAAGGAGGCAGGAGTGTGAAGGAAACCACCCTGACTATATTGTCACATTTTCATGTTTTATAACTTTAAATTGGTGTTTTCTGGCTTCAGAGAAGTCTCATCTAAGTAGCTTTCCTTTAAGTAGCTGACATGGATTTAAAATTTTAATTTTAGGGGGCTTTTGTTTTGGATTTTTCTTTTTTTCTCCCTTTTTTTTTTCTTTTTTTCCCTGAGAGTATAAAATATTGAGTAGCTAAAACAGAAGAAAGGATAAGCCTCAAATTGGCATTAAAATTCTTGCAGCTGACTCTGGTGACAACAACTGTCAAAACACTAAGCTGTTGTTGTAATTGTAGATAATAGTACCCAAAGAAATGGAAGTTAAATGCAAACAAATCTAAACACTTTTGGTGACTGCACAAGATAAAAGCTTTCTGCTGCTCATTCTGTTGCAGCAAGTCACCCTGTAATGTTGAGAGAAAAGCAAACTGGTTTATAAAGAGGGGAAAGAAGAAGCTCTACCTGACGTATGATATCATCAGAAGTCTCTGTTATGGTTGTGGCAGTAAGTCACGGCAGAGATCTGTGTATTGATGGGGTTCCTCTCCCCCCCCAAATATGTTAGAAGTGAAGCAGCAAAGCAGTTAGACACATGAAGTCTGGAGTTGGAGATGTGCTACCCATCGCTGGGCATGGTGATTTGTGGGTAAATGACTGCTCATCAGAAGACCCCTGTGCTACAGGAACACATAGCAGAGAGCATTTTGTCCCTTGCTGTTGTTTGGGTGTCAGTCAGGCAATAACACCACCTTTTTTGGTACAGCTCATCAGCTGTAATGTGCAATAGCAGCCCCAGCCCCGGACATAATTCCCCCGTCATGAAGATGGAGGACATCATGGCAGGTGGGGGTCAGGATCAGCCCTGGGAAGGGGAACCAGGGTCAGACAGAGCCCAGGGCAGGCCATGTCTGGTGTTAGAGCAGGGCCCCAAGGTAGCAGATAGCATTTTCACTTCTGTTTGTGTGGCTTGGTGGAAGTTGAATGAGGAGTGAGGCTAAAAATACTGGTGATAACACAATGATTCTGGTTGTTCCACTCTTGCTCAGGCAGAGGAAGCACTGCCATAGCAGGTGCTGCAGGGTTGGGAGTCTGTGGTTGATGAATGAAAATAGCTAGAAAAAAGCATTTGTCCTCTAAAGAATAGATGGCTGCAACCAGATTAGGAAGTGTGTTTCTTTCCATGTAAATTTATATTCAGCTCTTGGGAATGTGTAGGGATATTTGACTTCTGTACCACATGTGACACAGTACTGAAATCCTTCTCCTTCGCTCTCGGCTGGCTAAAAACACCCTCCACACTTCGGCGTTTTTAACTTTGCATTCAGCCATCACCAAGCTGTTGAAAATTAGATTGCAACCTAATCTTCACACAGATGTCAGGACATTCATGGGCATGACTTAGAGTTAAAAGCTTTCTTTCCAGCCTTAGTTTGGGTTTATGTTGGGATGCGCCTGGAATTTGGGAGAGTGAGGATCACAGAATGTTAGGGGCTGGAAGGGACCTCGAAAGATCATCTAGTCCAACCCAGGATGTATGTAGAGAAATGGCTGCATAGCAAATATAACTTAAAAACTAGAACATGGCTTGTGCAGGCTTAGTAGAAATATACTCTGCAGGACCAGAATCTCCCCGGTATGTACTGGTTACACTGAGACTGAGCTCATCCCACAGTTAACTCACTGAGGTGAATAGGAAAAACTATGAAAATGCCAGAGAAGATTTTTTTCTTGCATGCTCACCTCCGTAGCACAGTTCCAAGTTGCCTTTCTCTGGGGAGTCAAGAAGCCGAATTTTATTTGTGGCTGCTGAAGCCTTGCAGCAGAAATTTCCTTCTTTGATATAGTCTATCTTACCTTGATCCATCTGGTCTTCCATCTCAGTGACCTTCATGGTGGACATGGTATATTTTTCAAACCATGAGTGTTCGCTGTTTTGTTCCATGGTTTGGCTGGGGCAAAGTACACGCAGAAAGCCAACTGTATTATAATTAAGATCATTAGCTATACACAGCCTGAAGATGTAAAATCTGTTTCCTGACTATGTCTGTTGATTTAGTGTCATGGAGCACCTGCTAACGCAGTGGAAAAGTGCTCAACACAGAGGTCTCTGCAAATGGAAAATATAAGTTTTATCCCTCCACCCGCCCTTTGTCTTCATTGTGTCAGTGGTTTTGTGTCAGCAGTGTTTTTTGATGAATGAGAACAGATTTGCTGTTCAGAAACTAAGCGTTCATATTAAATTATAGTTCAAACAGATGAAGGAAAAAGTTATTTATCCTTTATTTTGCTTTGATTTTCAGGATAGCCTAGACTTGCAGCCATTATTTTCTAATAGAAAATCCAGTTTCTTTGAGCATGAATGCCATTTATTTTCCAGTTGTAATCTTGAAATCCTGTTCTTTAAATCTAGATTCAAGAAAAGAACTGGTTGAAAAATAATTTAAAGAAATTAAAGTTATAATTTCACCATAAGAAGGACATTGAGGTCTTCAAGCGAGTCCAGAGAAGGGCCACCAGGCTGGTGAAGGGGCTGGAGGGCAAATTATACAAGGAGCGGCTGAGGGAGCTGGGGGTGTTTAGTCTGGAGAAGAGGAAGCTGAGAGGAGACCTTATCACCACCTACAACTTCATGAAAGGAGGTTGTAGAGAGGTGGGCGATGGTCTCTTCAGCCGAGTAAAAGGAGATAGGACAAGGGGAAATGGCCTCAAGCTGCCACAGGGCAGGTTCAGGTTACATGTTAGGAAAAAATTTTTTACTGAAAAAGTTGTCAGGGCTTGGAACAGGCTGCCCAGGGAGTCACCACCCCTGGATGTGTTTAAAAAATGGGTAGATGAGGTGCTTAGGGATATAGTTTAGCATAGGATGGGAATGGTTGGACTTGATGATCTTCAAAGGTCTTTTCCAACAATATGATTCTGTGAATCTGTGATAAAAGATTCATATCTCATAGGATGCTGCATGGTCCATATGTGAGTGAAGAGGTGAGAAGTCAGAAAGTCTCAGCCACCTTCTAGACTTTGTCATCTCAATGTGACACATTAAGTCATTTAATCTCACTTTTTTTTTCCTCTTACGTTGTTCCTAATTCTTATAAAAATGATCTAGATCATAAAATTGTTCTTAATTAGAAATTTGAAAGGAGTCGATCCTCGAGGGTAAATGATAACATGGTCAAATCGTTCAAAAATAGGTTCAGTTGACACACACAGATCTCAGCAGCTAGGTTTAATTTTGCAGAAGTTTCTTCTTTATCCATTTCCACTGCTGCTTTACTTCCTCAAAACCCTGATGCTCTTTTATTTGTTTGCTATAATCTCCAAGCCAGACAAGGAAAGGCTCTGGAGGGGTTTGAAGCCCCTCTTCAGGCAGGTGAAGGCTATCTTCCCAAACACATCAGAAAGGTTGCAATTGGTTATTTTCCAGCTGAAGGGACCAGGACATCCTAACCATTGCAGACACCTTTAAAATCATAACTTTTAATCAATTAAACTCTTCATCTTTTTTTTTTTTTTTAAATTTGTATCAGAATGTAAAATTAATTTCAGACCAAGAGGTTTCTGAATCACTTCCTGGCTCCTTGCTGTGACCACGGGGATACTGGCTTAGGGATTCCAAAGGGCAGGTCTTGGGAACATCTTGTCATCATAGAGAAAGTGTGGTACCTCCTAGGAGAGGTGAGGCTTTAATGCAGAGCCCTGTGTGAGCTGCAGACACATAGCATTCTGGTTGTCCAACATCTGTATTGTGTTTTTCCTTTTCATCATGTAGCACTGCTTGATGATGCTTAATGGCAGCCATGTCCTTCTGACAGAAAGTCCTGTCACTTGGATTAGATAAAAGACAACATTTTCCAAAGCCAAACGTCTTTACAGAACTTTGTGTGCAATTAATTTTTGATCCTCAATAAAGAATTGTAATAAATTCTTAGAGATAAATTACTTCCTTCATTAATGTCCTGATTTTAAAGGGCACATTAATTCTTTGGGGGGAAATCTTCTTTAGCAAGCCTGCCAGGTCAGTAGTTCTGGGGAACTTTTTTGAGGAGGCGGAGAATTTGCTGTAGGATATATTGCCATTAGCAAGAAAATGAGCAGCCTTGCCTTTCTGACTTTCTCTCTGGTATTTATCTATTCATGTGTGAGTCAAGAGGGGTTTAGTGGGAGCTGGACTGGATCGTTAAGGGTGGATAAATTCAGCTATGTGTTTGAAATTGTGATAATTGCTTGCCCATCTCTACACTTTGATTTCTGACTCTACCCTGACTCCAGCAGACTCCAGGAGTGTCTTTGCTGCCTTTTCCTTGTTTGATGCTCTTTACTACCGTTTCTCTCTTCCTGTCCTATCTAGTTCATTCCTCCCAGTCTGTGTTTAACTCTTTGATCTCTATCTGCATCTGTTCCCTCCCATCTTTTCCCTTCCTGCACTTCACTTACTGGTCTTTCATCCATTGCCTTGTTGCTTCTTCCCCATCACTCTGTGAGCACAGGAGCATATATAATGCACAGGATTGCACTGACCGCCTCACGCCTCCTTCCCGGCACATCCACCCTAGTGCTCCCTCGTCGCTGCACAGGGGCTCTCCCCAGTGCCAGCAATATCATGCCATGGCCTCATATAAAAACTCGATGTAAAAACCCACTCCATCAGTGCCAAGGGTTGACATGTGAGCGAACACTTTAGCTGAGGTTCAGCTCATTTCATGCTTTAATGGGAAAGGTTGTTAAGGGGATATGAAATTACTTTTAGGGGTATCTCGAAGCTCCCAAAATTTTTTCATTTAAATTCACAGAGGCTGTTTCCAAACACTGAACCCCACGGCTGTCCTGCTAAGTGGAGAAACAAATCCAGCAAAACAGCAAAGCCAACTGAAATGGAGGCGTTTCCCAAAGCTGGCTTTATTGCATAGAAGGATATAGAGGGATTTCCTTTATTTTGTTGTCTGAGAACAGCAATGAAATCCAGATTGGGATGGGAGCTCTCTGTGTTTTTATGGTATCATAAACAAGGGTAGAGTTGTGTGATCAGTAAACGACTGGTATGAATCTGCTGCTTTTAACAGCATTTAACTGAAGGCAAAAAAGCTTGCTCAAGACACAGCTGGAACGAAGTGCGGTGTTGAAAGCTGAAGCAGATGGGATTTAAGGCGTTCATGAAATATAGCTGTGAGTTCCTGAGCACCCTGGTCTGCAGCTGAAGCTGATAAGCGCTGAGAGGTCTTAGGGCTTTCAGTAAAAGGATTTTATTTGCTCTGGTCTGGCTTTCCCAGGCATGAAGGTAAGGGTGAAAACCCCATTTGGTGGGGACTAGGATTGTTGATAATGGGAAAGCAAAGACTAGGTCTTAAAAAATACTTTGGGTGGCTTGATTTCCTCCTCATGTAAGACATTAGGACCAGTTTTTTTGACTCTAAATTGGAACCTGTGATGCTCCAGTGTGCCATAGTGGATTATACACAGAGCAAAATCCAGTGAGTCGTTCCTCTACTTAGAGTTGCATAAATGTGGTCAGAGTCTGGACCCCTGTCCACATTGAGGCAAAGCATTCTCGTTTCAGAGGGTCACTACCACCTGCAGACAGACTGTCGGACATCTGCCCTAACAGTTCACTAAAGTCTCCTTTAATCTGTTCCTAAACGTCCCGTCACCGTTTCCCTATCGCTGCTGGCTACAAAAGCCTTTCTGTACAAACAGGCACTTTCTTCCCAAAGCAGCAGCCTCTTCCTTTTCCTTATCTGCTTCTCCACTGGCTTAATGATTCATTGGGTTGTTTTGCAACTCAGGAACCGTTGGTGAGGTCACAGCCTCTTGGTTATGTCATCGAAGTGCATGGCTTAAAAAGGAAGAGCCTGGCCAGGAAATGAAACCCTTCTGTTTATCCACAAACATCTAGATAAACAGAAGTTGTGGGGAACGAAAGTCAGAGAAAGCTGGTGGTAGCCAAATAAGGCTGTGATCAAACTGTGACATTTTTCACAGGACGGTTGGGTTTTCTCAGCCTGCTGCTGAGCTCTTTTCACAGAGAGCTGTGTAAAAGAGCAGAGTAATCTACTGCTGAGGTGGAAAAAAATGAAGTGTCCTGTATCTTTTTATTTTGTATAAATAAAGGACCTTCAGCTGCTGAATCCTTCAGTTGGGATCTGGTGAGACAAGTGCTTGGCTCTGATATCTGTTGGACAAAGCAGGTGCTTCAGGAGGAGGTTTTGGTGAATGTGAGCAAAGATTTGCTATTCCTCATGCCAATGCTCTGTCTTGCCCAGTACCTCACTGCTAAACCAGTAATGAGCACTGGAATATAAGCAACCCTGGTGTGCCAGAACAAAGGTCCGTCCGGACCAGCACTGTTTGAATCATGCTCAGATGCTCAGAAAAATAGCATAAAACATATAAAATTGTACATAGCACCGAGTGTAACATTTTCCTGGCTCCTCCCCAGTAAGGTCCAGATGCTTTGGAGGAAGTGATGGGAGTGCAAGAAATGATACACTGTTAAGGCATAACCTAATGAAGTAGAAGAACTGCCCACTCTTGGCAAATTGTGATGAAGTTTGTGTAATGCTCTCTGGGGTAACCATAGGGAGGCTGCTATTAAGGCCAATGTTTGGACTTGTGATTTAATCCCATTCTTTGGCTTTAGCAATTACACATGCAGTAGTTTGGGTTGTGGAATAACTCTGTGTATGTAGAAAAACTTTGACGCAGCTTTCCTGTGTGAGTCAGGGTTGAGCCCACGGTGAGGAGGTGCTCTGGGCTGCTAGGGAGGACCAAAGTGGAGGCCCTGACCTCTTGTGGTCACTGACGAATCAGAAGCATCGTGTAGTCCTAGGGAATTTGTAATTCTTTGTGAATTAAACATCCTAAAATTAAGGAAGAAGTACGTCATACATCAAATCAGCAGCTGGGTGGCAGTCCATGATGCCCTGTGTAGAAGTGGACCCTTCTGATCTTCCAGCTCTGCTCACACCTCTGCTGGGCTACAGTTCTTTATTGAAATTGTTGTGTTTGGCAAACATTGAATGTTTTGCATGAATGTGAATATCTGCACATGTTTGTAAAGGCAAAGAAAGATGCTTGTAGTGCTGTTGCTGTGATTAAGAAGAGCAGCTATCAAAAGGCGCCAGAAAAACAATATTCAATGGTTATGTTTCAGTTAACAACTTCCAAAGAAAAGGCATCACTTACAACTGGTGGGGTTTTTTTCTTTTCTTCTCTCAGGGGTGCATTCTCAGAAGTCGTTTTGGCTGAAGAGAGAGCAAGTGGGAAACTCTTTGCAGTCAAGTGCATTCCCAAGAAGGCACTGAAGGGAAAGGAAAGCAGCATAGAGAATGAAATTGCAGTCCTGAGAAAGTAAGTATCAGACTTTAATTTCTGCTTCTTCATTTTGATTAGACTTCTGCTTTTAAGGATCTGGAACTGTGATAAGTATGACTTCAACCTAGAGAAGAGAAGGCTCTGGGAAGACCTTATAGCTGCCTTCCAGTACCTACGAGAAAGCTGGGGAGGGACTTTTTGGAAGGACATGGAGTGATAAGATGAAGGGGAATGGTTTTAAATCGGAAGGGGTAGATTTAGCTTGGATATTAGGAAGAAATTCTTCACTATGAGGGTGGTGAAGCACTGGAACAGATTGCCCAGAGAGGTGGTGGATGCCCCCTCCCTGGAAGTGTTCAAGGCCAGGTTGGATGGGGCCTTGAGCAGCCTGGTCTGGTGAGAGGTGTCCCTGCGCATGACAGGGGGGTTGGAACTTATGAACTTTAAGGTTCCTTCCAAGCCTAACCATTCTATGATTCTGTGATTCTATGACTGACAGGGCATCCAGCCATCACAGGCAGACAAGATCACCCAAGTTTAAATGATGGTGAAAAGATTTTGAGAAATATTCTGGTTTTCGTTTGTGTTAATACAACCAAATGACTGCAAAGTGGGAAAGGAGCAGGGTTAGGCTGAAGTAAAATCTATGATGCCTTAAAAAGACCTTATCCATGAATAATGTCAGCAGTTGGGTCATTGGTGTTTAGAAGAGCAAGAGAAGGGTTATACTTTTCAATTACATAAAACAGTCTATATATCAATTGCTCTAAAATTATCCAGGCATGCTATGGATTGTTACAGGAGGTGGTGGTATTCTGTACCATGGGAAGGTACGTTTGCCACTCTGAAAGTGACTTTCCAGGGGAACTTCTATTTTTATCAGGGTTGTCCACAGTGTGTATTTTTGACTGACCGTGGCTGGAATACATAGATCAGAAAAAGTCGGCTCACAACTGCTGTGATTCAGTGTAGTCAATGGAATTTTGATCTTCCTCATCTTAGGCCCCAAAGGTGGGATTCATCTCACCTGACTTGAGACAACTGGTCAGAACTCGTCACCCTTGAGGTTCTTTCTAGGGAAAAGGAAAAAGATTGATCACGTTAGGATTGGTCCATGTAACTTGTTTTAAACTTCTAAAAGTACCTTCTTATTCAATTAAAGGTAGTGCAATTATACAGAAGTCTACATTGGACTGGGGCAACCTGATTCCTGCTGCACTGCTGTCCCCAGTGGGACTTCTTGCTGAAACTCTTGGTCATATAGAGGCTGATGGTTTACCATCAGGGCACCACATGATAAAACTGATCCTAAATCTTTAAAACTAACTAGATACTTCTGACCTAAATGCTCAGACAGCCTGAGTCAAAGAAGCAGGTTCAAGGGCAAACTCAGCCATCGCAATAGGCAAAGGGGATCCTTTCCAGTGGAGGGATGTAAGCAGGACTCCAAACAGCTCCAAACATTTGCTGATGTTGCCTTCCTGTTGCTGGACCCATACCAAGGCTGCACAATGTAAATCCAGTGATAGATGCAGCGTGTTGGCTTGCTGTGTCGTGTTATTGAGAATCTGTCATGAAGCTCAGTCGTTGCTATCTCCTTAACCAGGCAGTAATGGCAAATAGCTGGCAGCTTGAAATAGCCTTTCTTTATATGGGTCTGTCCCCTGATACTCGTGTGTGGGTATATGAGCAGCAGTATTGGCATGCAGTAAGGTTTGCCATGCATCAGGCTGACTCTAGGCTAGTAGAGCAGAGAAATTGTTGAGATTATTTCTTGCTGCTGTGTGCTGAAATACTTCTGTTCTCTGCAAATGACTTCTTGAGAAACCAGGAGGCAGCACCAGGGCTGTGCTATTCCAGCTGGAAGGGCGGGAGAACAAGTGGGTGGAAAACTCCTTAATTTCATGCAATTCGGTCTACTCGGTCTCTTGTCCTATGCACATTACAACCTTAAGAGAGATTTTTTCCTTTTTTATCTCCTAATGTCTTCTACTTAGCTCTTGCTAATACAAACTTTGCTTGTCATTGTATTTATTCTGAAAATAGACATCTTTGCTAACAGACACAGCACTGAATTTGTATGTGCCACTGAGGAAACGCTTAGAAAATAACAAACTGGATCTGCCTACAGTTGAGGAGAGGGGATATCAACCTGTTTGTCTGCTCAATGAATTCTCCACTTCAACAGCTGTCAGTAAAAATAGCTTTGAGAGAGGTGAGGTGGGTCCTGAGCAGCTGTTGCTAAGTTTCAAAGGTATCTAAGAGTCCTTGCTTTTGTGTCTTGTAGCTTAATACTGAGCAGGGAGGGCTAGTTGTTGTCTAGAGGGTAGGGTGCCAGAGACTGGGACTGCCCTGCATTGGAGTGAGATGCTGTAGCCTTAACGTGTCATCCACTGAACCACCACCCCTTCTGAAGGGGATGTGCATGGAAGATGCCTGGCAGGAGGAATTGGTCCCTGTTTCCAGAGAGGAAGTTGTAGAGCCACAGAGGGTGGATGCAAAGCAAATATAAATATGCATGTGTGTTGATCCTGGTCTCCCTTTCTGGTTTTAAATTACACCTTTGGGGGGTGGGATAAAAGTCAGATGGGATAAAAGTCCCAAAGGCCACCCTGCCTAACTGAAATGCAAGCAAACTCGTGATCATCTAGAGAAGGATCTCTTGCCTGACACTGCACTTTCTCCTCCTATATTCAATATTCAATCATTAGATTTTTGTCTTCCTCCAGATGAGGCACTTGCTTTCTGGCAGACATCTGCCAAGTGCTGTGAAATGCAACTCCTCTTGAGTTACCCTGGTTGTATGTCAAACAGAGATCTACTGGGCAGTCCTGAATCTAATCCTTGCAGTCTCTGCCAGCTCTCAAGTGAGCTGCTTGTGCCCCATTGTGTGGTGAGCAGGTTTTTAGGGACAGCCAGATTGTGCTTGTCACATCCAAGACTGGTGCACACAAGTATTGCATACCCTTTGTGCCCTCAGGCTGCCCTGGAGGACATTTGTCCCCCTGCCAGCCCTGCCAGATCATCCAGATCTGGCAAAATCTGTAAGGAAAAGCATTTGGATTATGTTGTGTGTTGAAGTTGTATTTTAAATAAGGTGACTTAAACTCGGGATTAAAACTCTGTTAATGGAGTAAAAACTTGTGGTGAAAGCAGTAATCCAATGACCAAACCCCCCAGGTTCCCTCTCACTTCTGTGCTGATTCACCACGTGACCGTAAGTATCTTCTGTCTCAATATGTATTGCCTGTTAAACAGCCTTTATTCAAAAGGCTTTTGAATAAAAGGCTTTACCTGCTGTTTGTTCTGCAGTCCTTCCTTGTGTCAGCAGACCCAGGAGAGTGGGGCCGAGAAGGGAGGTTTCTGGGCTGGGCTTTGAGCTTGAAATGATTGCGGCATCCTGTCAGTCCTGCTGTGTGTCTCAGCTAAAAAGCTGTTGGAGGCATTAATCAAATGTTCTGTGTGGGGGAAGGTCAGCAGTTCCCATGTGAAGTACATGGAAGGTAGGAGATTTTATCTGTCGGCGGGCTCGGACGCTTTTGCTGCCAAAACAAAATGACACATTTTAGAAGCGATGTTCTGCTAACAGAGGAGCGAGCTGCCAGCCAACTGATCTGCATGTTTGTACGAGTGCCAGAGTGAATCATGCATACTCCATCATTTTATTTTTCCAGCCATGGCCAACAAATCTGTTCTTAAAAAAGAAAAAAGGCGGAAGAGCCGTTAAGTCAATATTTACGCCTGGCAACCTTAACAGGGTTCTTCCAATATGGACTCTTTTGTGTCCCGTGGAAATCCATGGCAACATTCCCCGAAGACTCAGATGGGTGGGGACGGAGTGGGAAGGAGATCGCTGTCGAGTGCAGTGGTGGAAGAGACTAAGTCTGCAGTTCATCCAGGAGCCTGAGCCTAACAAAACGTTTAAGCATGTGCCTAATTTTAGACGGTTAATTTGTTCCAGTGAAATCAGTGAGTAGGCTGAGCTCACCTTGCTGAGCTTAGGCCTAAAGGGATGCTTCAGAGCAGGGTCAAAGTCCCACTGGACACCTGTGTTTGGTACCCCATCAGGTGGCACATTTACTTAATGTCTTCAATTAGTGCTTTGATGATGTGCTCCAGCACAAGGATTGCTGTTTATTCTAGTTGTGTGCTGGCTGCCTGCAGCCAGACACAGGGCAAAATAGGACAATTCATCACAAAATCAGGTGAGAAGCTGGGCTGCATCAGGTTTAGGCTTTTTTTTTTTTTTCTTTCAGTGTAAAATGTGCTCTGGTTTAGAATCTGAGAAAGAAAACTGATTCTCTAAAACAGGACTATCACAGTTCTGTTAAGTAACTGGCTGTGGGGACCAACAGCACAGGGTTGCCTTTGTGTGACACAACCTTTTCCTAACCTGAGATACTGGGATTTTCATAACCTGCTCTGAAAGCGACTATGTTCTGCTTTAGAGCAGAAAGGTAAATGCAATCCTTTCCATTGTTTGCTGTAGAATAGATGACATTTCTTCCACTTATGGTAATTGTGCAGGTGTGAACATGCTGCAAGATGTATCGTCTGTTAGACGCTTCCTGAAGGCAGTAGGTGGTGCGAGGAGCTGGGCTGCAGAGAAGCACCAGTTTGAAGTTCTAGTTAAATAGAAAAAAAACAAAACCCACAGCCTTGTAAGAGTCAGACAGTGAAAAATATGCCTGGTTTTTATTTTCTTGGCTATACCACTATTTATCGCAAGAAACTTTCTAGCTGCCTAGGTAATACCTGCACAACAACACAGATTCAGTGCCGAGTCAGAGCAAAGCAAGGGGAGGAACCATAAGCTGTGTGTAGCCCTGCACCCGGGTGTATTGATTACTTAACGGCAGCAATGTGCACAAATAAGAGTCTTGTTAAGCAAATGCTGTGTAGCCAGCAAATCATAGTCTGCTTTAGGTTGTTTCTGCTTAACAGGGATTAGAAAAATAATTTCTAAACTATCTCTCTATCTCTACCCTCTCCTCCTCCTCTTTACTCTCCTAGATCCTCTGGGACAGGCACCATTAAATTCCTTATTACAAATCAGAGCCATGCCTAATTGTGGACTGAAGCTATTTTTCCTGTTAAACAACACAATCAAATTGTTTCTAGCAGGTCAGCTCAAATTCTGCCAGTGCTTTCCATTTCTGTTTCCTTGGAAGATGGGGGGGACTGGGTGTTCAGGCAGTGATTCATGTCCAGGTGGCTGCTTCACTCCTTATATGCCTGTAACTACAGCCAGGAGCTGCTGTGGGGAGAGAGACAGGGAGGCATCATCTTGCAAAGTCCTGGAGGTCAGGGCTGTACCTATCTCCTAACTAAACAAAAACCAGCAATGAAATGTTTTCCCAAAGTGGGTGAGAGTGTGGGCATTCCTGCTCTCACGAAAATCAGATGATGGGTCACAGGGGCAGCTCTCCCATAAATCTGATAAATCAGTGGGGCTCCTAGTTCTTGATTCAATGATGTTTGGAGGCTTCACTCCATCCCAGGAGGTAGTGCTGTTCCTGATGCTAAAGAGGACACACTTGATGACAAGTGTGGAAAACTCATTCCTTCTTGAGATTTGTGGGGGGACTAAAGGGATAATAAAAAGAAAAAAAAAGAGAAAAAAGAAGTACCTTTTTGCTCCCTTTCAGTAGCCTATTGACAAATTCCCTCTAAAACCTCTCTGGCCCAGATTCCTGCCTCTGTGAGTGCTCATCCCTCCGGGGCTAACCCAATAGGCTATAGGAGGATGAATCCAAATTTAGTTTTAAAAACCCATTAGTTACCTCTTATTAAGCTCTTCAGTGCAATTTTACTCAGAAACAAAGGCTACATTAATTCTGAATAAAATTGGCCATGCATAAGTTTAATTTGCCCTAACATAAATTCTGGCATTTAATTAATTCAGATGAACATTCTTGAGTGACTTTGTGTGACAGACACATCTCTCCAAGCCACGGCTGTCTCTGGGTCAGAAAACACAGCCCTTGCAGGCCTGGATGGTCCCATACTCCAGTTTCCCAGTCTGGAGGTTCTGCTGGTGCCTGCTAATGCTCTCCTGTGGTAATTATTTTTCTGTGTGAGGTCACGCAGCTGGAGTACAGGGCAAGCAGAAATGAAGAGGAGCCACTCAGATCCTGTGTTAGCAAGTGCTAACATAAAAGTGATGGTAATTAGATTGTGTAGCTGGTGTACAAAAAGCTGCGGGATTGGGGCTTAAGGGGTTAGTGACTAATTACCTCCTCAAGCCCTAGCCGGAAGACCTCTTTCTCCTGTAAAGAAATGAATGAGAGGGTTAGGACAGGAAAAAATAAGCAAGCACTTGGCATCTCTGTCTGTCAGGTAACATCATTCCTCTGAGGCTTTGCTTACCCTGTCAACAAAACAGGCTTCCTGCTTTTTTTTTTTACTTTTTTTTTTCCCCTTTTTTTCCCCTCTGTGAATAATGGTGAGAAGATAGGCTGCCTCAGCAAGAATTGAAGAGACAGCTGGTTGTTATATTAAGTAATCACTTTCAGAGAAAGCTTTTATGTAGATTTACTTGTTAAAACCTGGCTTGCTCATGCCACTGCAGTTGCGCTGGTGTGACAGAAGGCTGACCCTGACCTCCCTGCACAGCCGTGCCCCAAACCCTGGCAACTGCAAATACAGAGCATCCCAAAAGCCGTCTTCCCAGCAGGGCCCTGCAGCCCCGGTGTGGTGGTTTGACCCTGGCTGGAGGCCAGACACCCACCAAAGTTGCTCTATCACTTCCCTTTTCAGCTGCACAGGGGAGAAAATATATATATTGAGAAGCTTAGGAGTTGAGATAAGGACAGGGAGAGATCATTCCTCAATCAGCATCATGGGCAGAACAGACTTAACACAGAATAAAAGAGAGAAAACTCTCTAATTTATGACACAGCACTGCACATCCAGTGACACCAGAGTCAGGTAATGAGAAGCATGACCAGAACTTAAAGCACTTCCCCTCACCCCTCCTTTCTTAGCAGACTTGACTTTAGACATGATTTTGTTCCCTTCTTCCCCCCCAATATGGCATGGAGAGGGACAGAGACTTGGGGAATGTGGGTTTTGGTCAGTTCCTCACAAGTTATTTTCCTTCTTAGCCAGGTTGGGGAGGGGGAGTATTCCTCACACCCTTCCCCTGCTCCAGTGCAGGGTCCCACCCATGGGAGACAGTCCTTCACGAACTTCTGTGTGAGTCCTTTGTGTCAGGCTTCAGCTCTTCACCAGCTGCCCCAGTGTGGGTCACTGCTATGGGCTGCCGTCCTCCAGGCCTAGACTGCTCCAGCCTGGTCCACCACAGAGTGACAATTTTCCCAGCTAAGCTTCTTCATCATGGGTCGGTCTCTCCATGCGCTGCAGGTTTCGCTGCCAGGATCTGGCTCCAACACGGGCTTCCCATGGGGTCACAGCATCCTTCAGGTGTCTCCACCCTCTCCGGCGTGGGGTCCTCCATGGGCTGTAGATGGGATCTCTGCTCTCATCATCATCCATGGGCTGCAGGGGGACAGCCTGCTTCACCATGGTCTTCTCCATGGGCTGCAGGGGAGTCTCTCTCTCCAGCACCTGGAGTGCCTCACCCCCCACCCCCCACCTTCTCCTCTGACCTTGGTGCCTGCACAGTTTCTCACATCTTCTCACTCCCTTCTCTGGTGGCAAAAAGCGGCTGCTTGTGTTTTTTTCTCCTAATTGTGATTCCCAGAGGCGCTGTGACTGTTGCTGATGGGCTCGGCCTTGGTCAGCAATGACTTCGGCCTTGAATCAGCTGGTGTTTGCTCTGTGGGACCTGCAGAGAGCTTCTGGCTGCTTCTTGCAAAAGCCACCCCTGCAGCCCCCCTTCTCCACCAGAACCCAACCATGCAAAGACACTCTGGAATGGCTCAGGGTGTGCAAGCTACCAGTGAGGGGGCGATACCCAGTGGTACCACTAATAATGTTCATGTCAGTGGTGGAAGAGTAGGGCCCTTCCATGAATGTATTTGTTGGCATCCTGCATGGATAAAATTCATCATTGCTGTCATGCACCTGCTGGGCTGACCTGGGTGCCTGGTGGGACCTCTGTGCCCGCCCTTGGAGTCACCCTTACTGCTGGGCACTATTGCAGGCATCCATGCTAGGGAAGCAGGTTAGGTGTGGAAAGAAGCCAGGAGCTATGAAATGCTTTAGGGTAGGGGGACGGTTGGGCATGCTTGGAGGCTGACATCAGCTTCAGACTATGAGATCATCTCCTGAATGAAGGCGATGCAGACGGGATGAATTGCCCTTCTCGGGTTTCAGGCAAAAGTGAATCTGACCCTATATATGTGGGTACAGCACAGGACAGCTCTGCCTTGGCACTAGCAGTTGACTTCTTTTTAAGCAACTCATTTTGCTGCAAAGGATTCATGCAAGTGAAAAAAGTGTGAAACCTGAAACAAAGTTGACACCATTTTTGATCACTGAGATGATGGAAACTTTGCAGGGGAAGATTTTGCAGCCAGGACTGCCTGGATTGTATTTCATGATAGATTAGATGTAAGCAGATGTAGGGAAGGAGATCAAGGCATCTTAAAAATCCTAAAATACATTAAATGAGAGAAAAATCCCCTCAGAAATAGTAAACACAAACAAAATCCCTTGTATATTCTCTGTCTTACACAGTTTCATTTACATGCAGTGTGCCCCGTAATAGCTTTAGTGACGGTGCGCGGCATTTCTGTGTTTCAGCCTGACTTTGTGCTGTGCCTACTCAGACGGTTGTGTTCCTTCAAGGAGGTTATCATGTGATAAGTCATTTCACTGTCATTGCTGGGTGACAGTGCAGCTGTCCTCTCTTCTGGGGGCTGATACTTTACCCAATCTCCCTGGCATAACTGCTGTTCTTCAAGGTCACCCCGTACCCCAGTCCAACTCAAAAAATGGCATATTCGTGCTGGGAGGGTGGAACGGGTCAGAGGGGATGAAAGTACATCGTCTCTGAGCTCTGGCTTGGAAAATAATTCTGTGTGGTATGGAAGAAACAGCTGCTTTCTGAAATAGTTGCTCTAAGATGCTTTCAAATTAGCAGTATGGGTTTTTCAGCCTTAGCTGGTATCTTCTTCTGCACCAGCTGTGTGTTTTATGTGGATAGCTGGAATAACAAAGCTGGGGTCCTTTCGGAGCTCCTAGCTAAAGAATGAGAATATATAGCCTATTTTTCAAGTATCTCTTACTCAGGAAGTTGGTTACCATCCTGTTTCAGTGGTACAAGTATCTGATTATATGCAGTTGTCTGCTACCTAAAAGGAAAGAATTTTTAAGATGCAGAAAGACTCTTTAATAAGATCTAACAGTTTGATAAATGACTCAGCTTTATATCTGGAGGCATAAGGTCTGTCTTTGTTACACCCACATGTTTAAAGCTAAGAGTTACCTAATCCGCAAGCACGTGCCTTTGGTTTGGGATTATGGAGCTCACAGAAGTTAAGATGGGTTAGTCTTTGCATGGAAGGACACACAGCTGTTAGACTATCCCAGACCATGGTAGGTGTGGGCAGTTACAGGCTGTAACGGCTCAGAATCACAGAATCACAAGGTTGGAAAAGACCTTTGAAGATCATCAAGTCCAACCAATCCCAGCCTAAGATAAACCATATCCCTAAGTACCTCATCTACCCTTTTTTTGAATACATCCAGGGAAGGTGACTCAACCACCTCCCTGGGTAGCCTGTTCCAGGCCCTGACAACTCTTTCAGTAAAAAATTTTTTTCTAATGTCTAATCTAGACACCTAGGCTCTGTTCAAAGCAGCTCTACAACACGGCGTTTAGAAGCCGTAGAGTTTTGGGGGGTGCGATAGCAGTAGAGAAAGCCCAGGTCTTCAAGCACATGTTGGTGCCTAAAAGCTGCTGAAGATGTAGTCCTAGGTAGCTTCATTAAGCAAAATATTTCGTCTTCTGTTTTTTCTCACAAGATTCCAGGTAATCTGGAATGTTTTGTCCAAAAGTAATGTTGGAGACATTTTTTCCCTATGAAAGTTATTTCTTGATTTGGAAAAAGTATAAAGGGCTGTTTAAGGGTTTCATGGCATTAGCAAAGTGAAAACATCCTTGCCAAAATGCTATCAATGTACTGCATTTTGCCTGTCTTCTCTGACTTAATCTTGAAATATTAAGGGAAGTCAGTGTTCTGCATTAAGCTGTCGTAATGTACAGTTGGGAGCCGGTTAGTCTCTGTCCACGAGATGACTGTATTTTGATGATGAGTAAATGATTTACGTGGAGAGTCCAAGCAGCTCAGTGGATATTCCTTTACCTTACTTTTGTTCTCTTGGCATTAACTCGTAAAACACCAGAGTATCTGGGTAGGGAATTTGTGAAGCACTGCGTAAAGGGAAGCAAGCAAACACAAGGTACGATTCACCTGGCCACCTGGAAGCATCCTTAAGGTACGCAGCTGCATCCAAGCTCAAATCCCACTTGCTGTGGAACTCATCAAATATGCAATTCTAAGTGGATCAGAATGTACAGGGAGGAAAAACAAGTATTCCAAAAGCATCAGTTCAAGAAGGTAGAAACAGGAATCTTATCAGAAATGACAGTTTTCATGAGCACTCCTTGTCCAAAGCAGTTGTTTGCTCTTAGCTGCATGCTAAAATGCTTTATGAATACAAGTTGCTGTATTTTTTGGCCTCCATTATGTGAAATTGGACTAATAATGTTATCAGCAGGCAAGTTTTTGTGATGCGTGACCCCAGTGTGAATTTAAAGCAACTCAGTCGGTAACTTCCACCTCCTGCTTTCATTTATACAAGATGAATCACAATTACATTTTGTGTCTTATTAAGGTCATGATTCTAGGTGTCTTGAACCGGAGTTTGGCGATGGGGGGAGGGGGGAGCGGTGCTGGCTCTGACTATAATAAAATGGGAAAATATTTGCACTCCTTCCCACTTTCAACTGCAGCAGGTTAAACTTAACAGCAGCCTCGGTGTTTGGAATATGTTCAATATAACCTGAACTGACAGCTGCATAAATTAATTGGTGTTTGGCCAACTACATCTACAGTTGTCTCTGTAATACATATTGATTCACTCTTATAATGCTGACTCATGCAACATTTTGTGTTCAGTAGGAGTTTTGAAGAAAAAAAAAGTTTAAAAAAACAAAATTTAGATCTGCAGGTCTGACTTTGTCTTTTAACAAAGACAGGCATACAGGATGCTCATTTAGTCTGTAGGCTGCCCTAGTGCTCAGTTTGACCAGGGATATGGTGATGACAATTTTGTTTCAAATTAAACACTGATATTTTAAAATAAAAATAACATAAAATAAAAATAACAATAAAATATCAGAAATTCCTATTTTTCAATTGTGCCAATAAGGCACTGGCTTATCTCAGAATAGATGTGGGTTTTTTCTGAATTAAGAGAGGCCATGCTAGGGGGTTGTGCTTCTGCAACTATAGGACCTGTTAATCAAATCAGTTTTCAAAAGAAAGCCTAATATTTTTCTTGATTGCATCCACGTTTCTGTGTCTCTGGCTATCAGAGAAACCTGTCTATTATTGCCCAGTACTTAAGTCTCTGTAAGTGCAGAAACCTGTGGATTAGTTTTAATATTGACAATTTGTATTAGTAAGTGGACTATGAAATCATTTCCCTAAGGATATGTGACAGCTAGCTTTTACTTTGCTAGATATTTTATCAAATTAAAATTATGGAGCATTACATTATACAGGGATGTTATTGCCTTCTCTACTTTCCCATTACATCTTTTTAACAGGAAAGTAACTACAGGTGAATTCAAGCTTTCTTACAGACAATACACTCTTTCTTTGAAGGTGTTTAAAAATGTGAATAGCAGAATTGGTTTCTTTTTCTTGAAAGTTAATAACTTTGAGAAGGAATATTACTGGGAAGCATTAGCAAACAAACTACTAGATATGATAGCTCCTTACTGAGTCAAAGCCAACTGAAAAATGCATGGCAGTGAAGTGTGCCATGTATGTTCTTGCACACCAGCACTGACTCCTTCTGAGATTAGTCCAAAATTTCTATATATAATCTGTTTGGTTCCCACCAAGTAGAATAACAGCCTGCCTCAAATATCTTCATACCTTTGTGATACCTCCTGTCTTGACTGACGCACCAGGGATTAAAATGGGACCTTTTTGGACTTACACATATATAGATCTTTACAGCCTCAGCTAAGCAGCCATTCCCTGTGGGCAACTGGAACAGATTCAGATCTTGGTGTACTGAGCACAATAGTTAATTCCTACTGAAATACTTGTTTGAAAAATACACATCAGCATGGGGTTGTTTTTCAGTGGTTTAAGATGGTGTTTTCCCTTCTACCCAAAGCAGAAGAGTCTGTGTGTGGCAGCAGCATTTGGCATAATACATTTTGTCAAGAAGCATCTCTCCAGAGTGGAAGCAATCTGCTGTAAACTTGGTGATGAGAACAGAAAACTGTGGCTGTTCACAACTTTTGTCTTAAAAGGGATAATAGGGGATTTCTAACTGAAAATAAAGGGGTTTTAAAGTTTTTTTTAAATGCTCTCTTATGTGAGTCACCACAAATACATGGATACGTCATGATCCACAAAGATGTAGCTTTTATTGGCATTTCTATAGAGAGGTGTGGTTCTTGCCTTTCTAAAGATAAAATGTTCCTGTAATAGCAATGGCTGTCAGCTTTTACATTTACTACAGGTGGGCTGGTGGGAGGGAAGTTGAAAACTTGGGCGAAGTTTGAAACTTTTCCTCCTGCGTTTTTTGGGCACACGAGGAAATTGCTGTTGAGTGGAGCAGCTGCATGTCCCACAGTGTTTATGTCTTGAAGGCATTGTCCTTGCCATTTATGGTGCACAGAATAATCATCCAAGCCATGTGGCATCAGCATGGGTAAACGAGCGCTCGTCGTTAACAAACAGAGGCTGGTAATATGATCTAATGCTATTCTGGTCAATAGGAAAATGTAAAGTCATTGAACTTGGTTACATGATTCTGAGGCTCGCTTGAGAACCTCAGACCAATGCAAAAGAGGAAAGAAAGCCTAAGATGAGGTTGCCCTCGAGGACTGCAGGGCTTTGCCTTCTGTAGTCACGCAGTGTGGACTCTGGGCTTTATACATAGAAAACGTGCTGCACAACCTCCTTTCCCAGTTCCCAGGGCCTCCTGAATTGCTGTATCCAAAAGGAAAGGCCATAGCCCATATGTGTGGGCTTCCAAAGGTAGTTGCTCCATCTTCGTGCCTGTGTAACTCAGGCACAGCTAAGCCAACACGGGATCCTGGTTTACCCACAGGGAGAGCTCTCCAATCTCTCTGGATGATGGGTGGGAATAGTTGTTGTATGGTGGGTTGTATGGTGTTGTTGCCCATTTAGGCTGCTGGGGCTGAGGCTAGAGTTCACCTTACAGAGAGGGGATCTGCCAGGGACTGGCCATGTCCCCTCCCTCCACGTAACAGTACAGCCGGAACAAGAGAACCCAAAAGGCCACTTCTGTGAGAGGATGGGGAACCTGGTCTGCATCTCACAATGTGGGCTTTTCTCCCCATGAGGTCTTGCTGCTGGAATTAAGTTGGTTTACCTTCTGCAAATTGAAAAGACCAGGCCCAGACCTCACCACCATACGTCACCCCTAAAAGATGGGGTTGCCATGCAGAGATTTTCACCTCTTAGCTCTGATTTACTATTGGGGACCTGAATTGCTGACTTTGCTTAAAATTCCGTCTTTCATTAGAAGCATATGTTTCTGATTTTCTTTCCTATGATGACATAGTTTGCACTCTTACCCGAGAGCTGCTTTCTTAATAGGCCCAACTATATTTGGAATCATTCTGAATTGCTCTTGAAATGGAAGATTGATGTCAGTATTTCTGGCAATTTTTCACTGGTTTTTTTCCCTGTAGTCGAGTGTTAAATAATTATTCAAGCTGGGAACACCTATACCACTTTATTTTAGCAAAATTTAGGGGGTTTTAAAATTTATTTGTAATTTTATTGCAGTGCTGTATATGCTCCTAGAGTAACTGATACAGGTAAACATATTAAAAGGATAATTTGTGGAGGATTTAGTGAATAACAGAAAGGGTATGTGGTTTAAAGACCTGATCCTGTGTTGACTCTGTCACATCCAGGTTCTAGGCAGACTTGAGTGACATTTTTAAAAGCATCTGCAAAGAAAATGGATCTGGATCCCAATTAAATTCCCTATCCAGGGAAATAGGGAAAGTTAGGAGACCTCATGAGTTTTGGTTCTGTCAGCTATAAAATTTCCTATGTTGCAATTATGCCTACAGCATCCCTGTGGGAGATGGATGGCTGCTTTCTACTCTTGGGGAGTTGGTCATATGTAGTCCATCACTGTCCTTCCAGTGCTTCACTGTGTTGGACTACAAACCAAGATAATGCCATTCCTATCTCCCAGGACCCAGTTACTGGGTCTGCTTGCCTTAATACTTTGATCCTTCTTGGCATGAGCTGTGCCTTTCTGCTCACCTGAAGGCGGCTGGTTAGAAACATGAATCACAGAATCATAGGGGTTGGAAGGGACCTCGAGAGATCCTTGAGCATCTCAAAATACAGGGTTTACACTCTCTCTAGTACAGATTACATTTTAAATCTGATTTACATGTCAGGACAGTTTGGTTTGTGGCACGTAAAGGAGAGACTGAAAAATTATGGTAGAAAGTTTAGCTTAGTTAAAACACACAGATGCTTTAGTCGGCACATGGCCATATGCACCTCAGGAGCCTACACCTGTTAGGTCTTCATCCAGTGAAGAAGTTTATCTCTAGCAGGCAAGGTAAAGAGAGTATCTTCAGCACAAGGGTGTCCAGCCTGCCCTTCATCATGCCTCTCCCATCCTTTTGGAAGAGATGTGCCTGCTGAGAGAGGGAACACTCAACTCGATATGCTGCTGGTCTCAGCCTTGCACCATTTTGGAAACCTCTTAAAGCTCTCATGTAAAAAAAAGCAATACACATCTTTCATGAAAAAAACAACACAGGACCCAAACTGCCCAAAAGTTTGGGCATGTTTTGGGCTAGAGTTTGGGTTTAGGCAAACTCCCTCTTTAAACTCTGTGTTTAATTCTGGAAAGAGAAAGTCACTCACCACGTCTACCTTCTGCATCAAGTAGGCTGTGTTATTTCATCTCTTTACGGTGTGTAGATCTTGATAACTGGATTTGACTAATGCACAGTGGTTAGAAAGGTAGACAGACTTTTTGGGAGTGAAAGCATCCCTTGTACTCCTTCCCCAAATTAGTCTTACTAGTCACATTTGCCTGGGAATTTGTCTGCATTTAACTTCTATTTACTTACTTGTGTGTTTCTTGATGTATTAAAAACCTGGTGTTTCTTTAATTTTCTGCCTATCTAGGTAATAGTTTTGTGTTGTCTGTCTTTTGCTGAGCAGAATTGCGTAGAAGTCTTCTTTACAGACATGCTTTGGCACTTGGAGAATATTTTAGCCATTCTTTCTGCATGCTCTGCAGCTACAAGTCTTTTCATGGCACACAGTGATTTATAGGGAGAGTGACAGGAGAAAAAGCAGGGCATGTTCAGAATGGGGTAATCCTGAAAAGAGTGCTTGATTGGGTAATATTCCTCGTGATAATCCAGATTTTATCTTCATTTATTAAATAAGTGCCCTTGTGAGGTTTTGCCCTTCCTTCCTGAGGGGTAGGAAGAGTTGGTTTTAGCACTGAGGCCGTGGGGGTAAGGCACGGTGGGGACCCATAGTTGAGGACATGAAATATCTGGAAATCAAGCAAAAGGAAGGGTTTTGGTGGGGGGATTGGCTCCCCAAGTGCTGCAGGCAATTTGATTTTTGTTTTTAGGAAAATGAAAGTGCATAAGCCCAAGAGCTTATTCTGGAAATGGCTTTATAATAATGGGTTTCATCCGTTTGAATAGGCAGGTACTTTAATTTTATCCAGTGGCAGGGCCAGCTCCTGTGCAGCAATTTAATTTGAAACTCACAGATGACAAATTTACTTTTTTAGTTATCCTTTACAGACCTTGTGAAGCTCACAGATCCCCAGGGTCTGCACTCCCCAGGGTGGAAACCACCCCTCTGAAGGAAATAATAATAGTAACAATGATTAAAAAAACCCCAGTCACTGGGGAAAGAAGAAGTTAACTGTGGCAAGTTAAAACTAATACAGAGGAGCCATTCTGGATGCCCCCAGTAGCTGTACAGCTGTGGAGGAGTGAGTATCAGATACAGTTCTCAGGAAATCCCTGTGTATTTACTTTTTTTCCCTACTATTATGTGCAACATTTTTAATTGGCTTCACAGGAATATCAGCCAGCCCTCCCCATTCTTGAGCTGCTGCCGCTCTACGAGGCAGAAGATGGTGCTAAGGCATGTTGGTGTCACTGAGAGGGATGGCTTTGTTATTGTTCTTGGTCCTGGCCATGATTTCTCTTCTCCAACATGGGGGAACAAGCTCAGAAAATAGGTTTGAGGGTTTTTTTTCAGCCTGTTCCCAACTAACCTTTTCATTTGAGGGTCCTAACAGAGCATCTCTTCCCCAAACCTCCTCCTGTAGCCACACATGGCCCAGGGTGGTGACAGAGCCACAGCAAAATAACATTTTGAAGCAAAATCGTAGCCATTGCTGAGTTATATAAATATCAGTACTTGGCACTGCTACACAGAGCCAAAAGTATTGCTGGAAGAAAGCAGTTAATTAAGAACTGCTTTGCAGTGCTGTGCTTTTCCTTGTATTAAAAATAAAGCGGAGCATCATGAGCAGTTGGTCTTGATGTTTTGTAAACAATTTTCACCACACTTTCTCCTCTTTACTTTTGATTATGTTGAGGAATTATAGTGCCAATCAAAGAAGCTGCACAGAGTGTACTATGGTAGGACCCGAAGCTTTTCTATAGCTCTGCCAATAGGTCTTGTTTGTCCTATAGCGGAGCAAAAATGCTCCTCTCTTGGGATCATTACACTTGTACTAATCCATCCTTCCCTAGGATGCCTATCACATGCACATTACTCTAAATAGAAAATACATTTAAACATGACACATGGCCTCATGGATGCTTTTGTGATTGAGTAATCCAGGAGAAAGGGGGTCTGGAGGAGGTATGGGAGCAAGACAAAAAGATTCAAGAAAAAAATCCACCAATGTGGATGCCAAAAGAGGTTCCCAACCAGTTTATTCCTAGTGTATTTTTCTTTTTGTGCTCCTCACTTAGAACAGCAAAAAAGCCTGAAAGTGTTGTCAAAAGCTAGGAATGCAAATAGGAATTGTGAACCCCCTTGCAAACTTGCAGCTTGTTCAAATCTGCCTTCAGTATTTCATACATAGTGGAATTTTACAGGTAAGCTCTAAAACCTATAAAAAGCTAAGTGAAATTACGTGCCAGATCATTCTTGCACTCAAGGAAGTGGTTTCCAAATGTCAGCAGAGGTGCATCCCTACGACTGAGACTTGAGGCCAGATATTGTCCATAGTCGTGGCTGGAAAAAGATCTGAGTAAGTGTAGAAATGGGCACAAACCTACCCAGTGTTTGTCACCTGAGTCAAACCAGAATCAAATAGGCATCAATAAGCACTCAGGGCTGCAGAGTAACAGGGATTCAGGTGCTCATACGCTGGACTAGCCCAGGTCTGTTTTGCCTGGCGCACATGATGTGAGGATGGCAATCTGCTGCCTGAACCAGCGCTTCCCGCTCCTCCTTGTTCTGCAACGAGATGCCCACGAGGATTTGTGTTGACCTGAGAAAGCCAGTTTTGTGTGTAAGTTGTCTCTTACTGAGCACAGTGTGCACCATGTATTACAAAATAGATTTGTCTGTAAACGGTGCTGACCTTTACCATGGTGCAGTCTGCTTGAAAAGAACACCCCGAGGAGACATCTTCCACCGAGTAGACAACACTGTGATTTCTGTAATTTGCGTGTGGTATTTCTGACTTAGGAAAGGCTAAGCCATTTCGGCACTGTCACTCCCCACAGCATACCTTAACACCTTCTTGTCCAGGCTCTGGCTGGTAATAATGTTCTAAACCAAATTATTTTGGTAGGGATGGATGTATAGAGTGTAGTTGTCCTGCTAAGAACTCCAGTACTATTGCTTTTTCCTTTGTTTGGAGTTAATGGGGTTCCTTATACAACTGATTTGTCTGAGCAGGAAGGCCGGGTGCAAGTTGTTGATGTGATGTGCATTGGGATATATATACCATATTCTAAACACATTATTCCCAAAGGAATGATGAACTGACCATCATAGTTCATGGCTGACTCTCACCATGGTATTTTGGCACTGTGTTTGCAGCACTGCAAACAATGAAGTACAAAATATCCTTCTCTGTCTGTGAAGAGGTGGAAGCATTTTATTGAGGTCTGTAGGAAAACTGTTTGGGAAGAAACAGGTCTTTGAGCAGATCTGATGGTGGCAAGGACATGGGTATTGGTAGAAATAACTTGGATTGTGGTGGTGGTTGAGGGCCCATCCTGGACTAAATCCTTTAGTAGTCATTCCTGTAGAAAAACAAAACAATACTTTGCCTGGTAATTACTGTGTTCCCTCTTGCTCTCTTTCAAGAAGTAGTTTCAGAGTGTTGACTGGGGTGTTGAGATGTCTTTTCTCCTTTCCCTTTGGACCTGTTAAACCCACTGAGTCTGAATGCCATTGATGAAATAACCAAGTCTGTTATAAAAGTGGGTGCTCCCTGGGATAGTGTAAGCTTAATTTAACATAAGAGTGTTTTTAGATCACCACTAAAGCCTGCTCTTGGATGCCCTACAGAGCAGGGGACTGGGACAGGCTGAAATATTTTGGTGTCATGCAGCACGTGAATGTTTGATCAACCCACCAGGAGAACGAAAGTCGGCAGTGAGCCCAGTTTCTTTGTGAGCAATTTTGGTCAGAGATGAGCAAGGCAAATACATTCATTGGGAGTCAAGGTAGTGATCAAGTTGTTTGGTTTCCTTTCTGGGAACTGGAACCAGTCCCACCTTGCTCAAGACATTGTTGCAGTAGGAAGCCTGCCCTCAAACAGTTAAGTGCTGATGCCTGTCTGAGATATTTCCTTCTTCTGGGGAACGTGTTAAGCATTAAATGATGCATGAGCCCTGTTGGAGGGAAGTGTTACATTCTCTATGAAACTGTACACAGACTATTTATTTTTCACAGATGATTTTATTCTGGTAGCCAGGTGTGGTTCCAGGCTAACTTGACATGCTAAGCAGGCCCTGGAGCAAAGCAGTCATTTGCGTTCCTCCAAACAAACACATCCTCTAATTACTGCTTTAAAGGTGATCTCACATAGGAAGAAGGAATAGAAAATAATTGTATTGGGTGGGACACATCGAACTGGCACTGGAGTGAAAAAATGTCTTGAAGATGTAATGACTTGTCTGTATGCTTGGCAATGCTGCTTTGCTTGCCCCAAATTTAGTAAGATCTTGGGTGTGATATTTCCTAGGAAAGATTGTTATCTTAAGGATCAGTGTCTGTCCAAATTGAAAAAAAAAAAAAAAGGGATGTTTTCTCATCAGTTGGCTTCTGCTTTATGGGTTTGTGGGTTTTTTCTTTTATTATTTGCTTTTTCCCATGCATATTTTAACAGGCAAGTTCTTTGTAATGTCAGCTGGGGGCTGAGCAAGGCTGTCCCATAGTAAAGACAGAAGATGCTACAGCCTGAGTTAGAAGAGCCCAGCTCTGTAGGAAGGGTTATAATAGGCTCTTAAAAACCACACACAGGGTACAGAGGGAGATGCAGAACAGGCAGCCATGAAAGAGTTGTATCTTGAGGAATGAGCAATCAAGACAAGCCAAAATCTCGGTAATTAAGATCGCAGACAACTTTCATTATGCAGTCCAACTTTTGATCCTCTCTTCTCCTCCTGGTCACAGCTTGCAAAATTTAATTGGCCTTGAGGATGACATATTTATTTTGAAATAGGCTGCTTTGATTTCTGTGGAGCGGAAAGGAAATTAATCCAATTCAGTTTTAGTGACAGACCGCTAGATGAGCTGGCACTTGCTGAACATGTCTGTGTGTTCTTCTGAAGTTGCCAGCCCCTACCTTTACCATGCCACCCGCAGCAATGCTGGGTAGGTTACAGACCCTTGGCAACATCATTCTCTGCTCTACCCCATGCAGGATATTAATGACAACAGCTTCAAGTTGTGCGGGCTTTTTTATTCCACATGTTGACTAGCAGAGTTAGAAGATCTCTCATACAGCATGTTGGAGATGAGGGCTGTATATTTGATTACTCTATGTCATTTATATAAGAATTTTCCGTATGCTCTTTATGCTTTTTTTTTTTTTTTTTAAATCTGAAACTATTTAAACAAAACTCAATTACATTATTAAATGCAAGTGACTTCCAGACGTCTAGCTTGAGCTTGTTTCCCTCTTACTTGCAGGAAGTTTTTCTGTCATTTCTGCTATACATTTTGAGTATCACAAAACACTTTTCCTCACATTCCAAGAGGAATGTGCCTGGAAAAAGCAGCCTGTTAGAAAATATCCCGACACACAGGACCTCTGTAGTCCATAGTTAGTAACAGAGAGAGGATCAAGTTTTCATCAAAAGTCCCTGTCATCTGATTGTTCCACGTTTCAACAAAACACGTGCAGTCTTACCGCAGGCACGTGTCACGGCAACACGTCCAGGAGTGGGGCAGATGTACCAACACTTGAGATAATACCCGGGCAGGTGCTCGGCAAAGAGCACAGAGTTATAAAGAACAGAGAAGAGAGAAAAGGACGTTTTTAGCTGTCTTGCACTGTCTGTATCAGTACAGCTCACTGACAGAAACCTGTTTAAATTTCAGACAACAAACACTTGTTAAAACGATTTTCTTCAATTAGAATTCAGGCAAAGTCTTCTTCATTCAAACTCTTCCAAGACAGTTGTTTATTATTCATCCATAAGTATTTCATTTTCATCGCAATGAAGGATGTTCCTTCATTGTTCATCATAGGAAGTTCCTCACCAATATGCAGAAGAAATTCACAGTGAGGGTGACAGAGCCCTGGGGCATGCTGCCTGGGGGTGCGGGGGTGTGTATGGAGTCTCCTTCTCCGGAGGTAAGTAAGACCTGTCTGGGCGCCTCCCTGTGCGACCTGTCCTAGGGAACCTGCTTTAGCAGGGAGGTTGGACCCAATGATCTCTGAAGGTCCCTTCTAACCCCTACCATTCTGTGAATCTGTGAACTGTAGCACGCTTCATCTAGCAATAACTTGAGTTTGCACAGTAAAACATTGCAGCCTCTGTAATGGCAATCAGCAGTGACTTTAATAAATGCACGTTCCCTTTTCTAAGTGGGATTGCTTGTGATACAGCAAGAACTGTGCGCAGACCAAGGGACGTAGCTGTTATTTGTATGAATATCATGCACAGCTGAGTTTACATATTTGATATGATCCTGTCTGACTCCAAGGAGATAAATGAAATTAAGTTCTCAGAAGGGAAGTAATTAGACCATCAAACAATGGCAAAGATAAGGCACTATGGGAGAAAATGCTCTTGAATAAACAGGGAGGGGAGGGAGCTCTTAGTGGAGGTTTCCTTAGCTCTCAATACAGTAGCAAAGCTGAGACTTCTCAGAATGAAAATGAGAACCAAAGGGGCTGCTACAGACCTGGCAGCCCTGACTTTGGGGTGGGAAGGGCCAGGTTGATAGGGGAATGGTGTTGACAACAAATCTCCATCAGAGAGGGGTGCTGGGAGGAAGGACTGCAAGGTGGGTTAGATATGGACCTTTCCTTTTCCTTACCACAGACATTTTGGAAAATGAATGATGAGTCAGTTTAAAGAGATTGCTTCCTACAGTCAGTGGGCACAGAAAAAAGGCTGACAAGTTCCCAAAGTAGAGGCACAATCTGTGTGAAGGTGCCTGGAAAACAAAGAATCTGAATGATAGAGTTGTGGGGCAAGGGGGTTTGGCCAACAGCCTTGAACCCAGTGCTTTGCAAAGTGCACTGGTTGTTGACACAGATTCATTTCTTTTAGAATCGAGCAAATTCCCAGCCCTGAAATCTGCCTTTGTAGTGACTGAGACAATACATTTTTTAATATTTTGCCTGACCTTTAGTTAAACAAATAATAAACACTACAAGGAAACAGTGCCCCTCCTTCCTTTTAAATTATCTAATAGCATGACCTGTTTGTTTGGAGAATCAGGCTCTAAATCTCTTCACAAATACATTAGGTTTACATTTGTTTAATATTTTTTACTTCAACAAGGTTGTTTCTGAATTAAAACCTAACTGGATGTAATCAGCTATTAGCACGAGCAGCTTGCAAACAGTGCCAGTGGGATGCTGAGGGTGTTTTATGTGGATCAGCCAGAGCATCTGGAAACTCACACTTGTGAGAAGCAAAGGCATATTTTCTGTATAAATGCCTGAAAATAGCATTTGTACCATCTTATCAGATTCACATGAGCCACGGATCTCTGAAGAAATGGATATTGCTTATTTTCCACTGGATAAAAGACAGCATCAGGGTTGGCACTATGCATGGGAAGGATTTATCAAACAGTGCATTTAATCGTACTGAACCCTTCAAAGTTATTTAAGCTTAAACTATGTCTTAGTACTAAAAAATGAAGTGATGTTGTAAAATGTGTACCAGTCTCTGTTTCAAGGACAATCACCTGGAAGTTGTAGGTCTCTGCATTAGAAATCCATGCATATTTGATTAAAAAATCCCCAACCAGGCTGTAGGTGAGGATTTCTCAAGATAGCATGGTCATGCTGAGGGATAGGGAGGCAGGCACTTCTGCATCAATTCTGGACCACGATTTGAAGCTCAGTAATGAAAACTTCCTCTTGATTTCAGCCATTGGCCCCACTCAGTTGTGCACACTTCATCCACACCACCGCTCGGTGTGTTTGTAAAATGGTGAAAAGAAAATCCTGTTTGAAATGGAGGATTAACATAGTCAAGGGGCTGCAGTGAGCGGAGAGGGTGTACACACATCAGTCCTCTTGTTTTATACTGCAAACCATCACCGTGATGTCTGAGTAATGCATCAACTAGGTTAGGAGTTACCAGGTCTCTGGCAAACTTAATGGATGTGTTAATCACCTTGCTTTTGGAACCAGTTTACACACATACCTGCTCTGTAGCTAATTTTAGATTTCTGTGTTTGAAAGTTCTTTTTAATACTTTTTGTGGGTGATGTGGGTGAGCAGGAAAGCAAGGAGATGTTTTAGTCTCAGAAGAGGTTGGCAGCATTTGCCAAAGCTTTTTCTAACCACCTATAGAAATATTTTTAATAGCTAATGTCCTCAGCAGACACATACAGACAAACTCTGAGACTAGGAAGCATCTTATGCAGCGGGTGGATTCATCCTGGGAAGCAGCTGACAGCTATTTTCAGAAGTCAAGCTCCTTCCTTGGGGTTTCTGCAAGGGAAAGGAAGTTTTCAAAGGGAGCTGTGCTCAGTCTGCCAAGTCAGCATATCCTCAGGCTGAGGTCCTATTCCCAGCTGGCATATCCCTCTCAATGGGTGCAGAGAGAGGTCTCAGTTCATTTCCAGACCTGCAGTTCCCTCCCTTGGTGATTTTTTCTGCTTTCAAGGGCCATTTCTACTTTAATCAACTGAAAGTTGAGTTCCTTTGGACCATTAGGCATCTGTATTCTTCCTCTCAGGAGGACTGTTATTCTGGGAAAGAAGAGATGAAGGTTGTTTATCTGCAGAGCTCTTTGGCCAAGTCCCTCCTTCAAACTGTAGCATTGTTATTTGGAAGGAAAAGGAAACCCTGAGAGGGTAGGATGCAGATTGCCTTAATGTGGTCCAAGGCTTGTGGAATTGATCTGTGAGAGAGCTGGTAGCCTGAGAGCAACCCTCCAGAAAGTCAAAATGTTGGATGGAGATTTGTCTAACGTAGGCACAAGCAGTGCCTGAGCTCCTGTCCATCTCAGAAGCTGAGAGTCTTACTTCCAGGTGGTACATTAGCTACTTCTGTTCATCCTGGAGCCAGACCTTGCAGTCCTTTCTGGAATTGGGTATGCAACTGAGAGGGGGCTACAGCTTGTGGTTGTGTGCTCCCTTCCTTCCTGCATGATGAGACACTTGGCAGCTCAAAAGGCCCATCCCCTGGGTGGTTTGCTGCCTATCACCAGGCTAACAAATTTCCTGGGTCTAGGTGTTTTTACCCCTTCCTAATGAGAATGGCACCAGTAATGCAGGATTCAAGGGTCAAAAGGAGACCATGCCATAGTGTGATCCCCTAGATGGGACTTAGAGCCGGGAGAGCTTTGTTCTGCTCTGTTCCTTGACTATGACCTCTGCCTTATAGACATGAGATTCTCAGCAGAAAGATTCCTGGTAGCTAAAAGCTGTTCAAATGTGGCATGTAAAGAGTTCACACCACAGGGGGCTATGTGGTAGGAGAGACAGATTCAGGCAGATGAGAAACCACAAGGAATCAGGAAGATCATTAGAATTATAGGATGGTTTGGTTTGGAAAAGACATTTAAGATCATCTAGTCCAAACCCCTGCGACAGGCTTTTAGGAGGCTAGAAGAGTTGTGAGGAGGGCTGTGGTGATGGTCACCCTGAAGATAAGGAGCAGCTCAAAAATGTGTGAGCATCTGGTGAGTGTAGCAGGTATAATAAAGGTACTGTTTTGAAAATCTGGTGGTCCTTCCCTTGATGGGCATCACCACCTTGTTAGAAGTGAGAACTGAATGTTCAGTGAGATAGGTGAGATGGGGCTAGGCCAAGAAGGTCCTTAAAAATAGAGATGTGTCTTGTTTCAGGGAAAAATAGCGTAAGAGCCAATGGATAGTGCATAGAAGTGCACAGACAAAAACATGGAGTAGGAAATGTGCTTTGCTACTGTGAGAACGAATGTGAAAGGCTGGAGAGAGAGATTGCATGTCTGGGACTCTTCCCCTTCTCTTTTTGTGATTGCTCCCCCAAGCAGGGTCTCACAGACAGCACAAATGGAAGCACAAGCTTTTGGAAACTCTATTCAAACCACTGTTATTGCATGGCATGGCTGGCACAAAGAGCAGCCACACAGAACACTTGTGTAAGACAGACAGCCTACCATAGAGAAGAAAAGAGCTTTCCACCTTCAGGTGGGCTTCTGACAAAGAGCAAATGGAAGGGGGGGATGCAGCTGAAACCAGAGGAGAAAATAAGAGGTAAAAACAAAACAAAAAATGCAAACAGACCAGAAGGCACTGAGTAACAATTAGACTAATGTGAGATTAATTTTAAGTGTTTTAACCATTCATGCTGAGTGATTAAGTGCTGTGAGATTTGACAAGTCTGATTATCTGCTCAGAAGTGTATTTATGCCTGTCAGAAGCAAAATGACATGTGAGAAATACAGCCTCACCTTCCCCACCTCTATCTAGTATGGAGTTTGCAAAGCATAATGCAACAGTCTGTATTAATCAGAATGGTAACAGTGAAGTGTGTCTGAATTAAGCACATGCATTGTATGATGCAATATTAATTGCTCAGCAGATTCGGTACATGGGATTATGACTATGTGACTTTACCGGTATTCTAGACCTAGTTTCACGTTGCTGAAACCTGTCTATCCCTTGGAGAGTCTGCTTCTGTCTTGTCCTGTATGTTACAGCATCATCAGCACCAGCTCAGAGGTACTGCACCAGCATTGTGTGGACCAGCTCAAGTGTGAATGAGGGCACGAGGTTTGTTTTCCTGTCGTCTAACTTTAGATATCTACAAGTGTGTGTCCTTGGAGTAAGAACTGTCATTCTTCTGCCCATTACACCTGACTGGTTCCACTCGCTTCTGTCTCTCAGTAAGATGTATAATGTCAGAGGGAGATATTTCTGGGTGTCCAGGATCTCTGGAGCTTTCCAGCTGGTTTCTTGACTTGCCTCTTGATGCGCCTGTTAGTTGGCACGAAGTCATACGTCGAAGCCAAAATGTGGATTAATGATTAATTTTTTTTTCCTAAATATTTCCAAAGTAGTTTTCATAATGTGTGCTGGTAGCCTGTGCCAGCCTGAAGCCTGAGCACATTCTATGCTAACTCCAGCTCCCTTTAAAACATAACTTCTTAAACAAGTTCCATTGGCTCTGCAAGCTTTCATTTTTGGTCCTGGCTCAAAGGTAGATTTTTTTTTTTAAAATGTGAGAACAGTGTTTACAGTTCACACTTCAGAGCTCTGTGAGTGGGGAGAAATGTACTTTTTTTTCCTGTATGCTTGTTTTGAAGGTCGTGATTTCATAATGAAAAGTGGTCAAAGTTAGGAGGTTAATGGAAGCTCAGAGCTGAAGCATTAACTCAGCAGGTAGCTTCCTCTCTCTTATGTCCTATTGAGAACACACAAATGTCCCTCTGACTGGGGGAAATAATTATTTGCATAAAATATGTTGTTATTTTAAAATCCCACCAGAACACAGAGTGACATGGTAATGCCGTAATACACGAGGTGAAGTGCAATTCGGCAGATATGGCGCTAAAACAGGGCAAACAGACTAGGACAGGCTGCCTGTCAGGTTGCAACTCCAATGCAGTTGGGAGTTGAACTTGAAGGGGCATTGCGCAAGAGAATGTGAAACGTGAGAGGGCACATAATTGGTATGGACCTGTGCAATTTTAGGTTTTAAGATTATGCACAAATTAGGAATTGTATAGGAACATCTGTGCCTGGTTTTGTGTTGCATTTGGAATTGAGATGTTCTGTAAATTTTATTCCAAATCCAGCTCTTGAGAGATCACCAGATCACAGATGATAAGACCTGTGAGAATGGGTACATTCATCTAGAAATGAACTTCTAACCTCAAGTTTGTGATGCTAATCACATCACCGATTACTTTCCCAGCAGTTTTTGCTTATTGTGCTCGGCATCCATGAAGGGCTAATACACTTGGCAGTTTGTGACAAGACATTGAATTTATTGGAGCTGCATAAAGCTGAGGTGATGATAAAAAAGAGGTAGGCTTGATGACTGTCTCATGAAGTGTCGCAAACCAAGGCATTGTCCCAATTAAGAATACAATAGGTAGGAGTGAATGCTATAAAATCACACTTCTTGCTTTGTAGCTCCTTTTTTTCTTGTGGGAGAAGCCAAGTGTTGAGTAGCCTCAAAAGCTGAGCTGGAGAACGCCTTCTTCCCAGACACATGCCACAACCAGCTCAAAATTGATGCACCCTTTGTGAAAAGAGATTTGTTGTATTAGGGCTCCTCTAGCATTATTCTGACAAACTCTGTTGGTAGATGCGCTATTAAAAAGGATACAGCTTAAATGTATTAATTCAGTATTATTTCTGGTGAGCAATATAGCTTTTAGCACGGCAGAGGAGAGGGCGATGTAACCAGAATGCCCTGTGTCCGTCAGCTCAAAGGCTGCATTTAGTCCCACTTATTTTAAACTTCATCTAATAGCTACCTTTCATTCTAAATACCTTGAATTAATTAGATGTATTGCTAAGGAAAAAATGAGTCACTGTGTGTGACTTGTATGTGTGACTTGGCTGCATAAAATAGTAGAAATCTATAGCCCTGTAGTTTGTAAGTCAGTTGGTTAGAGAAAGTTCTCTTGAATGCCATGAAGTAACCCATTTTTTTCCATACCGATTTCCTCTTAGTTGGGTGAACAAAAACAAGAAATTGAGAGAGAGAGATCAGCTATCATCATCATTTGGAGCACGTTTCTAAGCTCTTATTTTCAAACTATTCTCATTCCCATTTCTGCTTCGTCATGACATGCAAAAATCAGTGGGCAGTGGTAAAACCTAGAATAATGGAAAAATAACCCACACGTCATTCCAATATTGCTCATTAGCCCTACTGTTCCTACAGCTAGACTTTAATTTATTCTACGTGAAGGATTTATTGTCTTTTAACATTAATTGCTGTTTATGACATTAATATTCTGCTTGTTAGTGTCCGTAGCATTGGCATTGATAACCTTCATGCTCTGGAGCAAGACAGTGCCGCAGCGACACATTTAAAAAAAACATAAATTCCATCTGCAGTGGATATCAGCGGTTTAAAACTATGGAAAGATTCCAGGCTTCCAGCTCTTTAGTGCTCATATCACCTTTGGAAATCATTTGGAGATACATTTATAAGATCTTTAGCTATCTGAAGATACCCGGGAGGATGTTTGAAAGCGCTTTGATGCTTAGTTACTGTAGGAAGTTACTTGCATCATAAGGTACCTAACAATCTTTAGAAGTCTGGTCCTTGACTAGTATAAGTGGGTGTTTTTTAAAATTTTACTTGCATGACATGGAAAAAGCTGGAGCTGCAATTTAAAGTACATTTTACTGGACAGGTGACTGCAAGTATAGGCCTGGCTTCTGGTTTAAACTTCTCCATTACCTCCCCGAAGGCACTCTGGGGACATTCGTGAATCCAGGTTTCTCTCTCCTAAAAATAGAAACCTATAGATAGGGTCCCTGTACGCCACAGCAATACAAGTAGCAAGAATAAATGAACTTCAACACTATTTAATTTGTAATTAGACCCCCTTTGTCATATCCTTTGTAAAACTGGAGAGATTAACTTTCTCAACCCTATTCTCACCTGCTTAAAACCCAATTAGCCGTTATACACAAGCCAAACGCACCCTTATTAGCAAAGGTTACTGCTAATTGTGTTGTTCTGGTTAAATGACTTTTCTGCTACTTGACTCTTCTGTCAAGTTCAGGTCTGCTTTGGACTCTGCAGTGATGCTGCCAAGATTTGAATCCAGCCAAGTGAGACCCACAGGGGTTTTGCCTGATTAGAGGTTTCAAGATTTTGCCCAGCTGAATTATGCCGTGATAATTCTGCCCGCTGCTGGGAGTTTTCTTTCTCTTCTGTCCCTCTGCTTCTTTCCTGAAGACCATGCGCAAAGCAAGCCCAATAGCAGTGGAAATAGAAGACGTATTTTTGTCTCTAGTATCTGGGAAGACTCAAAATAAAAGAAGCTTGAACATCAGTAGCCTTCACTTAATTTTAAAGTGGCAGGTTCAGTTACGGCGGACCGAAGCTGTCATTGCCACCTGTGCAGAGGGGTGGCCCCAGGACATTCAGTAGTCCTGCTGCTTTCAAGCAGGTGTCAGAAGTGAATCTGCCTTTGAGTTCGGCTTTCTTGACACTGATTGAGGACAGTAACTCATAATGAACACGGAGTGATACAGTTGTCCTCTGAGATCAATCCCCCGCTGTGCAGAGGTTTCCCACTTACTCTTTTATGGAATAGGGTGTATATGACTCACCCGAGGGCTATTGGCACTTCCCACAGGCAACCGGGGGAGCTATCTTCTGTGTAGGAGTGTCCTAATACAGTGATGATGAAATGTGGAAACCTGCCTAGCTTCTTACTTATCCTTCTGTCTTTCTCAATAAATAAAATAAACTGGCTTCCCAGAAGCCTGAAGGGAAGGAGGGAGTTTTCTGGCAGGTTGCTGATGATGATTTTGTCATGTGGCTCATCCCTACAGACTGTGTTTGAGTCAGACTGCTGTTGAGAAGCGAGCTAAGGATTAGCCCAGGAGCTCCAGGAGAGCTGTGCTCCACCATCCTGCTCTGTTGGCTTCACCAATCCCTAGGCTCATGGCATTGAGGCCACCCAGGTGGGCAGGCTGCAGGCAGGCAAGCCTGATGCACAGTGACCCTCATGACACAGATACATCAAGATTTGATCAAAACTCAAAACCACACACTCTAGGGGGAGCAAAGTGATTATTATTTTACACACCCCCACACACACACCCCCCTGTGCCCATAGGATCTCCCACCACTTTTGGAGAGCATTTGCTGTTCCTCACTGTAGGAGACAACTGCAACCAGGCAAATCTGACAGTGTTGGCCTCTAGCATGGCACCAAAGAACTGTAATGAGCTTTAATTACTACATGCCCATTCAAGCTGATAGGACCCAATGAATGCTTGCGATTTTCTAGGCTGCCCAGCAACAATACACAGTAGTCTGATCTGCAGAGTTGAGCATGCAAAGGACTCGTCAAGTTCATCAAGGGGGACAAGAAGTTTATGCTCAGGATGTCATCTGTGCTCGGCTGTTCATTTGCTTTTCTGCTTTGCTTGTGAAGAAAACGCAGTTTCGAGGTGTGAATCTCTTTGGACATGAATGTAGAGCATGGCCCTGCTCCGTGCTGTGAGCCGAAGTGTCGTTTGGTTACATCACTGTCCTCTGAGTACATAAATGATCTCCACCTTTGTGCTGTTAAAGTCCTTAACATCAGAAGTACGGGTCCAACCCCCTCATATGTGCTAGAGAGTATGGTAATCCAATAGCTAAAGAACCTGTACAAGGCACAGCTGGGAGTTCCTGTTACACCTCTGGCAGCTCTGTCACACCTCCCTGGTGACAGCTACATTTATTTCCCATATGGTGGAACAAAATACTTAGCTTTGCTCTATCTTTCAGTCCCGCGCTCATCCATATAGCCAGTTACCCATGTTTTTGTGAAACTTATCTACACAGGTGTGTGGGTGGTGAAACATTCACCTTTCATTAGGATGTATTCAAACCAACGAAGGAGATAATAGTATACAACAACATCCCCATGTCTGTGTCAAACGGATATTTCACGGATGGCAGAGCTTTCTTCTCAGAAGTGTAGTATCTGCTGCCAGGTTTCAGATATAACCGAATGTATGTGTACCTACTGCAGTCATCTGAGAACCAGGAGGCTAAGAAAAGAGCATTATACCAGTTATTCAGCTCTGCATTCACTGTAAACTAATAAGAGCTTCTCATTTTGTGAGGCAAGGTGCAGGGATAGTTGCTCTGCCTGCAGCCAGGTCACCCTTCCAAGAGTGTCAGTCTGGCTCTTAACACCAATGTTTGTCAAGGGATTTGCAAATAGAGTCCTGTTTTGTTCAACTGGTGTCTCATGAAACCCCTTCAGACCAGCCCACCTCAGCCCAGGAGCTGCTCACCACCTTTAATTGCATGTAGCTCTTCATGTCTCCCAGGCGAGGGAGTGGGAATCAGCTATAATTACTGGCTGCACATGTAAATCCACACTCCTCCACACTGGGAAAACAGGGCTGCTGCCAACAACTAAAAGATGGTTCGCCGTTTCTGGCTGAGATAAATCCCTGCAGCCATTACTTTTATCTTTTTCACCTTTAATGATTAATTCTTCATTAATATTTGTTTTGATGTGTTTCAAATTAAACAGTCTGGAGGTTTTTGCTCAAGCTTTGCAAGCCTTTTTGAATGCTGCCAATTGGGACCCACTGCTTGGAAGCTGTCATTCTGATGGCTTGGTCTGCTCCTCATGGAAATCAGGGATGACACTGACACGGGGATATTCCTATTGCCTTAAATTGGCTGCAGGTTTTACTGTAGGCATCCAAGCATTTCAGAAGGTTATTTGGTCCTAGTCTTCCTGCTGGAGTCCTAGTCTTCTTGTCATAGAAGACCCCAAACTTGATTTTCTTTTTCTTTAAAGGCTACTGAGCATTCTTCATAGAATCGTAGAATGGTCTGGGTTGGAAGGGACCCCAAGGATCACAGAGTTCCAAACCCCCTGCCACAGGCAGGGCCACCAACCTCCAGGCCTGGATCTACACAAGGTTGCCCAGGGCCCCATCCAACCTGGCCTTGAACGCCCCCAGGGATGAGGCATCCACCACCTCTCTGGGCAGCCTGTTCCAACACCTCACCACTCTCTCTGTAAAGAACTTCCCCCTACTATCCACTCTAAACATTCCCTCCTTTAGCTTCAATCCATTCCCCCTTGTCCTGCTATTATCTACCCCTTTAAAAAGTTGATTCCCCTGCTGTTTCTCTGCTCCCTTCAGGTACTGGCAGGCTGCAATGAGGTCCCCCCGCAGCTTTCTCTTCTCCAGGCTGAACAAGCCCAGCTTCCTCAGCCTCTCTTCGTAAGGGAGGAGCTTTCACATGAAAATGCTTGAGACAAATGGACACAAGGTCGGCACCTAACTCCAGGTGTGCAGTCTAGGGATCCCTCATTTTTATTGTTCCAGAGCTCACATTCATTTGTTGCATTTAAGTGGGATTATAAAGTTTCACCCATGCTAGTGAAAACCCATGCATCCGTGCTGGAGATGTTCAGCTTTGTCTGAGCTCTGCTGAGATCTGGGTATGAAGCAGAACAGGGCATAACCTCAGCCTGTGTCTCAAGGGAGGCAACAAGCCTGTGGGCTTACGCGTTGTGATTAACAGAGCCAGAAGCATGCCCAGCACAACAGCTGGAGTCAGCTATTGTCTCAGAAACGGTCAGGATGCTGCCTCCAGCATCACTTTTGCTCTGTGCCTGATGGTTAGAAAGTACCTCCAGGAGGAAAACACATGTGCTCTGGGCCTGAGGAGGTTCACTGTTTCTCTCTCCCCCTCCCAGGAGGGAACTTGGGAAGCTATTTCTTAAGACAAGTAAACAGTCCCCCCTTCAATCTGCACTGCTGGGCGAAGGAGCCAGACTGGTCTGTGCTCACAGGATCTGAAGAAATTAGAAATGAAGAGAAGGATTACACTGCTAGGGAGCATAACACAAAGTAGGGCATAGAATAGAAGCTTCAAGGTGTATGTGGGTACGTTTTAGTCTTACAGCTGCTTAACTACACAGCTCAGATTTCCAGCTGTAAAATGTCTCTGAGTTGACATTATCACCATTGAAATCTCCTGATAATATTTTATGAACATAGTACATAAGGCTGGTGTTCATGATAGAAAACATGCAGTGCTGGGGAAGAAAGGCCACTGACATTGTTGGAAAGCTTTCTGGATCTTCACCCTTGAGTAACAGGAGACAGGAGATCTCAGAGGTGATGGTGTGGTGGTTTGGCCCTGGCTAGAGGCCAAGTGCCCACCAAGCCGCTTGCTCAATCCCAGAGGAGAAACAGGCAGAGCCACCGTGGGTTGGGATAAGGACAGTTTACTGCCAAATATCAAAGTGAATACAGAACACTAATGGCTAGTTACACAAACCCCCAGTGCTGACACAGAGTACCTTATTCACCCGATGATTACAGAGGGCTGCCTAACGGTAAGAACCGACCGACCCAACATCCTGGCTGCACTCCAACTGTCTTAGAGGCAAAAAACAGCCCCTACCCTTCCCCAACCAGCTGCTTTTATGGGCAAGTGGTGTCAGGTGGTGTGGAAAACAGCTCCGGCTAACTCAGCTCACCTGGGCTGACTCAGCTCACCTGTGTTGGTTGATTGGGGAGGTCAATCCTGGCCTGGACAGAACCAGGACAGGTGGGTAGGATCAAATGGTGATGGGTAGATGAAATGGAGAGAGGTCAAGTTGCATAAGCATGAGATAAGGTCTCATGAAACCTCCCCATCCTTTCTCCTCTTTGCAGTGGGTTATACCCCATGTAAGTTCCAGAAGAGGCAGCTTGGTTGATGGACTCACTTGGCACCCTGCTAGGACACTAGCTCAGGATGAATGCTGACTCATTTCTTTGCATATCAAAAATTACATGCCAAACTGAAGTGTTAAACCCTGAAAAAAATCAACTGGCAAAACCTGTTCATTTTAAAATCATCTTCTAAGGCTAATAGAAGTGGGACTTTTGGTGGGCATCTGTCTCTCTCCTGAATTTTGGCTGCTGCTGTCTCCTTCAAACGCCAGCTCTGAGCCACTTGCTGCTTGCTACCAGCACTGGGGCTTTTTATCACCATCTCCTCTCCAGCCACAGCCAAGGGAAGGTGTATGAAGTAATTCATCCCTCACATTTACATTGTGTCCCATCTCCTAGGCCATCCAGGGACTTTCTCTTCTAGTCACTTTTCTAAAGCAGTCAGGAGCGTATGATGATGCTTCCTACTCACTCCAATTAATCTGACAGAAGCATAGAGGTTTTAAAGATATTAGTAAAGACACTAATTTCCTTAATTTGTTTTGAGCAGTCTGTTGTTTAGAGACCACATGTGAAGCCAAAATTCAACTCCTTGCCCTTCCAGCCTCAGAGATTTAGTTAAACTGGCCAGACAATCTATATATGGGCACTGAACCATCTGGCTTTGAGCTAGAATTAGCTCTCCCATGCCCAGTCATTAGGTCAAGCAAGGCAAGATGGGCAATGTGGATGGGAGCAAAAGGTATCACAGTGGTAGGAGATCAGAGGGGGTCAAAAATACCTTCTGGCCATGAGATGTAGTTAGCACCATTTCTATCTTTCTGCTCATAAATACCAGTTCCTTTTTATTTTTAATGCAAGCGAATATTCAATACTGAATCCAGTAACCTCATCCAGCTCTTTGCAACAAGCAAATTAAGAATATATCTTCAAAAAAACAGCAATCTAAATGCCATAAGAGGGCAAAAGCAGATGTTTTGGCTACATAAGCTCTGTAGATCCACCTTCACTAAGAAACACTGACAATCTGCCTGATTTTGTTCACATCTGTCTTCTGTGTCTAGTTGAGGTTATATTAACTTTCACATTATTTGCATGTGTGCTTGTGAGACAGACAGTGGAGACCAAAGCCCTTTCCTTAGCCACAGCAGCTGTCACTACTACAGTACTACGTACTTGTTGGCTGAGGGGGAAACAGGAACAGTGTGTGGGATATGAAGTTGTAGAAATTAATCTCAGTGCAATTAAACTGCTCAGGGCCACATCTCCTGGCTACTTGGAATCATAATACAGTGCTCAGTAGACTATTTGCTGACTGTGCAGTGGTGGTGTAAAAGGCATTCATGTTGAGTGGCCTGAGTCATCAAGGTGACAAAAGGTTTCAATCTGAGACATAAAATCCCGTAAGACAGTTTGTGACCTATTTGAGGGGTAAAAGTCTGACATATCATGTCTGGAGACATTCAAACCCCTCCTGGACATGTTCCTGTGTGATTTAGTCTGGGTGGTCCTGCTCTGGCAGGGGGCTTGGACTAGATGATCTTTCGAGGTCCCTTTCAACTCAAAGTTCTGTGATTCTGTGATCACCACCTTTTACAAGAAATGAGACACTGGACAGTCAATGGATGAGAAAGGTCTCAGAAATACCAACTGTGCAAAAAAAGAAAACTTGAACTGGAGATTACATTTCTTTTTTTCACACCAAAAAGTCCATGTGGGAGGGAAACCTGGACGATGGGCAAAGTGTCGTGCTGAACCCTGCTCACACAAATGTCAGTGAAGCTATATGGGGAATATCCATCTGTAAAATACCCATCCTGGAAGATGTTTGGGGGCTATAGGATAAGGAGAGGGTTATCCTTAAAAATATGATACCTCACATCATACATACGTCTGGTTGATTTTCAAAGGTCTGAATTATAAGAGGCCTTGCATCAAGGTAAGGCACTGCAAGCCCCATCAGTATTTGAAGGTTTTTCTAGACCAGGAGTGGTGGTCAGAGCTCTGCTGCATTCAGACAGCTTTTCCCAGCAGAGCCATCAGTTTCCTTCCCCTTACCAACCCTTGCCTTCTCACTTCCCTTGTTCCCCTCTTAGCAGATGTACCATGTTTTCCCCTTGGGACCAGTCTGGTTTGTTCCCATGAGTTCTCACAGCATCACGAGCCGACATGAAGATTTTTTCAGTCATTTTCTTTCACGTGGAAAGCAATCTGATACCATCACTCCCTGTGAATATGTGCCAGACTGTCCTTAATACCTGTTGAAATTATTGACTCTGTTCAACCAAACAAGGCAGCTGAGCACAGGGTAGTTTCTAGTGTCCTCCAGAGCAGAAGCTGATTTAAATGTTTTCCTTGGCCAACCAGTGGATTCATCAAGGCCAGTAACCCCCACGCTGCTGGCGAAACTCTGTGTATGTGGAAATAATGGAACATTTATTCACAAAGACATTTTGGTTTCTCAAAGCTACAAATCCTTACAGACTCAGGCTTTGTTAGTCCTGGCTTTCACAAAATTATTTGTGCTTTCTTGTGGCATTTCATCCAGGACACGTGCTGCTCATGGAGGCGCAGCACTAAATGTCACGTCTTGCGGATATGACACTCTGACTTGGAAGGAGCCGTTACAGAAGGACCCTGCCCTACTTAAACCACTCTTGTGTTTGCCCAAGCTCTTTTTGCAGTATTGTTCCAACGGATCCTAGTTTTCAGAGTTAAATATAATAGATGTTAATACAAGCCATTCAATCATAGTTTATAGCACGCTTTTGCAGCTGGGATATTTAACGTGCTCTCCAGGCAGTTTGGCAGTCAACACAACAGCAAAATCTGAGCCCTTTGCTTTTATCTGTGTAGAGTGCTGTCCCTCTAATTAACAATCCACAGCAATATGCAACCAGTTTTCTTTTAGTTCTTTGGCCTCTGGGATATTCAGAAATCAGCAGAGATGTATGGGAAGCTCAGTCATTAAGGGATTTAGTTTTCCTTATAGGACATCAACTACCATATTTTAATCCTTTGCTTCTTAACAGCAATCTCCAGCCAAAGCCCATGGAGTATATTGAAGTTTTTTATTATTTTTGTGTGTGTGTGTGCGAATGTTGAAGTGAGTTTTCTCCATTAGGGCCAGTGATCCTATAGGACTTGTGGCCTCCTGGCAGCAGGGAGTAAGATGTTGCCGCTCCATTCTGGCCCATGGTAAGGGTGGATTTTAGCATCACTGGAGTGCCATGCCACATACTCATCACTGCATCCCAGCACACCCAGTTTGGCGTGATAGAAACTGCCATGCAGGGCCAAATGCCACTCCTGGTCAAGTTGTGTCTTGTTTCAGGGGCATGTTGCAGCTCTGTCAGAGGCAGATGTTTCTGAGTTTCAACAGCACTGTGCGCTGTCTGTAGCAGTCAAGGAAAAATGACGATTCCCCTATCAATGCTCTTGTGCAATGACTCCATAGCAAGCAAAGGGGGACAGGCTGTGCTCAGGGCTCTGCAGCAGATCAAACACTCTCCCATAAGCTCTTGTTTGCACAGCTGCCATGCTCAAAAAAGTCACCTGAAGTTGTTTGTTGCCCAGTTCAGTTTGCTCCTCTAAGTCTTGGCTGGCAATTTACACACATGTTACAATACTGCTTGGGTGCAACATTACCTCCAGTTGTTTGTGTTGCTAACACCTTTATAACAGTGCATGGACAGAATGACAGAGCTGAAAGGCTGGAGAGGAAACTTGGTAATTTTGCATGGTTGCATCGTGCCTGTAGCACGGCATCCAGACCAGCACTGCTCTGAAACTGGTAAATCCATGCTTTCTTTTCATAGAATCTTGCCAGTATTAATCACTTTTCATGGTTTGGGGTTTTTTTTTGTATACTTAAATTTCCCTGATTGTCATTTCTTGTTTTATTTTCCTCTTCTTTATCCCCTGGATTGCAGCATCTCATGGGCCTTGTAGGGTGACGAGTCCCAAGCAAATTCACAAAAGTATTGGCCTCTCTTTATTTGTATTTTTATTCCAGACTTCTTTCTATCAAATGGCATCAGAAAATTCCTGAAAAGCAAACAAAGCAGCAGTGGCCAAAGGTGTCACACATCAGGGGGTGGGAGATGCAAGCAATGTCTGGGGTTTACCAGGAAGGAGGGCGAGCATGAGGTTCTTGAGCATGTTAAGAGAAAGGCAACCAGGCTGGGAAAGGGGCTGGAGGGCAAATCATATGAGGAATGACTGAGGGAGCTGGGGATGTTTATTCTGGAGAAGAGGAGGCTGAAGGGAGACCTTATCACTGCCTTGCCTGAAAGGAGGGTGTAGAGAGCTGGGCGATGGTCTCTTCAGCCAGGTAATGGGAGATAGGATGAGGGGAAGCAGCAAGAAGCTGTGCCAGGGCAGGTTCAGATTAGATGTTAGGAAAAAGTTCTTCACTGGAAGAGTTGTCAGGACCTGGAACAGTCTGCCCAGGGAGGGGGTTGAGTCACCATTCCTGGATGTGTTTAAAAGATGGGTGGATGAGGTACTTAGGGATATGGTTTAGGATAGGACAGGAATGGTTGGACTCGGTGATCTTAAAGGTCTTTTCCAACACTGTAATTCTGTGATTCTATGAAAAGAGCAAGTGTGATGAAGGGGAGGTTAGAAAAGTAGCAAAGGAGATTTCCTTAGCTGGATGTTTCCTTGTTCATAACTATTTACATAATCTGATATAATTTGCTTGAACCAAGCCCATATTTTGATGTTCACTTTCCAAGCTTTTTTTCTTTCTTTGAAAACAATTAACAGGAACTGCTGTCACCCCAGTCCATGTCCCCTCTGCTACAGCCATGGTGTTGCACCATTCTGCAACAGGATACCAATGCATTGCTTTGTGCAGAGTTAATCCAGGGCTGGTTTCTGTGTTGCAGCGTGGGAGCCACATTTTGGGAAGGAGTGAGGCCAGAGAGGGAGAGCAGAAGGAAGAGAAAGCCTGCGGAGAAGCGGGGTTTAAGTCCTCTCACTGAGATGGAGTAATGGCCCATTGGTTAAGATAATACTCTGGAGTGGGGGCATCTGCATTTTTTCGGCCCCCTGTGCGCCCTCCTCTCATGTGATCCCAGAAAAACTTCTAGCTCTTCTGCATGCCACTTCCCCTTCTGTAAAATGAGAGCAGCACCTTTTTAAAAAATAAGTCCTGGCAGGTCTTGAGGAGATCAGATAGTGCAGTGAGTATTTCTGCTAAGCGAGATCACCGGTGGGGCGGCGTGCAGGCATTTGGAGGCTTAGCAGAATGAATCCTCTGAACTTTTGCGATTCACTCAGTGCTTCTAGAAGGAGATAAAAGCAGAGTTAATTAAGCCGTTCCCAAATCCCTCCTGATCCGTGACCATCAAGTAGCTGCCGCTGCACAGTGCTTTCCTCAGCTCTTGATGTACCTGAGCATCTGTGCAAGCCAGAAGCATTTGGCTGATACCCACACGCCTGGCACCGTCAATCTGCTCGCAGAGAGAAGGACAAACTTGTCCCAGTCCCCGTCGGCCTTTGTGGTACTGACAAAATGCTGTGACGCTGCCGCACCCGATTCCCCGAACGCTGGGGTGTTCTTGTAATGAGCAGTATTCAGCCTCAAAGGGTTAATTATTGCGAGTCGGGGCTGTAGGCCAAGCTTTGAAGTGGAGAAAGGAGCACATGGCAATTTCTGCTAGTGGAGTGAGTGGCAGAGGCGAGGGTGGCTGCTGCTGGCTGCTGCTGGCTGCAGTGACCTCTGCTGGGAAGCCCACGGATGCTCTGGTCCAGCTCCGGCTTCACAACACGCAACTTGATCTAAACCACAGGTTTCTCCCCAGGTGATTTCCATCGAATTTTAATTTCAATTTTTAAATGTTGAATTCCATGTTCCTTTAAATAGCCTGGCATTTGAGAGTCTATCTGAGCAGATAAATGCTGTGTGGGACAAGCTGCTTCATTGGCAGATGCATGATCTGCACTTGCCCAGGAGTATTAAGCACTATGTAATGCTGTGATTAAGGCCTTGCTGGTCTTGGAGAGACTGAGAGAAAGTGAGAAAAAAATATGCTTCCTTCCCATCTAAGCAAGCCCCTTGAGTGCACTTGGCAGGCATCACCTCCTGAAGGGACACCTTCCAAATACCCTCATCCCCATGGGGAGGTGTCTCCCTTTGTACTTTGGGGGATGACTCAGCTTCTTCTTCTTCCAGATTACACTTTATATTCCTTGTCTCCTTGAATCCCATGTGCTTACATCGTGCCTCTGAGCAAAAAGAGATATGGTTTGGCTCAATCGAGGGCACCACAGTGGTAGGACCCTTTCTCCTCCTTCATTTTAAAACCAGCCAAGTTCATCTGCCTTCAGAGAGCCCAGCAGCAGGGTGCCTATTTGGTTTGCAAATCAGAAAGGGAAGGGGATCTCACGGCAACCCAGGTGCGGCGTTGCGTGCCTGATGAACTCTTTTCTGGCCTCTGCCTCTGCTGGGTGTTCATCTTTGAGGGTCACCCATCCACCAGCCCTGTGTGTGACAGTTAGGTGTTGCTGGCATCTGTCTCAAGAGGGGGTTAGGCTGAATTGGAGAACCTCTGAGGTTCTCAAAAATAGAAATGCAAAGCATCAATACGTGCACAGTACAAACTACGTTGCAGGCTTTAAACGGATAATCCTGCAGTAGATTATTTGTATTAAAATTGCCTTCTTGATCATGATGGTCTGAGGTACACAGATGATCACGTGGATGTGCATGTGCACGAAAGAAAACATATAAATGCATATAATTTCCATTAAAAGTCACTATTTGCTTGAAATGTTGTTTGGGATCCGAGTGCACCTTCAGCTAACAAGGCAAAGAAAACTCCCTCGCCCTCCCTGTAACCCTGAAGGGACCAGGTGCTGGATCTGCAAGAAAAATCAAGGTTTCTGAGCAGTGTATTGGTTTCCTGTGGTTGGTATTAAGAACTTAATTTGTTGTGCAATCTACCTGGAAATTTTGCAGAAATGTTGTGGGATTTTCCAGATATTTATGTAAAACAAGGAGCCTACTCAGGTATTTGTTGCTCTGACATCCTGTAGGGCATTATATTTGGGTTCACTTATTGTTGATACTAAATTTCCTGTGTGTGAAGTTCCTTATATGAATGCAGCTTTTGATGACTGATTGTGGTTGTAAATTTAGGTCAGTCATAATCTTTCCAGTGAATTCAGAGGAAATTGGATTAGTCTGCATTCTTACGGGAAGGATCCTGCCGGGCGCAAGGGACCTTCTGCTCTCAGCATCTTCACGCAGGCATTAGGGCACTTGGGACCATTGAGGATGTGGCACTGAAACCTGATTAAGCATCTTAATTAAGCTATTTGAACCTTGAAACATGTAGACAGTTTTGCATTTGCTGATAACGCACTTTTACTTTCTTTCTGAATGTGTCTGTCTGTTGTTTAATGAGTGGTCCCTGCTTAGTGTTTCCCAGCTTTCTCTTGCTCTTAAAATGATTGTCTGAAACTGGTGTAATTAATATTCTGCCCCTGGAGTTGTACTGGCAGTCTCTTTAGGTTTTGCACAAGTTAGATGTATCCTTTGTAAATTATTTGTAAGCATTTAAGGAGCTAACCCAGAGAGACATTGCTCTGCGTAGTTAATTAGATGGATGCTTGTAGAGATGATTTTTCTCTTGTAGAGACGATTTTTCTCTTTACAGTTTGCATTTTGACAAGAGGCTTAGTGGGAATGGTTGCTGGGGGTGGTGAGGGTGTAGAAAACCCATGAAGATGCTCAGAGTTCTTGAACAGAAAGCGCATAGTGCTTAATAACACTGAAGGGAAATCCAGGTGTCTAGAGCTGGTGTGACATTGGAGCAGGACAAATGTGGTGGGAAGGAGCATGGGGCTGTCATATAGCTGCTGCCTACCTGCACCAACTTTTGTGCAGGGGAAAATCCCTGCCTTCTCCCTGCCCGCACCCTGCCTCCATCATCCCCTCTCACATCCTGCTTTGCTGCCGTCCTGAGACTTCAACCTCCAACCAACCGTCTTCATTCATCTGACACAGGAACTGTAAACCTCTGATGCCCCAAATACTTAGCCCTTAAATAGTTTGGCTTCAGAAAGGATTGAAAGAATTTTCTGTGAGCAATAGCAGTATTCTGGGCTGTGAAGCACTCCTGACTGTTTACTTTGGTCAAAATCATATTTTATGATGCTGAATAAAACACTGATAAATAGCATCTAACTAAAAATAGCTTTGCATTTTGCAGCCACTTTAAAAAACATAAGAATTACTATTTCATCTTATCTTATGGTTTTTCAGGATCAAGCATGAAAATATAGTCGCCCTGGAAGACATCTATGAGAGTCCAAACCATTTATATCTGGTCATGCAACTGTAAGTACTGAACCTAATGATGTTTTTGTGTAAAAATTGCCAACTCTTCATGTTCTGCCTTTGTTCTTTAACCTAAAAGAGGTGATACGTGGGAGGTATTTGTCTTGTGTGCTGTAGTCTGCAAAATCCTCAGTGAGTGGTTAAAAATGAATCTCCAGGCGTGATGGGCTGGGCTGTTGTGAAATTGGGAACTAAGGTGTTTTGTGAACAGCCTCACCCAGATCAAGCCAGAGTGAAGAAGAGATGTTAAGGGGGTCAGAACTGGCTCTGTATGTACAGTGCCACGATTTAGTTCTTGGTGACTCAACAGATATATGGTCTGTACTGAGCAGGAGGTGACCTGAGATGCCACCATGTGCACGGGTGCTGCATTTGCAAGAAAGCACCATCCCTGTCTCAGCAGCAGCAGTAGCTCGTACCACTGCTTCTTGACACCTCTCTCTCACCAGAGCTCCTCTTCTTTCCCATTCTCCCCCCTCTGAGGCTGAGAAGATCAGGATCCTACCAGGTACATGATAGGCTGTGGCTGTCCTGGACCGCCCTGGACCTTCCATCCACCTGCCAGGGAGAAGGGAAGTGACAGGCAGATGCTCATACTGCTTTTTTTTTATTTTCCTTCTGCTCTCTGAAATAAATTAAAAAACATGATTTGAAGTTAAGATTTCCTTGTACCAGCTCTAGTCTCTCTTTTCAATTATGAGGTCACAACCAAGAGCAGAGCAGACAGGGCAGAGGATAAATCACAGCTGGGAAGAGCCAGATGTGCCATAGGGAAGCCTGGAGCATCTGGTAGAGGCAGCTCTGGGGTTAAATACTCCACAGGAATTCTTTGGGGACTCTGCCAATCCTTTGTCTATCAGTAATGTCTGGGCGTGGAGGTGTCCTTAGAAGCTGTCCTGCTGGCAGTGTGGGAAGAATACATATTTAATCTGCTTTTGTAGCCCTATGTTTCAGCCCAGTGTGCTGCAAAAGGACTTGCATGGGAAGATTGGTGTTGTACAAATTCCAGCAAACCACAGTTGTGGTTGTGGGAAGTTCCAGTTTCAAGATCAGTTGATTTACAAATCATCATTTTTGTTTAATCTCTTTAGAAAAAGGTAATCAATATTACTCCTACTTATTTTTAGCTTGCTTAATGTAGCGTAACCCTCACTTTTCTAAATTTCTTACATCCAGATCATTGGGTTATCTGAAATACATGCCTGTAATCATAGGTGACACTGAATATTTATTAGTATAAATTTCTACTTGCTCACAGTTCAACTCTTTCTAGGGAATTATCCTTTCTGTTACAGCTGTATTTGTAAACCCAGCCAACTAATTTTCCAAGGGCTGATCACTAAGCTGTTCCACTGCTTCACTGTTGCCCAGGGATGAGATACCTGGCTGAAGTCAGCAGCCGGTAACCCATCTGCAGCATTCAGGACAGCCATGATGAAGAGCTGCAGGTTGTGTTACGAGGTAGACCAAGACACCCTGAGTCTGACAGGGAGCAGAATTGATGCTTTTTATCATTCCTACTAAGAAAAAACAGGAAAAGTCCTCAAAAGCCCCAGGGACATGTGACTTGAATATTGGCACAGTCAAGGGACAGCACTGTAACAACACAGAGAGCCTGTGTGACAAACCTCCTGTGTGTTCATGCTCTTAATCTACCTCAGCTATGGGATACAACATGTTATCTTAATTTAATTTTATTAAAGTCATTTGATGTTGTGCCAAGCCATTGCTGTTGGCCCTCCTCACTGCTGCAAATCAGCCAAGGCCACATTGTCCTCTGCCCTTCACAGGGTATTTCCAGGGAATAACCTTTCCTCACTTTCTCGAAAAAGGGTTGTGTTACCCCAAGGTGGAGAGGAGAATATGGCCAGGTCCACTGTCATCACGGTGGATGTTGCATTAAGGATGGTGAAACCCTTGCATTGCCTCTGAGTTTTCATCAATCGTTGGGATCAATCAATTGGCATCAATAATTGGGTGGCAACTCTGCAAAGTCTGGATGATTCAAAATCAATTCTGCGTGCCTCCTTTCCCAGTTTCTGTCTGGGAGAAAGCATGCACAGATAATCTCTTGTTTCCAGGGTAACACCAACTTGTTGATACAATAGCTGTGAAGCATCACACGGCATGAGGTATCTATTTGTTTACATCTCTGCCCTATTTATTATTAGATTCCTTGTGGGTTTTTCAGTTTCTGATTTTCAAGTATTTCTCCTGGATCAGAAAATACTTGCCTACATTTAAAACAAGTTCGATATGAAGTAGAAGGGGTTCTGATTAAGCAGCTTTCAGGAAGCAGCATTTAGATTAAAAGAGAAAAGAGGGTGTTGAATTAGGACTACCTAAAGATCAGTATCATGGGCACAACAAATCTCAAATCCATATGCCTTCCTCCCTGGCTCATTGCTTGCTACATGGGCACTAACTAATGTTTCCCAAGTGAGATTTCTTTCTTGCATCGACAGTGTTTTCATTACCAGCCTTTAGAGCCTTCCTTGCCATGCTGTGGAAAATCCACATTACAGCCTCTGAGCATCACGCAGCACTTCTGTGGGAGAAGACTTTTGGAGGCAGGCCAAGCCTCCCTGTGTATGTTTGCTCTCTGATACATCTACTTTTACTTGAAAGCCATGCTGGCTGGCAGGCCAACGTAATGGATAAATATTGCACGTCATTTATTCTGTCAAAGTTACAGGCAAGCACAGGTGGTACCGACTGTGCTGGGGTTGGTAGGAAGGGAGGCAAAGAGGCAGCTGGCCATGTCTACTCCTGGCCATGTCTATTCCTACCGGTCCCTCTGGGAGCTCTTCTAAGGGTTATGTAGCTGTTGGTGAATCTGTCTGTGCAATTCCTGGCATGTTCATGAGGAAATGTGATCTCTGGCTTTGGTTTCACCACCTTGTTTTTACATTCATTGTATACAAGGCACCATAAAATTGTTCAAACTGTCAGAGTGCTCTTAGCACAAGGTAGGCCAGCGTGCTGCTTGGAGATCCACAGATTTGACAGCTCAGAATTTCATATGGTGTCTCAAAGCATCAACCTATTCCTTAGAAATAACTCAACCATTTTTTCTTTATTTATGTTCAAAAAATGCAGGATATTTCAACCCAGAGACTCTGAGTTTGTCAAGGTTATGGAAGACTCCATGCTGTATTTTGCTCCAAGCGCTTTTGCTCAGCTTTGGTATGAGGTAGAGTCACCAGTGCAGCTGCAAAGCCAAATACAGATGTAGAATAATCATTACCTTTTCTATGATGGTTCTTTGCAGGATTACAGAAAAATGCTGTAGAGCATTTAGATTTTTTCATATTTCCACCTGTGCCAGGGCCTCCCCACCCTCACAGGGAAGAATTTCTCCCTAATACCTAATGTAAATCTCCCCTTCTTCAGTTTAAGGCCATTGCCCCTTGTCCTGTCCCTTCCTGCCCTTGTAACCAGCCCCTCCCCAGCTTTCCTGTAGCCCCTTTAGGTACTGGAAGGGGCTCTAAGATCTCCCCAGAGCCTTCTCTTCTCCAGCCTGAACAAGCTCAACTCTTCATAGCCCTGTCTTCTGGTGCTCCATCCTTCTGGTCATCTTCATGGCCTCCTCTCTTGGTATTAATTAAGCAAGTCTGTTGGACTTGCGCCAACAGCTCCATGTCTTTCTTGTCCTGGGGACTCCAGAGCTGGATGCAGCACTGCTGGTGGGGTCTCATGAGAGCAGAGCAGAGAGGCAGAATCCCCTCCCTTGACCTGCCAGTCACACTGCTTGTGATGCAGCCCAGGACAGAGTTGGCTTTCTGGGCCACAAGCACACAATGTGGGTCATGTGGAACTTCATGTCAATCAACACCCCCAAGTCCTTCTCTTCAAAGCTCCTAAGCTGTTTGCCTTACTTGGTATAGGGAAATACCCCAATAGCCTGCTGTGGTTAGTATAGTCAGATACTAACATTTTGTTGACACAATCAGCCTCTTTGGCTACTGATGATTCATTGTCTGCACGCTGGAAAATCATGTGCAAACACGGATATACATAAACACATCTTTTCCGTCCAAGTGTCATGGGACCATTTACAAATGCTGTTTCTGAAGGTGTTGCCTGGACAGGTCCAAGCAGACTCACGAAGCTCAGCTCTAACTTCATCCATATTGTTTGCCTGCATCGAAGCATGAAAGAGTGGAGTTTGTTTGCCTGCAGGATTGTGCACGCCCTGTGCTAATCACAGCCACCAGAGCTGGGGCTGTTGCCTCTCCAAAAGCATATGCCGCCTTGTTAAAAATCGATTAAGATATTCATTTCCTTGCTCTCTCCTTTATTCATCCATAGTGGCTTAAACTAGGTAGGAATTTCACTGTTTTGGTATCTCTATCTTCTGTCAAAGTTAGTTGAAGTTCACCCAATGTTTCAGAGGGGTTGGCATACCTGGGATGGAGAGCCATTGCCTCACTGCCTTTGGAAAACAAGCTAAAAATAGGTCTAGAAGGCACCTCCAAAACTTAGGGAATTTGTCTGCCTGTCCCAGGGCAGGATATGCTGCTATTAACGGCCATCAGCCTTAGCTGGTGGTCTTCTGACCTGTTCTTAAAAATCTCCAGTCACACACTCCCCAAGGAATCAACACCATTGCTTAACATCCTTACAGGTACAGAGCATTTCCTCATAACTAAGTCTTCTGGACTTAGTTGCAACTTGCTACACTGGAAGTCTTATTTCTCTTAATTTCTTCTGAAGGTAATGAGACTATTCAAATAGAGGAAGGTCACAGGAGGAGGCCTTGGAATGCATGTAGCTAGGTAAATAATGATCAAACTTTAACATCCACCTCTGAGTTTCTCTGCACTTTTTTTTTTTTTATGGTCAAGAATAGTGCCAAATCCAGAGGAATTTCCATTAATACCAGGATCTAGTTAAAGAAAATGGAAACCCTACTGCCTGTCTGGTATAGCCTTCCACCACTTGGCAGGGCTGTGCTCCCCAAGAGTGGGTCTGGTCCTCTTGGCAGGAATGCTGCCTTACCCGGATCCTGTCAGCTAGTGATTCTGATTCTCCAAGGAAACCAGAGTATTTTCCCTGCGTAAGGTCTTTCCAGGCTTTGACGTCTCTGCTGACAACAAGCTTTTAAGGTGAGCAGCCCAGTTCAGCCAACCCTGAAATGTTTCTCTCTTGCAAAAAAACCACCCCAGTCCAAACTGAGCCTAAAACCCTGACCTTGGGGTTTTTACAGCTTGGCATCTTCACTCTACTGAATTATTCAGATGATTTCCATCACAGAAAAGCCAAGATGACAGGAGCTCCTTCCTGCCAGCAGCAAGTCACGCACAGAGGAGAACCCTGTGCAGAAGTTTGCAGACTCAGACTCCCCATGCCCCATTCCTGCTGTTACCAGCTCTCCCCCACCAAGTGCAAGTGCTGTATGGCCACATAACACCTCAGGATGCACCTCAAACAGGCAGGTACCTACTACCTACCTGCATGAAAATGTGCAGGAGTTTTTATTACTGTTGAACCTATGCCACTTGTGGTTTTGCCTTTCACCTGTATGTTTTGCAGATAAGTAAACAAAGCACTAAGCCATGATTAAGTGCTGAATCCCTTTTGTTTTCTGAAAGCCCAATGCCTGAGCGCACTCCAAGAGCAGCCAAGCATGGACAGGGTGTGCAAGTGACATTTCAATGAAAATATTCAGCCTCCAAGAAAAACAACAGACAATGGAGGGAAGTGCTGTGTTTGCCAGGTTCCTTAAGGAGCTGAGCAAGGACGCACTGTGTTACAAAACAGTGACACGCACACCAAGCCACTATCACATCAGGATGCTAATTAAAGCAAAACATAGACCTGCTGCACCACATTCCTTCAACAAGATTTATTCCCATAGAGTGGGGTTTTTGTGCCTGTAAAGCATTATGCAAAAGACAGAAGGAAATATCTCTGCACTCTCGATGGGGTTTGTATGAATGATAAAAGCAAGATGCATAAATGTCTGCATTCACAACAGGAATTATATGAATTGCAAAAACAAGATGCCTTCTTTAGCAGCAGAAAATACTTTTCCCCAAGTACATGAGAGAAGGGCCTCAGCATCACCCTTTTCTGCAGATGATGTTATTGTCATTATTAGTGCATCAGGAGAAACACTAGCAGTAGTAAAGAAGAACACTTGAGCTGATGACCATGGCCCAGGGGATTCAGTTCATTCTGTGGTACAGGATGGGAGATGAGCTGCACACCTACACACTGCATTGTATTTCTAATACCTGTAGCTCAGATGAGGTGTCTCACAAGGGACAGCCCCAAGTAGTGCCCATCCCTGTTGAAAAGACACTGGCTCCACACTGAAAGCCTTGGATCCCATGCTTCCAGCAGATGTGTGGTAGAAGTACATGGCAGATGGATCTCATGAGGTTTATTGACAAGGGCACTTAATGAATGGACAGGGAAATAACTGTTCCCAATTCCTGGTCAAGGAAATATACATTAATTTTATATTAATTAATTATTGGACAAAATTCTCATTTGTTTGTTAGGGTTTTTTGCTGCAAATGCTACTTTAGAGTACTTCCCTTGTAGCTAAGAAGGCCTATGGCATCCTGGGGTGTGTTAGAAGGGGGTGGTTAGTAGGTCAAGACAGGTCCTTCTCCCCCTCTACTCTGCCCTGCTGAGACCACACCTGGAATATTGTGTCCAGTTCTGGGCCCCTCAGTTCAAGAAGGACACAGAACTCCTTGGAAGAGTCCAGCACAGGGCCACCAAGGTGATGAAGGGAGTGGAACACCTTCCTTATGAGGAGAGGCTGAAGGAGCTGGGACTCTTTAGCTTGGAGAAGAGGAGACTGAGGGGTGACCTTAAGAATGATTATAAATATGTAAAGGATAAGAGTCAGGAGGACAGAGGCAGGCTCTTCTCAGTGATGGCCAGTGACTGGACAAGGGGCGATGGTGCAAGCTGGAGCAGAGGAAGTTCCATGTGAATGTAAAGAGGAACTTTTTTCCTCTGAGGGTGACAGAGCCCTGGGACATGCTGGCCAGAGAGGTTGTGGAGTCTCCTTCTCTGGAGACATTCATATCCTGCCTGGATGCATTCCTGTGCAATTTAGTCTGGGTGATCCAGCTCTGGCAGGAGGGTTGGACTAGATGATCTTTCCAGGTCCCTTCCAACTCCTAATGTTCTGTGATTCTGTGATCCTGTGATAGAGCTACAACACCAGGAAGGCTGATGCATGCCTTGGCATGCCAAGAAGGGTCCAATGAGGTTGCAAGGGACCAGAGAGTTAGGAGCTCTAGTTAGGGAAGACTTAATTTCCTCAGGTATTTTTTTAGGTGGAGCATTAGTGAGGTGGGGAAATCATGCTTCAGGGATCTGCAGTGGAACAAAAAATGCCTCTAGTTACACCCCATAGTTGGAAAAAGCCTTTTTCTGCTTCTATGAACAACAGTTTTTTAACTTGGGGAGAGAGTGCTATAGAAGGCACAACTCTCCAGGGCTGGATCCAGCTGGTGAATGTGGAAAGCAAAGTGGGACAGTAGCATCAGGGTTGAGCATGTGTGACACGACTGGGAGCATCAAATTGGAACTGTGGGAGAAGGACTCAGGAAAACGAGTCCTGGGCCCATCACAGCCTTCAGTGTGGACATCCTGCAGACATGGCCCAAACTGTAGAGATGGGGTGTTAGATTTTGAAATTGCCCTTGTTATTTGGGCACGTGCAGTACAGGTTTGGATTCCAGCCCGTTTCTAACACTCAATGCAGTCAGAGCACAGTCTATCAGTATAGCTTGAAAAAAAGGGAGAGCTTAAAAAAATCATGCCTTATCAAAATCATGGAAGGTATATTGACTGAAAAACACAGGTCACCCTGCTCAAAGGCTAAAGGAGTTAATCTCACTGTATTCTAGTACTTTCCAACTAGACCTTTGCAAGTTGCTGACCACATAATAAACTGGCATCAGGCCACTGAGAAGTAGTTAATACTTCAACATCAATTGCAAATCTTTCTCTTTGGGAAAAAATTATTGGGTAACACTGGTCAGTGTTCAATACGAAGGAGGATCTTGCCCTTTCCAATGGGTGAAAAGTTATAAGCAGACCAGGGAAGGTTAATGTTGGGGTAGAGATCACGGCATGGGCAGATTTGTTGGTAACAGATGAACAGACCACAGAGTGATCTCCTGGATGACTCTTAGCTGCCTGTAGTTGTGTAGATTGTGTATGATCCCAACAGTATGACATGTGCTTGTTGAATAGTCCTAGCTGCTACTAGCACTTTTTTTTTTTCCTGGCTATGACAGGACTTGTGGTAGCTCCTGTTCCACAAGTCCCCTCCAAACACAGCACCTTCTCCTGGGAACGGCACTGAACAGCCGTCCTGTGGCTTTCTTGTACTGTTTTATGAGCCAGTGCTTCAGCTGTGGCTAGGAGAAGGCACTTTAGAGTCCATGGGCAACAGTCCAGCCTTCCTCCGGCAACACAGGAGTGGTGTGAATCTCCATCTTGGGGACTACAAAAGCCTTTCTTATGATGATTTCCAGAACCACGTGTAATCAGTCACCTTCAACAGGTGTAGACAATAGTCAACATCCTTGCTCCAAGCCTTGCACTCATTATTGTCAGCTTAGTCTGAAGCATCCCAGTATGGACTCATTAGCAAGGCAACACAGAGGGGGTTTTTTTGTAATCAAAGCACTGTGTTACATCTGTTGGAGAGTGGGTTTTTTCCCCTGTAGCCTTGGGAATAAAGATAATGGAGAAACATTTCCACATTTTCATTGAACAGGCAGCATTATAATGTCATTTTCTTTTACAGAAATGTGAACAGTTCAGATGAAAACAGATTTTTTTTTTCTTTAAGATATCTATTGTTGCAAGGCTGCTGTTGTCAATAAGGAAAACAAGAGGTTTGGCCAAAATTTCAAATAAACCTTGCTGTAATGTATTCCTTAAAGTTAAAGAAAGATTCAAAGGGCTCATAAATCAGACAAGCATATCTGATTATTTCCCTATACTGGTGAGTACAGTAAACAAGTGCTTTCTGAGGGTTATTTGATATAATGTCCGGTCCCCGGCAAGGGCTGGTATCAAATCCTCAGGGTGAGAGTATGTGCCTTGATTGTTTTATACAGCAATAGATTTTGTCAGCATTGACTTGAGTTTCTTCCTTCATCCCACCAGCAGCTCCTTCGTTAGCTCCCAATTACAGCTCCCAGTTCCAGCAGGGCATGGGGGCATATGTGCCTGTATTGTATAGCTTGGTTTGGTATAGGCAGTTCACTGGGCAGCAACATATATCTGCCTACAATCCTGTTTAATATCCCTGCATCCCTGGGAGCGGCGGTGAGGCCTTTCTCTCCAAACAGCAGGCAGGTGGCTATTTAGAGCCCTAGCAATTTTCTCTCCATTTTGTTGGATTTGGATAACCATCTCGTTCCTTTCATGTCTTGCCCAGAAGTTTTATTGCTGGTTACTTGATGTTTGCGTAGTCAGTGAATGAGTCTTTTACATTTGGTTCTGCATCTCTCAGTACCTGGTAATTTACGCTGTGGTGCACTAAAATCAATTAAATAGCTGGCGTTTAATTCAGGAGGAAGGGGCTTTGCAGCAAGGAGGATAATAAATGTTAAATCCATATATGCCACAGTGTGAGAATTCATTATGATATAGCAGGATCCCTCTCAGGCACGATGTGGAGGCATTCTGATTAAATGGTTACACTCATTTAAACAGAAAAGGACTTTCATAACAACCTGGAAAGCTTTGAAGTGAAATAACATGGCGTAGAAGCAAGACGGAAAATTAACATTGGCACTCACAACTCTGTTCCTTTATGTGATGAAACCATTATTAAAAGTCAGTTTTCCCTCTTGAGTTTTCTTCTGGAAGAGAGTTGTACAAACTGTGGCAAAGGGGACAGCAGTAAGGTCATGAGTGTTACATATCAGTGTGTGCCAGAAGTCAAATTTTAAAATAAACAGGCTCGATTCCCCAAGCATGCTCATACCTCAGCTCCAGCCACTGTTCTAGGTAGTATAGGCAGATAGGGCACTCTGGTCAAGAGTCTGCATGCAACTCTGGAGTCAATGTTGAACTCGCACTTTGATATTTTTTGTGTTATCATAGAATCATCAAGATTGGAAAAGACCTTCAATATCATCAGGTCCAACCATTATCCCTACACCACTGAACCACTAAGCCATCTCCCAAAGTACCTCATCTACCCGGTTTTTAAACACCTCCAGGGACAGCAACTTCACCACTCCTTGAGAGTCTGTTCCAATGCTTCACCAGTCTTTCAGTGAAGAATCAAAAGACTCTGTCTACAATTACTAGAAGAAGAACCCATTAAGCAAGGTGATGATGAAGGATCACAGAATCACAGAATGTCAGGAGTTGGAAGGGACCTCAAAAGATCATCTAGTCCAACCCCTCCCGCCAGAGGAGGATCACCCAGACTAAGTCACACAGGAACACATCCAGGCAGGGTTTGAATGTCTCCAGAGAAGGAGACTCCACAACCTCTCTGAGCAGGCTGTAATTATTGTCCAATTATTGGACAAATTATCAGATTATTGTCCCATTCACATTCATGACAAAAGAAAATATATCTTGCTTTACATTTCATCCAGTACTTGCGCCAGAAACTCTACACAGGTTGTGTTTTTAAAACTAGGGAGATTCATATAGTTTTCCATGGCTGGGCTGATGGCCAGGACTCTAAACAGGGTTGTGTAAAACCTAGATTTTAAAATGGAAATACAGGTTGCTGTTTGTAATCCTGTTTTGACTTCTTTTTGTAGTGCTGTGGTTACTTCTTCTTGGCAAATGTATTTTCATAGGACTGCAGCAGTTCTTGCCATAGTTTTCTGCTTTAAACATTCTCCCTGAAAAATTACTCAATGGAAAATAAATCTTGAGGGTTTTGTGTTTTTCTTTTTTTCCAAAACAGTGGTTAGGTATGCTCTAGCCAAACTTTTACTTTTTTAAGCATTTTTTACAATAAGAAAATACTGCTGATGGTGAAGCCTTTCTTTGATGCATTTATAGAATATGTGCTCATTTTACTCTGATTCATGCCACACGGTTATATCCAAGCCTGTAAAGGCCATTTTTTCCCTCCAATTGGAGAAAAAGTGTGTTCGGAGACCCAAATTCTTATGTTGTGTTTTTCCTTCTTCTCCAAGAAAAAATTCCCATTTGGGACTATGTGATCCTGGCTTAGCCATAAAAGGCTTTTTGTACTTGAGTACCAAAGATGGTTTGGAGGAGTTTGGTGTTTATTCTGTCTGATTATTCTGTTGGTTAGTAGCATTTAACCACTCTGTAATTCTATTTTCTTCACTCCTAATTGATGATATTCTAATGAGCACTGACATCTTTGAGTGAGATGTAGTGGAGCTTTTAAATGTCCCTGAGGAAAGAAGATACCCCTTCCCAAAATTCACTGTAATGAAGAAGTCAGAAATTCAATTTGAAATCCACCAAAGGAGAGCTGAGGTTTCAAGACCTACGTAAGCATACAAAGAGACAGCATTAGTAAAAGCTTCAGTTTCCATTCATAATGTTGAATGCCAGTTAGCAAAATAAAATTCATCCAGCTATTCATCTCTGGCTTAGGGGTTTTGCCATTAAAATTCTGTCCTGAGTCTGTTACAGCTCGAGAAAAGGGGTTATTCCTTTAGGGGAAAATGGACGTAAGCGACCATCCTGCCATCCTTACGAAGCTATTTGTCATGATGCTGGTGTTAGATGTACTCAGACCTAAAGTTTGTGGTCACTCTGTTGCAAAATCTTACCCCATGCCACTGGACTGGAGAAATATAAACATAATCGATATTGACATGCTGGAGGGAAAGGATGTCATCCAGAGGGGCCTTAACAGGCCGGAGAGATGGGACCATGTGAACTACATGAAGTTCAACAAGGCCAAGTGCAAGGTCCTGCATGTGGGTCTGTGCAATCCCAGGCACAACTACAGGCTGGGCAGAGAATAGATTGAGAGCAGGCCTGGGGAGAAGGACTTGGGGGTGCTGATCAATGAGAAGCTCAACATGACCCAGCAGTGTGAACTTGCTGCTCAGAAAGCCAACCATGCCCTTGTCTGCATAAAGAACAGCATGGCCAGCAAGTCGAGGGAGGTGATTCTGCCCCTAAACTCTGCTCTCATGAGATCCCAACTGCAGTGCTGTGTCTGATTCTGGAGTCCCCAGTACAGGAAAGACAGAGAGCTGTTGAAGAGAATCGAGAGGCAGCCACAAAGATGACCAGGGGGCTAGAGCACCTCTGCTATGAATACAATCTGTGGGAGTTGGGTTTGTTCAGCCTGGAGAAGAGGAGGCTCTAGGGACACCTAATTACAGCAGTGCTGTGTCTGATTCTGGAGTCCCCAGTACAGGAAAGACAGAGAGCTGTTGAAGAGAATCGAGAGGCAGCCACAAAGATGACCAGGGGGCTAGAGCACCTCTGCTATGAATACAATCTGTGGGAGTTGGGTTTGTTCAGCCTGGAGAAGAGGAGGCTCTAGGGACACCTAATTACAGCAGTGCTGTGTCTGATTCTGGAGTCCCCAGTACAGGAAAGACAGAGAGCTGTTGAAGAGAATCGAGAGGCAGCCACAAAGATGACCAGGGGGCTAGAGCACCTCTGCTATGAATACAATCTGTGGGAGTTGGGTTTGTTCAGCCTGGAGAAGAGGAGGCTCTAGGGACACCTAATTACAGCAGTGCTGTGTCTGATTCTGGAGTCCCCAGTACAGGAAAGACAGAGAGCTGTTGAAGAGAATCGAGAGGCAGCCACAAAGATGACCAGGGGGCTAGAGCTCCTCTGCTATGAATACAATCTGTGGGAGTTGGGTTTGTTCAGCCTGGAGAAGAGGAGGCTCTAGGGACACCTAATTACAGCCTACCAATACTTAAAGGAGTCCTACAGTAAAGCGGGAGAGGGACTGTTCACCATGGAGTATAGTGATAGGGCAAGGAGGAATGACCTTAAAGCTGAAAGAGAGTAGGTTTAGATTAGATATTAGGGGGAAATTCTTCCCTGTGAGGGTGGTGAGGCTCTGGTGCACGGAGCCGAGAGAGGTTGTGGAAGCCCTGTCCCTGTCAGTGTTTAGGACCAGACTGGATGGTCAACCTGGTCTAGTGAAGGTGTCCCTGCCCATGGCAGGCAGGTTGGAACTAGATGATCTTTGAGGTCCCTTCCAATCCAAATATTCTATGATTCTATTAGCAGAGAAGTGGGAAATTACCTCGCTCTGATTGCTCGCCAGTGTTATCTGCAGGAATGTTTGTGTCATCACAGCCTAAGGCTTGCTCCATCGATTAACACCTGTTCCCCTCTAAGCATGATGCAGGACCGTTAGCAGAAAGGGCTTCTGACGTTTTGCCTCTTGTGACTGGAAACTCTCTGCCAGAAGCTTTTAAACCTGCTCTTTTTAGGTGGATTTGCGGCTGGTTTTGTTGCATAATTTTGCGTCATATTGATGGTGTCTGCCCTAGTTTGAAGGGTGGCAAAGGGAATGTAGGTAATACTTCTGTCACTGAAGACTGGATCAGACTTTACATAAAATGAAATATATTTTTTAAAGCAAATTTCCTATGGAAAGGAATTTATTTGGCATCTCAGGAGCCACACATGGTTTGTTGGGGTCCCTTCCCTCACTATTGAGATGTGGCCACTCTTGGGACAGTCACCGCAGCTCCTAGAAACAGCATATGGGAACATTATGTGAGGAGAGACCATTTCTCTGCTGAGGGGACATTGACTTTGTAAGAGGCAGGAGCAGGTAGGGTTGCTGCCAGCAGCACTTCCTAGTGAGCTGGAGAGAGGTGCTCCTGAACAGTCTGTTCTTAGATCCTGGCCCCACCTGAGATGAATCCACTCAGGAAATTTGCTAGTGCATTCGTGGCTGTGTGTGGTCATAAGTTTAGTGCAAAAAGGCACAAACAGCACAGGCAGAAAGCAAAGGGAAAATTAAAAAAGAAACCCAAAACCAACTGCTGTGGCTGTGGTCTGTGCATTTAGCTGAAGGTCTAGGCCTGCTCTCTGGCCTCAATATCCTTTTCCTTGGAGCATGCTGCTAAATGTGAGCAGGTGATGGTGATGGAATAGGTTATCTCCTGGGGCTGAGCTTCTTTCCTGACCGCATTACTGCTCTCAGGCCACCTCACTTGCGTGTACCTGCACCCGAGGTGTTCTTCCTGCACAAGGTGTTTTGCTAAGGTTTCCCTTAACACACAGGTGGATGTACTAAAACTGCAGCAGTGTGCCAGAGACATCCCATAAGGAACTGGCCTTGATGCTGACCTCATACTCTGCTATAAGTCCCCTAAAGCCAGTGCGTACATACAAGCCCTTGGATGCTGGCAGGAGGAAGGCGCAGGTGTATTTTATTGCTTGGTTGCTTTTCCTGGTGTGTGACAGCCTCTGGCAAGGCAAATGGCATGATGGGGTGCCTCTAACGTGTCGAAGCCCCACTGCAAATACCCGTTGGCTGTTAATGAGTCAGGAAGGATTGGCTGGCTCTAAATTTCAGGATGCTACTGGGGCTCCTGCTGCAACCGCAGGGACCGTGGCAGAGAAGACAGCTCCCAGCTCAAAAGAAGAGGAGGGAAACGCAGAAACTAAGCCATATGGTAGAAAAAGTAGAAGCAGACACAGTATCTCAGTGGTAGGTACTCATTAGGCTGTCTCTGCTGTGTTGGGAAGAGTGAGTGTATTCTGCTAGAGGAATTGCAATGTTCTTCTGTAAGCTAAAAACTGTAGCAGTGCAGAGTGGGAATGGGACAGGTCTCTTTATCTATGGAAAAATATTCCAGCCTGTTTACCAGCAGTGTGTAACAGGAACCAGGAGCTGCGGCTCTCCAGAGTCTTGCAGGACTTGTTTTTGTGGTCTGAAAATCTTGAGCCCTTGTCTGACTCTGTCATTGATTTACATTGTGGTCTCAGATCATTTTGTCTTGTAATTTCCCTGCCCACAGAAAAAGTATCTTTTCCTAATTAATTCTGGGTAAGATTAATTGTTGAGGGAGTTGTGTGGGTTTCTTTTTTTTTCAAGTCAATGCTACACTTCATGCAATAGGTTGTTCAAAGAAATACTGGGAAAAGTAAAAGTAGTAAAGTACTGGAATCTGGCCTCTGGCTTTGTCCACCAATGAGCACTGTGGTCCATCTGAGAATGAGTAAAAGTTCTCCCCTCACGCAGCGGGAGTACAGTGTGCCTGGATCTCCATGGGGTAAGGTGTGTTGGGGAATTTGGGAAAACCCAGTATGACCCCTCCAGGTCAGAAAGGAAGGCATGGTGAGTCTCTTCCTCATCTCTCTCTTGCTCACATGCAAAGGAGTGAGCTCAAAGTGATGGATGCCCGAGGAGACATTGCAATGAGTAAGATAACTAGTAATCAGCATTATGTTTGAAATACTTACTGGTCTCAGTAATAAAGACCAGCAGGGGCCTTTGGAGGAGCATTCTTGGATGCATGAGAGCCTTAGACTTGATATGTAATCCTTCAAATCCACCAACCCTGCTGGGAAAGCTTTCTGGGTATGCTCAGGTATCTCATTCCCACTCTGGTAGGTGGATGTGAATGACCTTTGTGACTACATCTAAGTCAGTACATAAAGAAGGTCTGTATTGGTGCTATCCACTGAGCTGTGACCAGGCAGTGGCCAGGAGGATGGCTGGCTCAGGGTGAACCATCCCAGGGGAGCATGACAGCAACCCTGACAGTGTGGGTGACTGTGCCCTGTTCCCATTCAGGGACAGACCAGGCCAGCCCCCTTGCCTCTGCTCCTCCTTTGGGAAGTAGAAATAATGGTCCTTTTGACCACACATGAACACTGTGAGGATAAACGTGTTATATAAACTTTTGAGATAATGATATCAATTTAGGTATGTAAGTGCCTCAAACAAACATATAAACACCAAGTAGTTTACAGTACAACTTTTGGCATGGTGATATTGCTCAAAGGGTACTTTGGTTTGATTTCAAAGGGTTTCTCAAAATAACTAGTCTGAATCTTGATCTGTTGCTGGAAAAAGGAAAAAAAAAAAGCACATTGTCACCATAAAGCCATTAAAAAAGAAAAGTAAAGCAGTTAAAAGATTTTTCCTCCTTTGACTTTTTAGCTTTGATAGAAGGACACATCAGTTCATCCATTAAGCACTGTTGGTCTGGTGCTAGCACTGCTGTCCATCACCCTGCAGCACAAATCACTGAGGCAAGAGGTTTCAGACACGATTCAAACTTGTCTGTCTGTCTATCCACAGTCTCACCACTGGCATGCAAACTAGGTGTTTAGAAGTGATTTGCAGAGTTATATTCTGCTACCTAATTCCCACCTGGGTATATCAGCCCTTCTTTAGCCACAGGTACCTTTGCATGCCAATTAGGTCTCCCCCAAACGAAAGACAAGGAGAAGAAGAAATGGGACAGGGAACCTGAACTAGCAGCAGAAGAATTGACTCTACTGCAGGAGAACTGACTTCAAGACACTCTTTTGTGAAACCTCAGTCAGGCGTGTACCACGCCACATGAAAATTTACTTTCTTGCTGTTTACTTACTCTATAGCCTCTTGGTAGAAAATTATATTCATGGCCTCCAGGTCCTGGTCCTGTTGAATAGTTATTTGCAAGGCAAAGGGAGAATGTACTGGTTTTATTCTATTTGGCCTCTGAATGTATAAAATGTTCTTTTTTTTCAGTCTGAACACACAATTGCCCTTTCAAATGTGAATATTAACATTGGTTTCAGAAAACATATTTTCTTTCCAATGCATTACTTCTTATGTAATTAGAGTTCAGCATTATGTTTTTCAGAGAAATTCTTATAAAATCCATCTCACGCTTTCCTTCATATTGAATTCTCACTCAGTAGATAGTGTCAGATTCCAGCATCAAATTCCATTCTTTTTTACACAGAGGACAACTTTCTTGCCTCTCCTTCCTTGCCTGTTGTGGTGGTTTTGGCCCTGGCTAGAGACCAAATGCCCACCAAGCCACTCGCTCACTGCCCCCCTTCAGCTGAAGAGGGGAGAAAATATATATTGGGAGGCTTAGGACCTGAGATAAGGACAGAGGGATCACTCTCCAGTTAGTGCAGTGGGCAAAACAGACACAGCACAGAATAAAGGAAAGAAAAGTGATTTATTACTACTTATTACAACTAATACACCCCGTGAACCAGAACGAGATAAGAAGTGGCCAGGTCTTAAAGCACCTTCCCCCCACCCCTCCCTTCTTAGCAAAGTTAAAACTCATCACGATTTTACTCCCTTCTTCCCCCCCCAACATGCATGGAGAGGGGCAGGGAATGGGCAGTGGGGTTCTGGCGATCCCACACAAGCTGCTTTTCTTCCCCAGATCTCAACACTTCTACTTCCCCCCCACCCCTCGCCTCTTCGCACTCTTGACTTCAATCATAGATTCGCTCCCTTCTTCCNGCCTCTCAGCAGGACTCTCCCCTCCATAGGGTGCTGACAGCCGGGTCCAGACCCCCTGGCTTGCTCCCCCACACAGTCACAAGTACCCTGGCAAACCTGCTGAGGCGTGAATCAGTCTTCACAGGGCATAGGTCTCTCTGGTCCCCGTCCTCATCCATGGGCTTCGGGGGAACACCTGTTTCACCATGGTCTTCACCACAAGCTGTAGGGGAGACTCTCTTTTCACATTCTTCACCTCCCCCCCTCCTGCGGGCCTGGCCTTGGAGTCTGTGCAGCTTGTTACATCTTCTCACTCCCGCTCCGGTGGCAAAGTGCGCCTGCCAGCAGTTTTTTTTCTCCTATATGTGATTCACAGAGGCGCTGTGACCAGCTCTGACAGACTTCGTCTCAAATTTGGCCTTGAGTGGACCAATGTTTTCAAAATATGGGGCTTGCAGAAAGCTGTAACTGCGGCTTACAAAAGCCACTGAAGCAGCACAGCTACACAAAACTGCAACACCTGTCTATATAGATAAATAATGGATAATAAAATTTATAATAGAAATGTCCTACTTCAGCCACAAAGAACCAAAGTTTAACCAGCACCAACAGCTAAATTTGACATAACAAGACTTTCCCAAAGTTCCTTCACCAGTGATTTCTTTTAGAGGAGCAAAGCCTTTGCACCATGGCTGGACCATGGGATCTGCCTGTTCTTGGAGTTCCTCTGCCATACATGACATATACATACATGCCCTGCCTTGGAGCTCTATGATCCTTGGGGTCCCTTCCAACCCAGACCATTCTATGATTCTATGATATACACGATTTCCCTTTCAAGCAGCTCAGTGTCTTACTTGCCTGAGTTTGTGGTGAGGACTTTGCCTTGGCTCCCACAGAGGGGCAATGCAGTGGTGTCAGGCCATGCAACGTGTTCCAGCAAGGCTTCTGCAGATGAATCATCTGAAGGACTGTTTTTGAAAGATTGGGCTCTTGCATTTGATTCACTCTCCTTGGTGAGCTGAAAATAGCGAGCATTGTTCTCATAATCCTTAGCAACTTGAAAACTGCCACAGATTGAATACTTTTTAATCGTTACCTACAGCAAGAAAATAGGCTAATTCAGTTATTCCTGCAGTTACTTAGCTAATGCTAATTAACTGAGATTCTGATGACTTTTTTTCCAGCAGTTTTCTAAACATTTCACTTATCATTTTAATGAGTCCTTTACAAATCCAAAGCATGGTGAATAGACTTGTTTCTACTGTGTGCATTATTAAATCAAAGCAAGATGTAAAATGTGACTGTCCGGGGGGGATGGGTGGGCAGGAGAGAAAGACCAACTCACACAATGTCATTAATGATAGATTATCAAGATTTGTAATACCTTGGATATGCTTTGTGCAGGGAAGTTGTTTATAGCCGTGTTATAGGACATAAATAAATGAAGGTGATGTTTAGAAGAGGTACCACACATTGATGGTAACACACATTGGTGGTGGTGTAGGATATATATGGTACGGAGACTACAGACCCACCAGATCTAACGACTATGCCCCAAACTAACCTGGAAGACTTTGAATTACAGCTTTGGCTATTGTACGTACTATTTTGACCTGCACTTGCTTTGTTTCCCCTGAAATCTGCTCCTTCTCAGTTGGGTTACAATCAAGTTGGTGAGTGACTTGTGCAGTTGGATAGATCTGTTGAAAGTCCTAGGTAGATAACTTCAGTCTGATACCAATTGCTTAAAGGTTTAAAGGCTGTAGTACCTCTAGGAAGATCATCACTCAAATGACCTATGCAAGTGACCACGTGCACTGTGTGATGCAGAGGAAACGCTATGCATGTGTCTTCATAATGGTAGATTTTGCCCTCAAAAGGGGACTGTTCTGCAGAGCTATTCTGTAGCTGGGATGACCCAGTGCTTACTATCAGTTTGATGAGGGGTCACATTTGTATCTTTAACCCTATAGACCCAGTGATTTCTGTTCTGATCTGCTCAGCTGGGTTGAGCAAAGGGTTGCCTCACCTATCAAAACATTGCATTAAACAATGGACTGATGAAAATTAACAGCCATAAAACCATCTGGGAATGTTAGTTCCACATTCAATAAGGAATGTCCTCCTCCTTTTACTGTACAAAACTATTGTTTCAAGGGGATCTTCAAGAACTGTGTGAAGGGCCTGGAAGCAAGGCAGAGAACAAGCTGGGATAGTGGGATGGGGACGAAAAGCACTGGTTTGCTTTCTGTGCCCAGCCAATGAGTAGGTTTCATGTCTGACACCCCCTGGGGGTTTCTGTAGAATGCAGAGATCTAGGGGTACACTGTGCTGTTGCTGAATTCAGCCAGAGTTTTTCTGCTAACTTTGATAGGATCAGTCCCGTAGTTGAAAGATTAGGTTTTGCCTCTGGATAGAACTGAAGTAATTGAAACCATTTCAGCATCACATAGTACAGAAGAGTACTTGTGATAAGCTAGGGAAGAAAAGATACTCTGACAAAAAAAGATTCCCAGATAAAATATCTAGAGAAAGGGCAAAAATGGCCCAAGCCTGATGTTCTCAGCAAAGAATACTTGCTCATCCTGGCTGGGTTACATTTGCTAAACGAAGAGGGCAAGGGGCTTGTTCATGACCACTAGGCCCACTGGCTAGTACAGGCTTGCACCTACCTGCTTATGACTAGTCTGCTCTGCATCTCAAGTACTTGCACATCACAGAGCATTTGGTCTTCGATCTCCTCAAGGCTGCAGGTGGTGCCATGTTGGCCCTCACACTTGATCAATACACTGTTTGGCTCTTCTCATTTCAGAGTGTTTCAAAGGACCATGTTGCAGTCCAACATTACAGAACATTTATAGTGTGACACCAAGGGTCTATGGTGCATGACCTGGGGGCTCATGTGGGACACTGACAGGTATTGGAGAGACATGTCAGTGTAGCAATCCAAAACATAGTCAGGGTGTGAGCTAGGAGGGGATCCCAGAGCCTCACTGAGTGCTTAAGGTCATTTCCTGGCCTCCATTTAGTTGGTGATGTACATGTGTCCTACATCTCTTTCCCAGAAGAAGGAGACTCTAAATTGGATCGGCATGTTCAGATCCTCAAGCAAATCCACAGCCTCCTTGAGATGACCAGCATGTCTCCCATCCCAGCCAATTTCAGGATGGGGGGGAGAGTGGGGGAGGACGCATCTTAGGGCTGGCATTTGTATCTCTGGTCCTGGAAGCTGGGCTGGTTGCTACCTTACCAGGGTGGAAAGGCCATTCTCAATCCCAAGTTAAGTGTGGCAGCTGGTGGGTAGGAGTTGGCGCTAAGGCAGCATCCTGTGTTTCCCCAGCAGTGTGAAGAGCTTCTCAGCAGTGAGGGAGGGGAGGAGGGGGTATGTTGGGAGGAAGCTGTCACGGATCTGCCTCTCATTGCTGCTCACAGTCCTACGCCAGCTGAGTCAGAGCTGGCGGGAAAGGCGAGACACGCGGGTGGTCTCTGGGGAAAGTCCACACTCAAAAACATGTTTGTGAGGAAGGGAGAGCCACCAAGACCCCTGGTCTAAGGTCTACAAACTCAAAGGGCTGTGTCTGGTGTAACAGATTGGACAGGGGTGAGGAAGATTATGTTGGAAGGCTGTGAGGAGATGGTGTCGGTCTGCTGTCTCACACCACCAGGAGCTGTGAATCTGTCAGCAAGGTTGGCTGTTGGGACACTCAGTCTTCAGTGTGGACCAAGTCACTGCATTAGAGCTGCTGAGAGCAAATGAGCAAGAGGGTGCCATCTCCACCACAGCATCTACCACATTTTCCCTTCCTTGCTGCCCTTCAGCCGTTGTGCTGCGGGCTCACCAGCACTCACATGACCATCCCAGCACACACAAACACTGTTCTTATCAATAATGCTTTTTAAAAGTTCTCCAGGAGCTACTTAAAATGTTTTATGTCGTTCTCAGTTCAGATGTGCAAAGCCAAACAGGGTGAGCTTTGAAATCAAGCTTATGTTCGGCAATAATCCAGGGAAGAATTAGCAAAGATTTCAAAGTTGAATTATCCGAGATAGCATGTCAAGCCATTGAATTTCAGTTTAGCAGCATGCCAAAATATCTCAAGATGTCTCTTATGATGTATTTCATTGTTTCTTTTAATTTGAGTAGTAGGAAAGTGGTTAAAAATAAGACTGCGTCCTTCTGTTTCTCTTTGATTCACTGTCTAAAAATTCAAGATGTTTAAAAAGGTATTTATACTCGTACATTTAGACTTCTGCAGTCATTTATTTTACTATGCAGTTTGAAAGTGATTCAGTTAGGCAATTAAGGTCTAAACTAAATTGTCACACACAAAAAAGGATATTTGCATATGTTACTTACAGCATTCATTTCAAGCTGATCTCTCAGAGAGAAATGTGGGTCTTTCTGTTCCTTCCCCACATCTTTCCCAATAATTCTTGAAACATGAGCTTATTGAAGATGCATCTAATGGAGGAGTGGAATTATTGGAGGTAAGTGGATCCCTATGAGTTTTGTGACAGTATCTCCCTGATAAGCAGACTATACCACAAAGATGATCAGAGGGCTGGAGCACCTTCCCTACGAAGAGGTGCTGAGGGAGCTGGGCTTGTTCAGCCTAGAGAAGAGAAGGCTGTGGGGGGACCTCATTGCAGCCTTCCAGTACCTGGAGGGAGCAGAGAAACAGGAAAGGAATCAACTTTTTAAAAGGACAGACAATGGCAGGACAAGAGGTACGGATTGAAGCTGAAGGAGGGAAGGTTTAGATTAGATATTAGAGGGAAGTTCTTTACAGAGAGAGTGGTGAGTTGCCCAGAGAGGTGGTGGATGCCCCATCCCTGGAGGTGTTCAAGGGCAGGTTGGATGGGGCTCTGGGCAACCTTGTCTAGATCATGCCTGGAGGTTGGTGGCCCTGCCTGTGGCAGGGGAGTTGGAATTCTGTGATCCTTGGGGTCCCTTCCAACCCAGACCCTTCTATGATTCTATGATACAGGTGCCTTCAACAGGGGGAAATACATATTCTTGTGAGTTCTGAAAGAGGTAGCATGTGCCCCATGAACAACTCAGTGCTTCCCAGTGGCTGAAACAGAAAGGTGTTTCCTTTTCTAAGTATAGAGTGGTTATTTTGAGGGCTTGACAGGGGAATGTAGAGTTTCATGCATCACCCACAATGTTTGAAAAAGCATTAGGATATTAAGACTATCCATGACAAGGAGTACAGAAATGATTTAAGAGGCTGGCAGAAATGCCTGGAAAGAGTTTAAAAGCGCTCAGGAGGTCAGCCTGACCAAACATTGATTAATACAGGACATGTTATGCAGCGTCTGGTGGATGCAGACTGCAAGGAGAGAGGAATAGGCTGCTGTTGGAAAGCTATGTCAGACTTTTTCGCATTACTCACTCTAACTGCAGGTGCTCAACAAGCCAGGAGATCAGTTTCTGCAGCTCTGTTAACCTGCTGCAGCATGTACAGCTCTGTAAACCTCTCTCTTTCTGGAGAAGAAACATCAGCAAGCACCCAGCCTAGGATAAACTGCTCTGGAAGGACGTTTAGCTTAATAGCTTACGTCTGAGTGTGGGACGTTGCTCAAAACCATTGAAGTCACTGTGAGTTTTTCCATATGCTTGTTGAGCTGTGATTCAGGCTCTCACTGAGGTGGGGAGAAGGATGTATCCTTTTTTTTTTTTCAGGGAAAAGCAAATACTGTCTGCAGAAACTTCTGTTCAGCAAGATATTCCAAAGAAAACGTTGGACCTCATCTCTCCTGTGACATTAAGTTATGGTAATTTTAACATATTCCTTTGAATTTTAAAAGGGAGTAACATGTGCTCCCTAAACAGCTCAGCATTTCCTGGTGGCACAGAAGAGAGTTGTTTGTGATTTTGGTACTAGTGACGGGGTTTCCATACACCCTTCAGGAGGAGGAGAATGAGATCCTGGCAGGGTTTATGTTATAGAAGCAATAGTGATTCCTGTGGTATCTCACAGAGGAAGGGCAGGAGAATTTGGGAAGGGTCCTGCTGGGTTCAGTGCCTTAGAAAACAGCCCCCTGCAAACAAACATCAAAGCTGTAGCTTCCACGGTGGCACCGGTTTTAAGGCATCTGCCTGAGAGCAGGTTGCAATGGCATGAAAGCAAGAAAATGATAAATGAAAGGGAACTTTTTATGATGAGTATCAGGACACACTTTCCTAATAGCTGAAGTTATCCTCTGAATGAAGTGTGGTGTGTCACTCACAGCTGAATAGGACAGAGAAGGGGCAAACGATCCTGCAACTTCAAAGAAAATAATCAAAAGATTGATGGGCAAAATGATACAGGAGCTTTTCTCCCCTCTTGTGACTTCTGTGATTTGAAATTGCCTTTAATGCCAAGATAAATTAGAACAGAAACTGGCCAATGCTGCAGGTGCACTGGGTACCATCACACATGAGCCAGAATGGTCCATATAACAAATTTCCTCCTGAAATTTTACAGAGTACATTTTGTGTTTGAGTGATGGAAGACTGAGCTCAGGTTGATTCCTCTCTGAAAAGAGAGAATTTTCTGAGTAACATTTATCTTCAGGTCTTAGCACATTTTAGAAATGGCTTTGTTCTGTTTTCTTTTCCCGAATAGGAAAATTCACTCGGTAAAAAAAATCCTTTCAAGATTTACTCTGAATATAGAAACCACTTTTGTGCAGATCTGAATATAAATTTAAGAGAAGGGACAAACTAACTAAATTTCTTGAGGTTATTATATCAGCCTCAATCTTAATGAGGTGGAAGAGAACCCATTTTGGTTACTTCAGACTGAGAACCATTTTTTCTTGCACTTCCGTTTCCATCTCACTAATTTATTAATAATTAAACACCTATAAAATAAAAGATCTATTATTTCTCATGCAACATCAATGTATAGATTTCTAATTAACCAGCATTAAAGCACAGAGCAGCAGTTCCTCCAGCAACTGTTGCTACTGACAGCAAATTTTAGACACAGAAATGGAGTTTAACTGTTTTTCTGTGCCGGAACAGAGACCAGAGGCCAACTGAGATTTTTCTTAGCACAAGGACCATGTCTAAGGTGGGAGCCTGGGAGCATCCTCCAGCATCCTGGGCCAGGTATGTGCTCTAGGTGGATCCTGGATTGTGGGATGATGCATCCCATTCTCTCCTGGTTGGAAGACCTGAGATCGGGGATGGGAACGGATCTGTCCATGCTCCCAGTCTGGCTACGTGGATGCAGTGCTTCTCCGAGCTGGGAGGTTAGCAATGGCATGCATATGTTGCTCTGTCCTTGGAGAGCTCACCAGCCCTGGAGCTCATAGATGAGACGAACAGCAGAAGGCAACATGAAAGGATTCAGAGAGGGAAAATGTACTTTAGGGTGCAGAAGGCACCTGTGGCCATGTCAAAAAAGTGATGCACAATTTTCCAAACCCAGTTTTGCCTGTTTCCAGGATGAAGCTATCTTACCAGCTACTTCCCTACACTTCAGAAATCCCCTGTGGTTTGATGGAAGAGAAGTTGTTAAAGGTGTATTTCATCTTGTGATCCTGCAAATGCTTTCTGATGTAACTTTGCCCCCATAAATAATCCCGTACACAGGGAGTTGAGAATCACATTCTCAAATTATAGCTCCTGATGCACCAAGTGCCTCTGACTAAAGAGACCTCAGTCCATGCAAAATATCCCTAGAAACTCTTGCCAGATTGATCAACATGCTCTTTCAAAGTAACTTTTTGAAAAATATTTCCTGGCTAATAACTGAAAGGACAGCTGTGTGCATGGAGTGAAACTGTGAAAGCTCGTCAGCTGTCTCAAATTCTGTCTGCTAGAGTGGTACTGAGGCTCCTCCTGTGGGGACCACAGAGAAATACAAATGATGAAAATACTGGAAGCAAGTAGAAAAAGTGTCTGAGGAGGAGGAGGAACCACAACACCAACTGACCAGTGAAGGATGAAAGTCTTAGTGATGAATCATACAACATCCCTGCCAAAAGTATAAACCAAAACCAGTGTCTGTCCTCCCCTTGCTTAAAAAGCTTCAGAGATTGCTGCTTCTTCTCTGAGTAACTTGTCTCCCCTGTGCTTTTTGTTGGAAGAGGTGGCAGTGATTCAGGCTGAAATCAGGGTCCTGTGGGGTTGGGTTCTTTTCAGGAAAAAAAATCAGGTAGGTTAATGATGGCATTTGAGCTCTAGGAAAGTCCTGACATCCCCAAGTTCAGGCTGCACTGCCTTGCAGGCAGCAGCACAGCATTGTTTGCTCAGGCCCAGGTGTAACTCCTCTCACTTTTACTGGGAATGACACATACTCCATGCTCACAGAGAGGACATGGTGCCTTGTCACCATCTTTCCCTGCTCTTAGTTAACACCCATAGTCCAATAGTGTGCAATTACTGATGGGACCTATGCAGTGAAGCTCTGCAGAATTTGGCTTTTCCTGGTGTGGTTGAAAAACTCAAGCACATGGATTTGTGTGTCAGATAAACCCAGTAATGGCAGTGGTGACCCTGTTCCAGATTGGGATTTATCATGAGGGTAGATTTATCGTGACATCGGAGTTACAGATCCAGTCTGACCTTGCCTGAACTCCTCTTTAGGAGGTTCAGATCTGGGAATAAAACTTGCAGAGGCATGTCTGTGCAGGGATGGAGAGATCCCAAATGCCAAGAGGCACTTGGGCATCCAAAATTACACTTAACTGGGGTATAAATGTTGCCATCCAAAGTTGTCATAATTAAGGCTTTCATTCGGCTGCCACCATCCCTGAGGGTTGGAAGAGCTTCCTCAGTTGCTTGTTGTTATTTGCTCCAGTCTCTGAGCAGTAATAAGCAACTCTAACCTAATTAGCCAAATTATCAAGTCCTTCCTCTGCCGAGCCCTGGAGGAGCTTGGTTTGGCAGCCGGACGCCGGCACACTTAACAGGCACCAACGTGGTTAGGTCTGACAGCAAATGGAGCTGCAGCTTCTGCTTGTTTCAGCCCTCTGCCCCAGGAGATGGTGCCAGGGTGTGAGCTAAAGCCTTTCCATCATGGCTTTGAGGGTGGGTGCCCTTCCATAAAGTGGTGATGGGGCTTTGATTCCCTCCTGGAAAAAAATGCCAGGGGAATGCCTGAACCAGCAGTAACGCTTAGTTTCATAGCTGCTATTTTCTTTGCTTTTTTTCTTTTTGTTTTCTGCATTTCCAAAGCCACAGAGGTGTTTCTCTTTCAAAATCCACGAAGTCATCAGGAAAGACGGTGGCACTTGTAAGAAATAAACCACTGATTCCATAAAAACACAACCTAAACTTCCTTAGCACTTTTTCCACCATAGAGGGGACTTTTGTGAAAGTTTATTCCACTTCTAAACTTGTAAAAGAGATATAATAAATTAGGGAGTAAACGTACCTTTTGTGCTGTGTGGACAGCTCACATTTGCGAAGCAACACAGCAAACTCTTGCCTGAAATTCCATATATGTAAATTTTACTTTCACACATCTTATGATGTTTAATTTCTCTGCGTTTATGCTCAGGGCCAGCCAATTTAGCTCAGCATCAGAGGAAGTCAAGAGCCCAAGAGATGAATTTTAATTAGAAGGCAATCAAACCACCAGATGGCTCCCTGATGTCTCAAATCTCCGCCTGGGTGAAATAAATTGACTTTTCTTGAACACAGTCCTAGAGTAAATTTTAAACAGTGCCCCTAAGCTGAAGCATAAAGCAGTTTTGCATAGTTGTGAGAATAATTTGTAGACTCTGAGGCATTTGTTGGAGTGTTTTATTTGTTTAATAAAAAACATTGATGCCTGAATCACTGGTTGCTTTTGCACAGTGCCCTGTGATATGTTCTTAAGTATGGCTTTTGTATAAAAATATTTTTAATGCTTGGGTTTAGTTCTATCAAATGCCAAAGTAATTCTTCCACGTTCACAGTTTCAGGGTTGTGCCACTTATGAAAGCAATGGCAGTTTGTGGTCTGAAAATGGCAGTTTTGGGGGTCCTGTGGGACAGCAGGATGACCATGAGCCAGCAATGTGCCCTCATAGCTAAGAAGGCCAATGACATCCTGGGGTGTATTAGAAGGGGGGTGGTTAGTAGGTCAAGAGAGGTTCTTCTACCCCTCTACTCTGCCCTGGTGAGACCACACCTGGAATATTATGTCCAGTTCTGGGCCCCTCAGTTCAAGAAGGACACAGAACTCTTTGAAAGAGTCCAGTGCAGGGCCACCAAGGTGATGAAGGGAGTGGAGCACCTTCCTTGTGAGGAGAGGCTGAGGGAGCCGGGACTCTTTAGCTTGGAGAAGAAGAGACTGAGGGGTGACCTTATGAATGTTCATAAATATGTAAAGGGTGAGAATCAGGAGGACAGAGACAGGCTCTTCTCAGTGATGGCCAGTGATAGGACAAGGGGCAAGGGGTGTAAGCTGGAGTAGAGGACGTTCCATGTGAATGTAAGGAGGAACTTTTTCCCTGTGAGGGTGACAGAGCACTGGGACAGGCTGCCCAGAGAGGTTGTGGAATCTCCTTCTCTGGAGACATTCAAAACCCACCTGGATGTGTTCCTGTGTGATTTAGTCTGGGTGATCCTGCTCTGGCAGGGGGGTTGGACTAGATGATATTTCAAGATCCCTTCCAACTCCTAATGTTCTGTGACTCTGTGATTCTGAAACTTCACCTCAAGTGCTGGTGAAGGTGGGTTGGGTTTTTCTCAGGTGGGGTGGTGAGGGCAGGGGGACAAGGTGTCCTCCTGAATTCAGTCAGCTATGAGCAGAGGTGGAACATGGTTGCGAAGCAAGGTTCTAAAATAAACTCTGAGCATGCCCAGAAAAGCTGTGGCTTCCCCTGGATCCCTGGCAGGTTGGATGCGGCTCTGGGCACCCTGGAGGCAGCCCATGGCAGGAGGTTGGAGCTAGGTGGGCTTTGAGGTGCCTTCCAACCCAAACCAGTCTGTGATTCTAGGACCATAAGTATCCTAAATGAGGAGAAGCCAGAAGGAACATTCTTCTGGTTGAAAGAGATCAGCACAGCAGAGAGGAGGCCTGGGAAGCCTGCAATCTCCAACTCACTGTATTTGGACGGGTAGTATTTTATGTGTGTGTTTTTCCCAGGTGGTTGCAGTTAACATTCACTGCAGCTGGGGTCCTTGGCAGAGCATTTGTGGGACCACATCTTTCTTCCATGTCCCATCTACTGCTTGAGGACCTTAGGGCCAAATTCAAAGCCCATTTGTAGTCAGGGGACAAAATGCCTGTTTCCTGCGATGATTCAGACCTCAGCATCTCACTGCCTTTTTCAGTATGAATACTGAAATTTGCCATCTTTGCCTTGGTTGGTGGCTTGTGAGCTGGTGTGGACCAGGTGCCAGCAGAACTGCATCCTCCTGCCTCAGAGCTGCTGTCCTGCAGGGTTTGCATCTGCTGCTGCAGGAGGGAATATCCTAAAACTTGACTGACTTAGTGTTCAGCTGCCATATCTAGTTTGGCAGCTCACTCTGAGTTTCTAAATGATCTACATTTTTGTGCCTATAAATAACAGCGGCAGCAAAAATCGTGACTATTGTTGTGCCGTCTGTCTCTGGAGCAAGCCCAGCCTCATGATCTCACTGCTCCACCAAGGAGCTGCTGCATTTTGCATGCTTTCTATATATCGCTTTTCAGCATGGCCCCCTCTGCTGTTGGGGTGGTTCCTGGTGTCAGAGTGACCATGAGGGATGCTGTGGAAAGATGTGGGTCCCAGGGATGTCCTACGCCACAGGGACAACCCGACTGCAGTTGCAACACCATTGTCCTTTACTCATCACTGGGCCAGGTTTGTGGTTGTGTCTGCATCATCTATATGGGGCATGCACACCATAGTTGTGTGATGGGCACACCAGACTGCCTGAGACCTGCGGTCTCCTGCACTAGACCCGAGGGAGATGGGAGATCTGTTCTTGCAAGCCAAGGTGTTTTGGGATATCTTTATTATTCTACAACAATAATGTCAGTTCATTATAGTGTCAATACCTGCTTGAGTCAGGAAACACTGCTGTATGCAGGTTGTGTTAATTAACATGTTCTTTCTGCTGGGTGACCATGTCCTTAGGGAGGCTGAACCATGGAATAAATTATAACACTGCAGCTTGGTTTTGCATCTTCAAATAGGGATTTGGACAGCTCTGAAAGTCAAGTTCATCTGTTTTTGTGGCTAAGCTTTCAGCCTGAGGCGCACCATGGTATCAGACATTGCCTTGCAGGAGGGTTTGGCACCTCCAGCCTTGGAGTTCAGGTAGCGACACTGAGCATGGGCAATTAAGGTGGAACATTGCAGCACAACAACAACAACAATTATGAACACCACCCCACCACTCCACCCCAAATTAATAAAAATATTGGCTCAATTTTCACAATGAATTGTTTATTTTAACTGAGTCTTATACAGAGGTGCTTTTAACATACTGGACTAGCACGTTAACAAAAAGCACTTTAACAAGGAGGTTTCAACCTGGTGCTTAAGCTTAACAGCTACAAGGAGAAAGCATTTGGCATTTCTGTTTTCTCAACCTCCTGAGAACACACCAGCAAGATTCCTCTTAATTGAACCCTTAAACTTTTAATGCAGTCCCTGGACTGATATGCATTTGCCATATGTTTTACTTAGCCATTAAATGGTAGACTAAGACCTTTACTTGGCCTGTTAAACTGAATTGATGACATTTTAATATTGCACATGGAATACCACAGCCAAATAGAAAACAGACATCTGTGGCACTGAGAGCGGTCAACCCTGGCGCTGGGCTGAGCAGTCAGAACGGGAAGCTGAGTCCTTGCAACCGGAGGAGCAAAAATAGCATGGCAAGAGCAGGAGAGCATTTCCAGCAGTGGCTTTGGATGTTCATACCTGGTTGTAACTCATTGTTTAAGAGCTGTCTAAAAGCACTTTATAAATCATCAGCATGAGATCTGTTTTCCATACCGGTTTGTAACAAACGACTACAGAGAATGGCTTCTTCCCCTGCCTAGATACACCTGGTTTGCTGCCGGAGAGGCGGATGCGCTTGCTCTCTGTAAGACCAAACTTGGTTTGGTGACTTTTCTCAGTTAGTTATAGAAGACATGGGCTGAGATTACCATCTGCTAAAAGCAGGACAGGATGAACATATTTCTTAAAGGGAGGAATCTGGCTCCTTACAAAGGTTAAGGGAACAATTGATACTTGTTTTAATGGACCTCGTTACTGCTCTGCGACATGAGCATCAATAAGGAAGTTGGAGTGCTGAGTAAGTGTTATGGTGCTGAGGGAGTCTTGAGTTATTTTCTAAGAGGTGGAACATTTTTAGAAGAATGTATGGAAAACACCCTGTGGTTTAGGACACTTTCCAAGAGTTGGAGCTATTGGTTTGAATTCCTTTCTCGTCACTTCCAACTGGAGGGGAGAGTGGAGTTTGTACCCCACATCCTGGGAGCTTTGCTCCTCGCAGTTGTCTGCATGGTGGGTCTTCACCTGTTGGCAGTGTTGGTACCTGGGTTATCTGAATCATCTGTTTGATTGTCAATGCCAAATTCCCCCTCAAGGAACCTAAAGCCCTTTTAGATTCATCCTTCAGTGACTTGCCCAAGGTTACACAGGAAATCAGTGGCAGAGCAAAGGTTAAACACTGCTCCCCTGCCTTCAAGCTCTTGCCTTGGTGTCCTGGTTTCAGCCAGGATAGAGTTAATTTCTTTCTAGCAGTTAGTGTATTGGTGTTTGGGAGTTATGATGAGAGCAGTGCTGATAACACACTGATGTTTGTAGTTGTTGCCAAGCAGTCAGGGACTTTTCAGTTGTTCATATTGCCTGCCAACAAGAAGGCAGAGTTGCCCAGGAAGCTGGGAGGGAAACACAGGTGACCAAAACTGGCCAAAGAAGGTATTCCATGATAATTACATCATGCTCAGCATAAAGGGGACTGGTGGGGGGGGAGGAGCACTTGGCTCCAGGACACACAATTTTTGGGGACGGTTCCATTTCAGGATGGCTCTGAGCTGTGCAGCCTGAGTTGTTTCGGTGGGAAACTGCATTATGCATCACCAGTTTCATACATTTTTCTGATAAAAGTCCTATTATTGTTATTTCTCTCTCTGCTGTCCCAGTAAACTCTCCTTATCCCAACCCAAGAGGTTTGTCTTTGGGTTTTTTTTCTTTTCTCCTTCCCCTTTCCCCCCTGTCCCAAGCAAGCAGCTGCGTGGTGCTCAGCTCCCGGCTGGGGGCAAAACCACAACACTTGGCCACGCTTTCATGTTTGCAAGGAAGCGTGATGATACTGCACATCTCACACCTCCCTGCCCACCAGCATGAGAGACCTGGGGAGAAGAATTGTGGGGCAGGTCTTGCTTTGTGAGTATCATATGTAATTACTGCAGTAATACCTTTGCCATGTCTGGTGTTAGTGAGACCTTGTTTGGTGTGTGGGAAACCAAAAATCACCTGGTCAACAGAGGCATCAGACCACCAAGCTATGGATATCTAAGCTCTTAGCACTGTTCTTTGCTTTTTTCCTTAGGACCAGCATAATAACAGTTTATTGATCTGAATGTACTGGCGTGGGGAGACTTGGTGCCTCCCTGGCAGTGCCTGGACTGAGTGCACCAATTTTTAAGACAGTTTCCTCCATTTTCAGCCTGAGAACCACTCTCTTCCAGACAACGGGTCCCACAGATATTTTTTCCTCTAATACCTGTACAACAGTGTGCAGGCCCCAAGGTGCTGGGAGGCAGCTGCTTAATTAAAGCAGGTATCCTACAAAAGCTGTCTCTTGTGTTATGTGCACATACAAGGTACAGACTCTTTAAAAGCTGAAATAGTGGCATTCTTCACCATTGGGCTTCTCACTCCGTGATGCTCAGATCTCTCTGTATTGGACAGTGACAGGAGTAGTTACTATAGATAAGTTTCCTACAGATGTGGTCTGGGCCAGAATAAAAGTCTCATTACTACAGGGTAATTGCTCTGCTATACAAATTGCATCACTATCGTGACATATCCTTCTTCATAATCTTAGGGGGATTGCTGGTTGCACGAGCTGTGCACCTCCTTCCTTGTCAAGCCCCTCCCAAACTCCATTTGGGGGAAACCCTCCATTGCTGTAATCAGTGCAGCACCACTGGCAAGTCACGATCTGTGCCACTCAGTATTTACCCTTTCCTTGTGGAAAAGGTCATGCTATGCTGGATGTAGGACACGGGATCACTCTGCAGGGTTTGTGAGCCCTGCAGCCAAAGTCTGTATTTCATTTTTGTCTGCGAGTTTTTGCAGTGTGCTTTGACTACCATATTAGCAGAAAACCCTCAAAGTATCCAGCTGTTTTCTAAAGATCCTGGTGTTCTTAGTCAGTATATAAATCACACAGCCCAGGAATGCAGTAGGGGCTATAATTACTAGATTATTGTTTGGGTTTGATCTAATCATAAGTCTTGGTTTGGGATGGTGGAGGAGCTTTTGATGTTAATTTCCATATAACTGTTTATAACATGTGCAATAGATGAGCCTGGACAATAGATGGGTGGACAAGAAGCTCAACATGACCCAGCAATGTGCTCTTACGGCCCAGAAAGCCAATTGTGTCCTGGGCTGCATCACAAGCAGTGTGGCCAGTAGGCTGAAGGAGGGGATTACAGAATCACAGAATCACAAGGTCGGAAAAGACCTTTGAAGATCATCAAGTCCAACCAATCCCATCCTAAGCTAAACCATATCCCTAAGTACCTCATCTACCCTTTTTTAAAACACACCCAGGGAAGGTGACTCACCCCCTCCCTGGGCAGCCTGTTCCAGGCCCTGACAACTCTTTCAGCAAAAAAATTTTTTCTAATGTCTAATCTAAACCTCCCCTTCTACTACCCTCTTCTGAGACCTCACCTGCAGTGCTGCATCCAGCTCTGGGGTCCCTAGGAGCAAGGCCAGAGGAAGCCATGGAGATCATCAGAGGGCTGGAGCAGCTCCTACAAAGACATGCTGAGAGAACTGGGATTGTTCAGGCTGTAGAAGAGAAGGCTCTGGGGAGACCTTAGAGCCCCTTCCAGTACCTAAAGGGGCTACAGAAAAGGTGGAGAGGGACTGGTTACAAGGACAGGGAGGGACAGGACAAGGGGGAATGTCTTTAAACTGAAGGAAGGAGATTTCTATTAGATATTAGGCAGAAATCCTTCCTTGTGAGTGTGGTGAGGCCCTGGCACAGGGTGCCCCGAGAAGCTGTGGCTGCCCCTGGATCCCTGGCAGGGTTCAAGGACAGGTTGGATGGGGCTTTGGGCAATCTAGGCTAGTGGAGGGGGTCCATGCCCATGGCAGAGGTTTGGAGCTAGATGGGCTTTGAGACCCAAACCAGTCTGTGATTCTATCGTTCTATGCTAAGGAGCTAGGATTGGCACTTAGGAGTAGCCCTATAAATAGGAGAAGTATTATATTTTTAAGTCACAACTGTATCCATGAAGTGGTGAGGTGATGGTATTTTGTCAGCAGGAAAGCCCAGGATGTTATCAGACCTTGTACTGACCAAATTAAGCAGTTGGGAATCAAATGGCAATTCCAAGGATTCCCTGTGTGGCATGATGAGCTGATATGGTGACAGCCCAGACCAGCTCAGCATCATGCCGTCAGCACAACCCTTCACACCCCACAGAAGTGGGATAGGGTACAAACCCACATGTGCTGCCTTATGCCTCATCCATGGCCAGCATGCCTGGCAGAAAGCACACTCTTGCGGACTCTCCTGGCATGGGCCTCCTGAGAGCACATGGCTGAGCTGGGAGGAGCAGTTTGATGGCTGTAATCTGAACCCAGTGCAGTTTTACAGCTTGTATTTTTGCTGTTGCTTGGGGCTTGCTCATGAATGGGATTTTACAGGGCAGTTTAAGTATGAAATGTGAAACATGGGGGAATTATATCCTTTATGGTCCCCAGGAGGTAGAGCTCAATGAAGAACTGTGCACAGCACGTGGCAAATAGTAGGAGGCTGTGGTATAGTCCTCTTGGATGCTTTGGAGGCTGGGGTGGATTGAGGGCAAAGAGGACCATGTGCTCACTCTTTGCCCTCTCTGCTTTGGGATGGTGCTCCCCAGGAGCTGCCTATGGGGTGCTGCTCCTGGGAGGGAGATTTCTATGGTGCTGTTGTGCAGGATGGACAGGATTGTCGCTGTGCCTTGCCCCAGCACCACTGTCATCCACACACTGATGGTCTGGCTTTGAGAAGATGACCCAGGTGTTTGCTCTGTGGTTGAGTCTTTGAACTGTGCTGTGCTTCTTGTGCTGGATGTAGCTCCTACAGATTACTGCATCTGAGACAATCTGGTTCAGTTTTTCTTCATTTTTCCAGCTAAACTTCTATTATTTGTTATGTTGCTCATGATTCTGCTTTTTTTCAAACATTATCTTTTACAGTTCATCACTAATTCACCTATTAAAAGATACCATGACAATAGTGATGATGAACAGAAGCTCCTAAAATATTGAGCATAAGCTACAAGGGTTTGTTTTGTTGGCAATGATTCAGACTTCTGTCTTGAAAATAGAATTACCATGGAGCTACTTGGGTTGATTAATGAAGAATTAGCTGGAGACTTTCATTTTCTGTGTCAAGGAAACTGTGTAAAGTGTTAGGATAGACAGCAGCCTTGAAGCAATAATGTTTAAGTGGATATTTAAAATCTCTCCCAAGGCCATGGGACAGTCCCAGTAAAAAACAGACTGCCTGGCAGTCAGCCAGCCTGGTTTGTTAAGACACAGTAGCAAATAAACCTTTAAAAATAACAGACACATAAAATCTTCCCTCTTTTGCTGAAGTTCTTGTTATTAGCATGAACATGTGTCTGTTTTCATCCATGTGATTAAATTCTTGGAAATTGTCTCTGTGATGAATTGATGATTTCCATTAGAAACATCTCAATTGCCTGGACTAAATCAGCTACCAGTAAAGCAATAATTGAAGAATTATTAAAATAAGCCCCAGGGCACATTTATTTTATGTAGGCCATTCTGGAAACTTTGTCTTTTGTGTACTATGCTCCTTCTGTATGTTTCCACAAACAATTTCCCTCCAGGAAGCGTGTTGCTTTTTTCTTAGAAAATGAAGCAGAATTGGTTATTTCATGGAATAAAACCAGCAAATCTGTGGCTGTGGCACCTGGATTTAGTGCCAGGCAGCCAACATGGACTGCGCAGGCACAGGGTATGGGCAGCATCTCCCTTCTGTCCTCTCCATGCCCAGCTGGTTTCACTGGTGATTTCCCAGTGTCTTTGGAGACTGTCCTTTCTGCTGGCCAGTTTGTCCTGGCTGCTTCACTGGCTGCTGGTGGCATCTCATTCTTCCTGTCTCTTACAGAGATGTGACCTCCTTGAGGGGCTCATCCCCAGGTAGTTGAAGAGCAGAAATCACATGAACTTCGGTGGTTCACATGCCCAGCTTCTGGAGGGGAAAGGGTGGTGTTGAGAATATCAGGAATTAGGACCAGATGCCTTTTTTTTTCCCTCTCTCTTTTAAGAAAATGCCTTTTTTTGTACATCATAAATCTCCCCTCGAGGCCGTGAGAGAATATCTGTGCTGCCCACCCTCCAGCCAAACCACAATAAATCAGTGGGTCCTCCAAGCCCCTGCCGTGCCTTATCTGTGCAAAGGGCGCAGCTTGGAAATTAGCTGTTGCTAATGGAAGGAGGCAGCTGGTGATCTGCAAATAAACACAAAGCTCTAGTCCTGAGCGCTGAGCCTGGCCTGTCAGCAAGGCATGAGCAGCATCACGAATCACATCCACTCACAGGCTTCCTGCATGGAGCTGGATAAGAACGGGTAATGTGAAACATTGCAGTTAATAGGGTAGGTGAGAGCGAGGTGTGCTCAGCATCATGGGTTGCAGTGGAGCTGGAGTAGTAGGACTTAGGCCATTGTGTCTGTGATGAACAGATTTTAACAGCTTTGATCTTGTTGTCTACTCTGCCCACCCTCATTGTGGCCTGTGTCCACTGTCCCCTTGTTAGAGATGGCTGGGCAAGAGATTGATCAACTTGCATACGGTCCTGAGGTCTCCAAATTTGATTCCTGTTCCTCCTGGTTCTTTCAATGACATTACAAGTGCCCTTGCAGCTCCATTTGAAACTGAATTTGCTGGCTAAAATATAATACTGCTGAAAACATTCACCTAAGTTTTGTTTGGCTGAAGCTGTCCTCAAGCAGTAAAAATTCAGTTTGATGTGTATCTACACCACTAAAAATTGGAGAAATTCACTCTTTGCTGTGGAAAACGAGGATATCTTGATTGAACAGCAGTGAGATAAACACAATGAGATGTCTAGAGATGTAGTAGAGTGAGCAAATTATATTCAGAAGAGAGTGGTAATTTGAGACACTATTCTATTTAGATTGTATTTGATTCAGTATTGAAATACAGATACTTAGTGCTGGTCCATATCCCATCCAGGAATGGCCAAATCATTACTGATGCAGATGTAAGTGGAGATAGTCAATATGATAATTTCAAGTTTCCAAATGGAGAACTGGAAATGAGCATCACTGTCCATGCACTCAGGTCCTAGTTAGCTCTTCACAGTAGCTGTTGAAAATAATTTCTTTGGAGAGAAACATCAGATAGAAGTAGGGAAAATGAAGTAGGCAAACCTAAGAAGAGTAAGGTTGTTTAATATGGCTAAAGAGCTTGCCATCAGTGTTGAAAGGGATCCGGTGACAGTACATCAGAAATTATAATCAGAAAAGTCTTCAATGTAATTAGTCAGTGCGTGTAATTAACTGCTGGACAAAGCTGACAAGGGATTTGTGGTATCATCTAAGTCAAGCCTGGCTACACTGCTAAACGATAGTCTTTTGTCCAGCCAGGAGCTATGGATCTGAGGCAAAAATTGTACAGTCTTTGTTTTGTCTGGGGTCAGATTAAATTATCATAATGGCTTTTAAATCTATGAATCTGTCATATTTGATTTTAAGTGAGTAAATCAAAAGACTCCCTTAATGTAGGTATGCACATTCAGACCAGAGTTGAGTGAATAATTCAATAATTATTTTGATGAGCACAAACATAAGAACATGAGCGTAGCTTTATTGGGTCATACCAAATATTCATCTGCTCCAGGATTACTCCTCAGATGACAAAGGCTTTTGTCTTAAATACACCACCTGCTAATTCCATTAGGTCCTCCATTTCTCATTTGTGATGTGAAATAATTCCTGGTATTTCCATTTTCCATGCTCTACTCTTTTCATCATTTTGTAGAGCACTGTCATATCTCCTCTGTCATCTCTTTGTAAATGTGATCTCTCTTTTCATGAAGAAGCTCTCTGGTCTTACTTGGTTTTCTTCTCTGCACTTTCCCAAGTTTCACTCTACTTTCAGCCAAAGCACCTCCAGGATTCTTTTCCATAAAGGCCATTGAGGTGGGGTTTGTCTAAATGGACACAGAAATGGACATTTCTGTTCCTTACACCATGAAGTTCACCCTTAGTAGCAGCACACCCTAGAAATGCCTCCTTCCTTGCATTGGCTGGAGGACATGAGGGTGGTAGCTATACAGATGCTTGATTGGGTGCAAGATTGGGTGAGATGAACTTTGTCAAAAACATGGAAGGTGTGAGTGTACCATGGATGTTTAGAGGCACAAATTATTTTCTCCTTTGCATTCAGTTTTCTCCCAAACCTTCTACTTGCTTTTGCATGGCAGTGGAGCATTTCAGGGAACTCTCCTTGATAACTCCAACATTTATTTCCTGATTTTTATAGATACTCTATATCCTAAAATTGTGTGCACCATAAAAGGTGTTTTTCCTTGTATTTACTTTAGATTTTTGCAGATTTCTTAAGGAATATTTTATCCTAAGAAACGAAAGTTTGGTGATTTTCCTTATCAATTCTCTGCAAGTTTCTTGACATTTTCTCAAATATTGAAGGGCATATTTATGACTTTTGTAATTTATATAAATGTAGTTGCTGTAACAGTTTGATAAGATATGATAGCTATATGGTTCAGAGTGAAGTTGGTCTGTTTGGCTTTAATGTTTAGCAAAGTATTGTTTCTACCAAGCAACAAGCTGATTTTTTTGCAACAGCATATCTTGACCAGTTGGCTGCATCACATCTTTGGTTCAAAATAAATTTTCCTTGGTTGTGTTTGTCCAGGGAAGAGAGAAACAGCTTAAAGCTGTATATCTGATAGAAAAGCTTACAAAAAAAAAAGAAAAAAAAGTAGAATTTATGAGAGATACAGGTGATGTAAGGACCTTCAGAACTCTTTCTGCAGAGGCAAGTATTACTCAATATTATCTTAACATCAGCTGTTTCCATGATATCTGCCTGGAAAGCTACTTGTGAGAAAGCCTGAGGAAATCAGACTCAGAAAATGGAGCATACACACAAAATAAAATTTCTATTAGATGTTACTCACACAAAAACTGGGCTATTTATGCTCCAGTTGCAAGTGATTTTACTTTTCTGTGGCTCTTTTTGATATTTAGGGCAATTCTCAGTGCTGTGTTCACCTTATAGTTCCTAATTGTTTACTATACATTGCATAATTTACCATATCTGTTTTCAGTTCTCACTATTTTAAAGTCTGTTCTTCCTAGTTAATGCTGGCAGGACATTGAGGTTGGTTTCCTTTGGAAAACAAGTCAGAAGGAAAACAAACCCAACCTATTACTGCTGAAACATGACCTACTTTTAAATTGCTGTCAGGTGAGGAATCTCCTCCAGGTTTTAACTATCTGCTTGTTTTATGGAGAGCTGGAGGAATATGGTAGCAGTTAGGAAATATGTTGTTCCAGTCTTTGCATACTGGAAAATGAATTTTGTGTAATTGTTTGTCTGCAGAGCTCTGCTTCATTGTTTCCTAAAGCAAAGTGAGCAAGCTTGAGACATCAATATCACATGTATGTAAATACATATTTATTGTATTATATATATAAGAAGCAACAGTGATTGTGTTTGGGCTGATTTAGTGACATCCCACATGAGGAAATGTACAAAGCAGGTAGTAACTGCTTCTTTAAAACTAAACATTTGAGTTATTTTATACATGCTGTGCATATTTTAATGATTTTTTTTTAATGCTGGGGCTTTGTGGGGTGGGGGGGGGGGATTTCCTAGTGAAACTTCAGATGAATCCATTGTATGTATGGATTCACATGTGGTGATATCAAGCTGTTGACTAACATGGTGGGCACAGGTGAAAGTCACCAATCCTGAAATTCATCTTTGTCTTTTCATTTAATGTGAAGCCATAAAGACTCAGCAGTGTGCCCAAGTGGCCAAGAAGGCCAGCGGCATCCTGGCTTGTATCAGAAGCAGCGTGGCCATCAGGTCCAGGGAGGTGATTGTGCCTCTGTACTCGGCATTGGTGAGGCTGCACCTCGAGTGCTGTGTCCAGTTCTGGGCCCCTCACCATAAGAAGGACATCGAGATCCTCGAGCGAGTCCAGAGAAGGGCAACCAGGCTGGGGAAGGGGCTGGAGGGCAAATATATGAGGAGTGGCTGAGGGAGCTGGGGGTGTTCAGCCTGGAGAAGAGGAGGCTGAGGGGAGATCTTATCACCACCTACAACTACCTGAAGGGAGGTTGTAGAGAGGTGGGCAGTGGTCTCTTCAGCCAGGTGACAGGTGATAGGACAAGGGGAAATGGCACTAAGCTGCACCAGGGCAGGTTCAGAGTAGATGTTAGAAAAAATTCTTCACTGAAAGAGTTGTTGGGATGTGGAACAGGCTGCCCAGGGAGGGGGTTGAGTCACCATCCCTGGATGTGTTTAAAGGACAGGTAGATGAAATGTGGTTTAGCATAGGAAGCTATGGTTGGTCTCAATGATCTTAAAGGTCTTTTCCAACCTTGTGATTCTGCGAAAACCAGTCTGAATAGCCAACAGGTATGCCATAGAACCAGAGAATCAGAGGACAGTTGGGTTGGAAGGAACCTTTAAAGCTCAACCTCCCTGCAACGAGCAGGGACATTTTCAACTAGACCAGGTTTCTCAGAGCCCCATTCAACCTGACCTTGAATGTTTGCAGGTGTGGGGCACCTACCACCTCTCTGGGCAATCTGTGCCAGCATTTCACAACCATCCGTAGGTCTTTCTTTAAAACGACAAGGAGCACACTCGGGTGTGATCAAGCTGCTAATATTAGATGATTCCTTGGCTCCTGTGGAGATGCCAATCAACCTATAAAAGCTCAGAAGAGCAGAAAAAAGATGTACCCATCTTCTGCCTATAATAGTGTTTATAGACCTGACCAGAGCATTAGAGATGTGAAAGACTGCTACAATATTCCTTAGGATTTGACTGCACGATGGGGTTATTGCTGCAGGTTGCTTTACTACAGATACATGCCTCATAAATAGTGATGGCAGCATTGGAGGAGTGTTGCTGTAGCTGGAGGGTCCTAGGTCTCCTCTACACACTGCTGCCTGGGAGAACAAGCGTAGATTGAGGCAAGTGGGCTGCTGGGATTTGAAGGGTTGTCATAAGCTGTCAGTCAGTAAGGTTTAGTCACAAGAGACTTAAAAATCTGAGGTCCTTCGTCATTTGGTTACTGTTAATGCTGTCACGCTTTTTACAGCTGATGGAATCAGGGGAAATTTTGAATACAATGTTGAATATTTGAATATAGAATGAAATCTTGAATAAAACAAGACAGCATCAACCTCAAAAAATCATGGACCTCAAAAGACCTCTGCAGTAGGGATTCTGTGAAGGAAAATGGTGTCTCCAAAGATTTTAACTGCCAAACAACATTAGATCCCTGAGCTGAGGTTTCCAGATACTTAACAGCCCTGTCCCATTGGAAACAGAAGTCTGTCCTCCAAAGCACAACTTCACTACAGCTGCCTAGCAAACGCCATAGGAAACTTTTAATGCAGGGAAAAACCTGGATTAGTTTTCCCACTGTGGTTCTTAGAGATGACACAATTTTTTTTGCTCAAAAGTTTTCAAACTTAATCCCTCAGGGTGGAGGACAGCCCCTTGGTGCAGGTGGTGCAGCCACCATTGCAGTGTTGATGAAGGGCTAAGGAGACATTGCCCTCCCCCTTAGAAAAAATCCTACAGCAGTGTGGCATTGAACAGCACTATCAAAGGAGAGGATGCCAACAGCCATCCATCTCTCGCTGCCTCTTGCATGGACCTTTATTCTGGAAAAATAAGCCAAAAAGAATCCTGCGTCCTTTCCTTGGTGGCCTTGGAGCATGTGTTTGCCACTGCTGGGTTTTAAGGTGCGTGATTTAAAGCTACAATAACAAGGAAAGTCCTTGCCTTCTACAAGCTATATATTTTATGATGTGCTGCAAATGAGAAAGCCAATGCAGTTTTCTGAGATGTATACTGAATAAGGCAAGTCTCCATAAAGCATACAGTATTTCCCCCGCAATATCTGTCCCTGCCTGATTAACACCTTAGATTATTGGCACAAGGAGAGTTTTATTCAGATACTTATATTTGCCAGAGGTCAGACTGAATAATTGTAATGTTCCTTTCTGGGTCTAAAATCTATTAATCTGTTTACTCATTTTCTTTTTATGTGTTACGTCGTTTGAACAATGAGATGAGGGCAGCCAATTTCTCTTTCAAACAGTGAACTGGATTTCTGGTTCTCATGCATTTTCACAATGCAGAGGAAGTTTGAAGCCAAACAGAAAAGCCCTCCATTAAAAAACTAAATAATTTTTTTTAAATGGAAATATTTGTGTTAATAAAAGTTCCTTCATTAGAGAAAAGTAATAACTCAAAGCCAGAACTTCCCAGGAATGGTCCCTTCAGCCCTTCTTATCTCACCTCACACTTCCAGCTGGCAGCTGAGCTGTGTGCTGCTTCTGATTTATATTGTAGGACACTGGGAATGTGTAACTTCTGTTCACAGTGGTAGGGTAATGCTCATATTTAACTTACTTTTTCATATTGGCCCGGGATGCCTTCTGCTTCAGGTTTCTGAAATCAGGCCTTTTTCATTAGGCATCCTTAATCTAAAGGTTTAAACAGCATTAGTGAGTCCCTAGGGATATCTCTGCCTTTCCATGTTGGTTCTTCTAACCCGATGTGGGGCTGCTTTGATGACCTGTCCAGTGGAGGCTGGATCATGAGTTGAACTGCTTTGAAGCATCAGGTGAATTTCAGGTGTTTCTCAAGGGAGCAGCCTACAAGTTCTGAATAGCTTTGAAGGGATTCTCTGTGTAATCCCACCACTGATGAGTTCATCAATAAGGCTTTTGATAAAAAGCAATAAAACTGTCAAGCAGCAAACAATCCAGAGCAATTCCAGCCTGTACTCAAAAGAGTTGGAAAAAGAAAACATCAATGTTTTGCCAAATGGTGGAGAAGTCAAAGGGGTATTTCAAAGGGCATTATCTTTCAAGTTCCTAAAACAAGCAGAAAGGTCCCTACACTTGTTGACAGTGGGATGTGCAGGGGTGAATAAATGAGGCGTTTTATCTGTACACACAGATGGTACCGGCAAGAGAAAGAAAGGGTAACATGAACACATTAATATCAATATACGAGTCACATCTTTTTAATTCCAGCTTTTATTTGTTCTTTTATTCATCTTTTTACCTGGAGGCTAACATATGTTGGGATGTCCCCTGCCAGGCTGCCCTACTGCCATGCTGGTCTGGCATGTAGTAGATAGAGTGACCTGCAAGCCGGTGCAGGATTCACACTGCTGGCAAAAACATCCAAAATCCAGAGTTTAACTCTTTGTTTATGAGTTTAGGAGCCTTAGATTACAAGGGATGGTTTTCTTGGTTCTCATCTTTGATCAAAGCATTTCTTTGAATCTTCTCATGTTCTGCTTTCCTGATGGTACTGCAAAGGAATCAGTTGCTTCAGAAGAAGGTTGATCACGTCATTTCTCCTTCCCTGCCTCAGGGACAGTTTTCTTTTCGTTTGTCAGTTTGGCTTTTTCCTGAAGCACTGGATGATGAAATGGTTTAATGTAAAATAAAATTATAGTACTAATGCTAAAATGTCTCCTCATCTCCCCTAAGTTAATTCTGGAAATTTGAAATCACAAAAATATAGAAACTATGTAGTGACACGGCCTGACACCAACCATTGAACCTTAACAACGATAAAGATGGTACAGTGGCCTCTTCTTTGCCTCTAATGAAGATTGTGAGCTGTTTGAGTGTCTGAGCAAGGTGTTCAACCAACAGTGTGCACACACAGAGCCCAGATAACAAGGTAGCTCATACATGCACACGAAACCATTGGCATTTTCAAAGTTTTCTCAAAACAGCCCTAAGCTGAGAAAATCAGTGTGGCAGCCTCTACTGGAGGTTTGGATCTACATTTAAACACCAAATTGGGAAGAAACAAGAGGCAAAATACCTAAATCCAACCAGGAAAAAAAAATAACAACACAAAAAAAGATTTAAAAAATTACAATGGACACTGATTCTGTTTTTCTAACATCTCCTTATTCATATTCATTAGGGCTGGGCAAATTTTCTATAGCTGACACCAGACCAGAGGACTACATGATTTTATTGTGAATTCCAGCACCAGGCCAGATCCTCTGAAAGATTCACATCATCTGCATGATCAATACATGAAGTCCACTTAATGAAACACTGAATCTGTAAGGTTTTATCTCAGGAAATGCTGCAGAGTGTAATCTATGTCATCCCATCCAACTGCAGATGATGTCTTTTTCATATAGTCATGGCATGTCCTATTGCCCCTCTTCAAACTGGGGTTTGATGGCAATGCAAAACCAGGGTAGACTCATTGGTGACTGAGTGAGGACCAAGGGATGAAGCTCCACATGTCTTGTGGGGGGTCCCATCAGATATCTGTGCAGAAGAAGTAGGTCTTTCTGCTTTTCTGATTTTTGCCCAGCTTTGAGTCCCTGGGCAAATGGTACTCTGGATTGCAGTGTGACACTTGAGGTGTTCCCAGGGCTGAACGCTTTTCAAGTCACTGCACTTGGCTACCTCTTCCTTTGACTTCTTCTTTCCTGGGAACAAAGACTGAAATCAGCAGGGAAAAAAAGGTTCCTTGTGCTGTTTTTTGGGACAGTATGTCCAGCTCCATGAGCCAGGGCCAACTGCAAGGCAGGAACAGTCTTCTTCCATTAATAAGAAATTTTCCCCTACCCTCTCTGGTCAGAAAATTTCGTCTTAAATTTCTTTAAGACAAAGAGCTCATTTTGCTCTTACTGCCTGCAGTTTCAAGTCTGCCTCCTGTGCACTGCTCAAAGTTGCAATGGAGAGGGCAAAGCTGCTTCTGTCATTAGATTAAAAAAAAATTATTAAAATATCCCTGGATAATAAAGCCTGGAACAAACAAATTGCAGCAGCATTTCATGTGCCCAGGTCTGTTCACAGCAGGCTGCCAAGTCCCGTCTCAGCAGAGTAGAGGGGTTTAGGGATCAAGACTGGTTTTAGAAGAACAGGCCACACCTCCCCCATGAGTTTAGAGCTCAAACACTCTCCCACAGCTGCCCTTGCTGGTTTGCTCCTGGAACAGTGTTGGTTTGTGTCAGTCCTTGGTCACCATACAGGGAGCAACATTCCCAATGACATTATAGTTGAGTTAACCCTAAGCTGGAGGAGAAAAGCCATGTGGACATAAGCTCCATATGGAAAGCAACCATGGCCTTGGGTGCTAAATTACAGATCAAACTTGGGAGGTGAGGCCCAGCCATGACTCTCACCCACAGCAGGGGTAATCTATAGGCGAGTGCAAACACATAATGCAAATCCCATGTACAAAAACGTGGAGTCACCACATGAACAAATAGGAGCATGGGTCCCTCAACTCCCTGTGGATGCTGTTGGCTCTCTGAATAAAGAAGTGGCTGTAAACTTACCAGCTGTGCCTCCTGAGTTTTTGGACTAAGCTCCGGTTTGCAATGCATCATTTAGGAGGTTGCAAATATTTTCCGTGTGTTGAAATAAAATTATAAACAGATTGAGCCTGGGTACAGTAGATCCACTGGACTAAATTTGACTAAAAAAAGCTTTCGATGAAAGAATGAGACTTAAGGGGGATGGGGAGTGAGCTGGCATGGAGGGAAATTGTGTCATTTTAATGAAAAAGTTTCTGTGGAAGGATACTCTCTGCAAACATTGAAGGAGAGAGCCCTTGTGCAGGAAAGCACGTGGTATATATAAATCAGTATCTACTGAAGCAGTCCATCTCTTGAATATAACAAAAGTAACTGTATGAAATTGCAAAACAGCACGCACTGCATTTTCATGGGGAAATGTGCTGTATTCAGTCATATTAATTACTGCGTGGGCTCAATTTTCAGTGCAATCAATCCATGGGAAACAAAAGGGCTGCAGGGGAAATATAAAAAGACAGTCAGCTAATAGGAGCCAGATTCAATAAAACTGTGCCTGCCTTCAGTGAACGATGAGGCAGAGGTGTGTCCATTCTCCCTTAGTGAGGCACGCGGTGGGTCGGGCAAAGGGTGTAGGACTGAGAAGAGCTTGCACCAACACCCTGTGTATGTATATATATGTTTATATATGTAGATATATATGAGAAAGACAGCTCCTGTTGTGAGAAACTAGGAAAGAAAGGGTTTTAATTCATTTTTCTGCGCAAAGTTCAGGGTGTCTTCTGAGAGCAGGTTGTGGTGTGATGGCACTTCTGATGTTGCAGCCTCTATCTATCTGCCATGCCTCCTACCCCGCTGTGCCACAAGTCGCAGGTTCTCCAATTCAGTGGAGTACCGGGGTGTTTTCCTGGCCTCACTGTCAGCCCTGTCTCTCTCAGCTGGCAGCAAGCCCCCAGGCTGACGCTACGGCCAGGGGTCTCCTGGGTGGACTTCAGACCCTGGGTTGAACTTGGTCATTACTGCAGAGTTTCAGTTTAATGCCAATATTCTAGTGAGCTGTTTGGTTTGTTTGCCTGGTGCTTAATGGGGGGATTATCCGGTTTATTATTTTTTTTCTTCCCAGGTTGCTTTTCGAAGTTGAATGTGTTCATTTGTAGCAGTAGCTTTTTCTTCCATTCAGGCTCCAAACTTCCCTGGGAAGTGACTTCATGGCATTATTCAAGCAGATTATTGCTTGGAGTGGCCCTGGCTGAATTACCTAGTGTTCGCATAATGACAAGCTCCCCGTCTATATGTATTTAATGACTGTAATCATGTATTATTTCCCCTTTATTAGGTTTGTTTTTAAAGAAAGTTTTACTGTGCTATTTATGATACACTAAGTGGTGCAACTTGCTGAAAAAAAAAAAGCATATCACATACATTTTATTTTTTAATAGGTTTCGCTAGTTAAAATGGAAATCTTTTATTTACCCTAGTAGGGCAGTTTTTTGCCGACAGTTTTATTATTTCAATTACTCAGACATTTCTTTCCTCTTTTGTTTCTCCAGATACTCCTCCAGGGAGTTTTAATGTGTCCATTCTTTATTTAAGATTGGGTTCAGAACGTGTTATTTCTAGCAGGGCAGAGGAAAAGCATAATATAGCAGGCACTAAATAGTGGAATGTCAAGGTTTTATATTCTTTTCTCTTTGAGTTGTGGAATCCTTTCCCCATCTGTGTCATCTGGTGATTAATTGCACTGATAATCGGTGCACCATCATCAATAACTGTCTGCTACCAGTGCCGGGCAGAGGCCATGCTCTGCCTGAAGAGTTTGTGGCTGCTGATAAATGAATATACATGTACAAGGAAAGGGGGAGACCCCTGAGAGCATTTAAAATTGCAAGAGACCAAGAGACCTTTAATGAACTAACCTTCAGGAGGTACTGGCAGTAACTACTGTATGGGTTTCAGTTGCGGGTAGGGAAAGGGGAATGGGACCATTCCTCCAGGGCAAAACCCAAGCTTTGGTCAGTGGAAAGGAAAGTGAACCCCACGGGCTTGTACTAGTAGGGAGTGTTACAGCCGTGGTGTATGCACTAGCAGGAAGGGGAGACTGAATCCTGCTACACAAAGTTTGCTAGGGTGGGCCAGCATGGAAGCTGGTGTCTGCTGCTGGTGGCTCTTGCTGGGGTATAGTTGTGGTTTCCCTCTGCAAGTGATAGTGAGTCTTTGGTGACTCTCACTGTGCAATGGATTCTGTTGTCCATTATAGCATGACTAGTTCTGGTTTAGTCCTGTTACTTCTTTTCTTTGCCCCTTCCCCCTGTTCTGGTCTCTGAGCAGGCAGAGAGCAGTCCTCAGATTATGAAGGAACCAAAACCAAATTCTTGGTTGGACATTGGGGGAGCCCTAAGAGCTCCTGATGGATGTATAGTCTCACTGCCTGAAGGCAGTGCGTGCCCTTGGCCATCTTTGAGAAAGGTCGAAAGCGTGTTACAAACCATGTCCTCACACATTGGCATCCTGTCATCTTTTCCAGAGTGTCTGGGGGAGAGCTTTTCGACCGCATCGTCGAGAAAGGGTTCTACACTGAGAAGGATGCCAGCACCCTGATCCGGCAGGTCCTGGATGCTGTCTACTACCTACACCGAATGGGCATTGTGCACAGGGACCTCAAGGTACAGCCGCATTGTGACTCGGTGCTCCACAGAGTGTTAACCAAAGCTGCATAATTATGTGAGCTTGATGTCTGAAATTCCAGCCTCCCCTGGGACTGGCTGCTTCAGCAAGGTTTTACCATAAGAAAGATGCTCTGAAGGCTCCATACCCTCCCATCGTAATTGGTTTTAATGAGGACTTTGCAATCAATGCTGTTACAATGGGATTTTTTGCACGTATCATGCAGGGATAAAGTCATTCCTTAAGACCCAAAACATTACATTAAGGCAGTGAACTCATCTCAGCTGGGATGTGTTTACTGCTGTGAAGTGTCTTGCAGATTTGCTGTGCTATATTTACATTTCCTTAAGGATAATTAGTAACAATAAATACTGTGGGAATTCAAATTATTTCCTATCGCGCTATTTGGACTGGTGTTTTTTGGAGACACTGTTAACAGCAAGGATTCTTCTAAGGAACATTGTGTGTCAATGTGATTTTTAGTTGATTTTCCTTTCAGCTGTACTGTGTTATCTCATCAAAAACAATAATCTTTTCCGGAAAAAAAAACCAACCCTAAAACATTATTTCTGTGTTTTTCCCTTCCTGTATCTTAAACTGTAATTAAGATAAACTGAAAGGCTTGGATTTCATTGCACACAGCTAAATCTCCTCATCTTTAGTATCTTAGATAATAAATTAGCAGAAGGCATTAGAAAAGAAAAGCAAAAGTAAAAAGAAAACTGTGGCTTCAGTTTCTAGGCTAGTTCATTCTACCAAAGTTTACTGCCAGAAATTAAGAATTCAGTGAATGACATAACACCTCTGGTTGTGTTTTGTAAGGATGCTCCAAACAGGAATTGCCTTGAATGTTGATGCTGTGGCCTTGAATTGTCCCAACGTAAAGATAATAGAATTTGGCAGAACAGGTCCAATTATGTAAAGGCTTAATGAACATCAATAGAGTTGAGAGCCACAGATTGAGCAACACAAATCAGTCCTTTTTTTATTTACTTCTTAAATATTTTTATTAAATGTATTTTAAAATTAATTTTAATTTTAATTTTGTCTAATATTAAACTACTTGTTCTCAATTTTATCGAGTCCTCTTAGTGACAGCTGTAGTGCCCAGAATGTGACCTCACTTCACTGTTTTGCCTTAAAATGGATGAAATATTGCAGTGATGATAGATTCTATTTATTTGCTTTTCATCTCCAAAATTAGTGCTGATATGAAATACTGCATGGTGTAGAATAATAAGTGACAGGCTTGTTCCCAAAATGTGATGCTGTGGGGCCAAAATAGTGCCCATCACCACCGTAGCCACCAGCACCCCAGTTCTCCAAGGTGGAGCAATGCCCAAGACAGGAAGATATGGCCCCATTTTGTGAAAACCTTGTCACAGCCATTTCCTTCTATTGCTCTTTGACTCCAGATGTGAAACGTTTTGCTGCACAGGGGCCATCCCTGCAGGAAAGCAAGCCTTCCTGTGCATTACAGGTGCACGGGACTTGCCCCAGTCCTGGACTCCTCTGCCAGAAGCAGGCATCCTATGATCTTTTCTCCAATAGATAGATAAGAACAATAGAATGTTGAAATCTAATTTTTAAAGTATCGATTTGGGGTTTTTTAAAAGAAAAACCTTGAACCCACTGAAGGAAAATATACTGTGATGTCTGCAAACAGCATTTCCTCCTTAGCATTGCCCAGTTAAGTCCCAGCAGTCCCAAATAATGGGTTTTCTCTAGGGATGCATGGGATAGTCTTCTGTCTCCTATAGTCTTCACATGCTGCCCTCAGTTCCCACTCACTTCCTGAAGTAGGTAAAAATGTCCTCCTATTTATGAGAGTTCCCACTGCACTTGAGTGTGGAAGCGTTGTACAGTATTTTAACATGGCCAGCTTTCTCCCAGGTTCAATCTGTAGGAAATAACTTCAGGTTTCTTTCTGCATCCAGAGTCTCTGGAGGGTGGTCTGAGTCCTCTTAATTCAGACACTCTATTGTAGGAGCTCTTCATATTCTCGCCTTTACAATTTAAACGAGGGCTGTCGCTCTCACTGTAAAACAGATTGTTCGTATTAAAAAGTTCCTATAATAAAGCATGAGATCTGGCAATCGGGAAGTGGATTCATCTGCAGATTACTGTCAGAGTTTGCATAAGGACATGCTGAATTTAGATCAAACCAACCTTCTCTAGTAGCATTTTGGGGCAAAGACTAACTCGTTTTTCCTTCTTTTTGTTTGCAAGTCTTTGTCAGTACCATATCAGTTGTCAAAATGAGTCATAAAATATGGTGCATGAGGAACACCTGCTGTGAATTTCTGTTAGCACAAACATACCATGATGACAAAAATACAGATATAAAAAGGCTTTCTATGATCTCAAAATACCAAGATAAGTGCAAGTTCCTGATTGTGCTCTCCCAAAATGAAACTCTGGGAAAGAATCCACTCTACAAAAATACAACCCTTGAAGCATTTATAACAATTATTTATTGTAATTATGTGTTATTCAGATACCAAAATAGTGCTTGCTGTAGTTGGGAAAAGCTCCAAGTCTCTAATCTATATAACACAGCAGCAGATAACAAGAGATGGCAGCAGATGAAGTCCAGGGAAGTCCAGGACTTATAATAGCACCAAAAGGCTCAAGTAGCTACTTTTGGTACAGAGCCACCTTGTTAGTGCTTTTTGAATTAGCCAGCTTGAGGAACCAGAGTTCTTCTAAACAGTATATGTTTTAAACAAGTGTTAAGTTTTAAATGGGTGAGTTTCTTGGCCTTACTAAATATGAGTAAATGGGGGCCTGAGGTGAGTTAGAAAAAATCACAGGGAAATAATTATCTGTCCCTTAATACCAACTTTACCAAGCTTTCAGCAGATCAGAAGTGCACTACTATATTTCAGGAGTAAGGGCAGACTGTGGCATAAAACTGGCTCATGTGGTGCCTTAAAATAGTGTCAACATTATAATGGCCAGTTAAAGCATTAGACTTATGAGGTATCTTGAAAAAGAAACATAAATAGTACAGCTTTATAATTATTTTAATGAACAGAATCATTTCCCTTTTTGCCTCACTCCCAGCTGTCTCACAGCTGTGGATCCAGCTTGTCGATCTTCTCACGACCGTCACGTCCCATGGATAAAGCCATCACTACATGGCTGGGGAATCAGAAAGTGCTTTAATCTCCACTTGAAGCTGAATGGGAACCTCAGAGTAGGGTGAGGTGCTGCTTCTTCCTTTCCCCAACAATGCAGGAGGAAAGACAGATGCTGGTGCTGCTACAGTGCAATGGTTCCTCCTTACAAATCCAAGCCTGGATGTGTCCCAAGAGTTTTGATAATGTGTGGGCTCAGCTGCTTCTTGCCATTCCTGGAGCACACAGTGGGCTGACAGACAAAATGTGTTGCATGCAGATAGGTGTTTGTCCCAGCTTTTGGGCAAAATCTACACCAGGGTTACCTTGAAACAATGGGTATCCATCACTTTTGTAGATGAAGGCGCCAAGGTCCAGGTGGTGCAATGGGACCCCCCTACCACCAGGCTGTCAGAGTTCCAGCTGATATTGGACCTTTTTTGTGAGCCCAGATATTAAGTAGGGGAAGAAGTGTCCTCCCACAGTACCTAGTAAGAACTTTTTTGTGTAGCAGCAGCACATTCAAAACATATGGATGGAAGACTACACTGCAGCAGATGGAGTTTGGTTGGGCTCTTCAGCCCATCTGACAACAGTATAAGGTCACAGGGCTTTGTGGAGTGGCTCTTGTTTTCTTTCAGTATAAACAAGTTGCTGTGCTTAGTGCTGTGGCATCTTTTCCTAATCAGTTCTAGCTCAAACATCCCTGCTGCAACTCTATTTAAACTGCAAAGGCATTTCCTCTCTCACAAGAGTTTATTTCCAGTGGAGAAGATACAAACATTCTCTAATACCTGCTGGTTTTTTTCTTTTTTTAATTGCTGTATGAAAATGGTTCATTGCCCTAACTGAATTTACCGTATCTACCTGCCTTCAAACGAATCCTTCTGCTTTATCACTCTGAAGTGGTGGTATGATAGACGTACCTCACAAGGACGAACCTTAGTTCTTGTTGTCCAAAAAGTTTGTTATCCCAGGGAAGTTACTCAAAGTTCTAGGTGTCAGCTTCTTCCATTATTCACCATACAGGAGTCTGAAGACATTCTCCATACAGCTTGTAGGAGCAACTCTTTAGGATTTAGTGGAACAAAATAATATTTGTGTATGAGGTAACAAAGGATTGTGTTAAATGCAAAGCATCAGCCAACAAATGTTGTTGCTGGATTTAAATATTCAAAACCCTTGTTTGTTCCTCTTTGTAGCCTGAGAACCTGCTTTACTACAGCCAGGATGAAGAGTCAAAAATCATGATCAGTGACTTTGGATTGTCAAAGATGGAGGGTAAAGGAGATGTGATGTCCACTGCCTGCGGGACTCCTGGCTATGTTGGTAAGAAATTTGCTTATACTGTCAATCTGCACTTCCCAGCTGCATTACAGACACACAGTAAAAAGGGAATAATACTTGTTTTCCAATGCCAATACACATGAGATTTTACAGTTGTTTGTTAGAAATAGACATTTCAGAAGTTGCTGGTGCTCTGCCTTGTGGGCTCTTCTCCTTCAGGTCTTCATCTGCAATCCAGATCAGGATTTGGGGGATTCAGTTTAATGATTTTAATCCTTTGTGTTTTCTCAAAGACACTGCACATAGGTAAGTTAGGAGCCCACATTGAGTTACTGACTCCTAGATGCCTGTATGCAAAAACTCTCCTCTGGCCTTCCTGGGTGGTATCAAATTGTTTCCTACCATTTCTTCTTTGCTCTCTTGTCCATTCCGTAGCAATCGCACCACGCTACCAATTAGCAGGGCGGTTACCAGCATCCTTTAAACAAGGTTAAAGTACCTGACTGGGAATTACATGTCAGGTGATGTTTGAGCAAATGCTATTTAGAAGGCTCACTTCATGCATGAGACAGCTAAGTGTGTGCCTCCTACGATACCCAGCTAGTCAGCTGAGATGGTAAAATTAATCTCTGGGGTATACATCAAATCCACGAAACTAAAGTGGCAGTGGCTTCCCCAGGGATAGGTTTGTCTCACATCTTTCTGGTAGGAAAGACCTGATGCTTTCCATCAGTCAGAGAGGCTCCTTATGCTTTGTACCTGCCACCTCACCTGTGTTTTCATACCTCTGATGATACCGTGGTCCACGAACTCAAACAGATGATGCAGTTGTGACACAGTGATGGAGATTTGTCCCAGGAATACCTTTTTCCAGGCATTACCTTGCCACTGCACAGGCACAGTCTATCCTGATAACATCAGGAATTGAACAGATTTCTCTAGTTTCCCAATGTGAAGCCATCAGCCCATCCTTTTTTGTATTTTCAGACGTATGAGTCAGGGTGCACTCTGTACAGCCTGAACAGCTGTCTTCTGTAATCACCCCAGACTGGAAATCTTCTTCCAAAGCATTAGCAGGAATTGAGCTGAGACAGCAATTTTCATAATTTTTGCTGTCAGCTCCTCTGTCCTTAATTAACATGTTATATTTTGGTCTGAAATGGGCATTGACTAGAATAAGTCTGTGAGATGCTGAGAAGCTCAGATGATGTTTGCTGAAGCACTGATGAAAATGAGGGACTGCAAGCTGCTTGGGCACTGAGTGATCTCATGGCCTCTCCGCGTTGCCATTTACATAAGAAAACTTGCTATTTTGGAGAGGAAGCTCTTGGAGCATGTGACACGAATTGTAGTGCTTGTAGAGATGTTTGAGAGCTCTCATTACTCATGGTCTGGGTGCTGACAGCTACACAAGTGCCTCCAGGCCCCTTGTTACCTTACTGAACACAGGATTTACTCATCATGGTTCAAGAAGTCACAGCCCTTTATTTCTGAAGTGCTGACCAGAGTTTTTCCCCTCTCTCACGAAGGAAAACCTCCTTAAATATTTTGTTCTGTTCCTTTTTTTGCACAGGAGACAGCTCCTCCCTCCTCTTCAGTGCTGCCTTCTTTTTAAATTTTTTTAAAATATAATTGGTTGCCCAGACAACATTTTCCAAACACAGAAAATTGTTACTGTCAGCCACTGCAGTGATGCCCACAAATGGGCTTGTGTGAGTGTTATACCTGATGACATGGCTTCTGCACACATGGTCTGCAGTCGGTCTGCATCCAAAAGCTTTCATGCCTTCCAGCATCACTCCAATGTGCAGCACGTGCCAAAACCACCCTCAAATAAACATAAGAGTCCTTCCTCCTGGTGACACAACATGAATGCATGTCCTCATCTGGACTGGGGCAGACATGGGCCACAGTGCTAGACCATGAGGGATCCTCTCTGCTCTCTCTTTTTTCCCTTTTTTTTCCTAGCCATTTCACCTAGAGTTGAAGTAACACTCAGGAATCCATCCCTTACAATGCAGTTCCTGGCACTTTTCTTTAAAGACATGTAGAAAACCTGATTTTCTATGACTATATGAGGAATTCATTATTTTTGTCAGTTTAACCGCTTTGCTTTTAAATTCCTGGAGTAAAATTAGACACGTATCACATGCCATAGGCACCCAGAGCTGGGTTAAGAAATCATTAAAATCTGCTACTATTTATACTTCTTTATCTCCAGAAACAGATCCAGTTGGATGCCGCTGTGCAAGGTGCTGCACAAGCTTCTGACTTGGTAGCAGACCTGATTTTAACTCAGGTCTGCTGCCCTTTGCAAGGATGTGCAAGTATGCAAACCACCTGTCATGTCTATCTAATTTCCCTGATTAGGCTATACTTTCAGCCCTGTGTGCTTCGATTTTTTACTTAGTTTCAGCTCCAAGAACACTGGTACTCAAGACACTAAATTCCTGTTTAAGTGGTTCAGAAACTCAATGAATATAGGAGGGTGTAATTATAATTAAACTTCATAATAAGTATTGGTTTTCTTTCTGAAAATCAAAGTGTTGCCTATCAAATTAGAGTATACTTAAAATCTGTATAACTGCTAGTGCATTAACACGGGGGATTGGACTTGATGATCTCTGGAGGTCCCTTCCAACCCCTAAAATTCTGTAAAATTCTGTGAATTAGCTTTTAAGGTTCTGCCTTACAGATAAAATTACTGCCAACGTGTTCAGAGATCTCATTCTTTCAGAGATATTGGTCCGGTGATGAAAAGATGTTGGTTAAAATAATTTAATCTAATTAGTCAAGTCACTTTTGTTAAAATGCAGATATAAATGTTCACTTACCAAAAAGAGGCTCTGATAATACAACCTCTTCCAATGAAAAGGGTTTCCATTTTCTTAGCTGCCTGCCACTCTGATCTCTCCGTTTCTTATGGAAGGAGCCTGGCTGATGAGCTGGGACTGGATGCCCAACTTTTAGACAGCACCAAAATTGGGTAAGATGTGGCAACTTGTTTGGGTTATTTCATTGCAAATTAGGTGTGTTGATGGGTTGGCATGGATCCCACCCCATCGTCTAAACTGCAGAAGTCATGTTTTCAAAACCCTGAGTCATCTGTGCGATTATGGGCAAGCTCTGTAAAAGCCATTAGCAATCTGTCGTGGGCTGCTCGGCTGGAGACTGTTTATAGGAACCTGATTTTGATGAAGAAGGTGTTCAAACCTGCCTGAAAAGGAGTCATCCTCGAGGTGTGCCAAGTTGGGCACTCACTGGGAGGTGACTACAGCCACTCAGCAAATTCTTCTAAAGATATTCTTGCCAGTTTGGGAATTAGGTCACACTGACTGACTTTCCATAAGAGCTGGTCTCTCAAAAGCTTTTGTTACTTCTGCAGATCGGTCTTAGACCTGCAAGACACTTAGGAGCATTGAAAAGTTTGGAAAAAATGTTAGAAAGCCAGTCTCAGGCAATCTGATCTCCTTTTGCAGAAATACTGAATTATGAACTGTGCATGTCGCTGACTAATATCTTAATCCTACTGAGGTTTAAAATTCTTGCTCTGAGTCCCAACCCAACATCAAGTAAAACTTTCTCTTATTTCCTTGTTATAAGGATTGGGCTGGACCCAGGATGTGTGTTTGGTACCTGTGCACCCACCTCAGTCACTGTTTTTATTCTTGGTAGTGCTTTTATGATAGGTCATTTCACACCTTTCAGCTCTGCCAGAAAACTAGTAGCAATCTCATATCGTATCAAAGCTGTGCATTTCTCTGAGCCCTGCTCATGACCAAAGCATTTAAGTAAGCACTGGATTTCTATGTTGAGTTTTGAATTATTCAGTATCCTCTGAGTCAAAGGTTTGATTCAATAAGCCTTTGGAATATCCTTATTAGTGAAAAGCAGCCCGAGGAGTTGTTTCAGCAGTAACATGAGTAATAAAGTAAAAATAAAGCATAGGAACTGCTCTCACCAGGGTTTGCTCAGACACAAGCTTGTGACAGTGCGATTGCTTGGCTCCATTGCCGTATCCTGAAATGGGGTTTGCTTGCCTGAGGTTGTAGCTGCATTATAGTCCATGATGGCTCTCTAAATCCGACTCAGCAAGAAATAGGGACAACAGGAGCACAAGAATCCAGCAGAGCTGCCCTGAAGCTCTGATGTCCCTTGGAAACAGCACCAAATGCAAAGACTTGGCCATTCAGAACAAGATAAACACTGGAGGACTTAGTGAAAGAGGGAAAGAAGTTTTCATCCCAGGACTTAGTAGAAGTCGGACTCTGGTCTTGTGGTAAAGTTGCTTCGTATGCCTCTTAGCCTATTTGCACCAAGAGGAAGATGCTTTGTATGGTGGCAGTGGAGATCATGCTGCTCTTGCACAGTCTGGCTTCACATGAGGGGCTGGATTAGCCCTTTGCATATCCAACCATCTTCTCAATGGTGCAGGGTTTTTCCTCTCTCCGTTTTCTTGAGGTGGTACCTTTGAGCCCTAAGCAATGGGGCTAACACTATCTCTCTTTGGTGTTGCAAAAAGGTTGCTAGTTGCTCACCTTCTCTCTTGGATGTCATGGCTATCTTGTACCTGTGCAGCCCGTTCACATTTCCCCTTAAGTTGTAGGACTTGCCTCCATGATGGCACTAAAATAGTTACCAGCTGAACTACTAGTTCTGGCTTGCATCAAGCCAATTTGCTTGGTCAGTTGAGCCAAATAAAAGTCCCTGCCCTATGTAAACAGATCCCTGCTTATTTTAACCCTATTGAGATCTTTTTGTTCCTCCCACATTTACAGCAGATGCTGACTTGTCACTCTTCAAAACCATTGCCCTTTGTTCAGATGCCTCATTCCTTCTGCAACACAGCTTGTGGGAATCCATATAAACTACAGAAAATAGCATTGGGCTGAGTTCTTGTGAGACAGCAAAATCTGCTGGGAATAGCACCATCATGGGAGTGAAGGAGAATGAACTGCTTTTAAGTATGAGGCCGGTATGAAGAACAGGCACCCTCATGACTTGTACAGTTTGTTCAACAGGCTTAAAGTATCACAGCAATCCCTATTACTTGAGTTCTTTGCACGGGCATGGATTGCTGGTTTTGGCATCCAGCAGCTGCATTTTTAGGGAGCTTATTAGCATAGCTGTGCTCACTGGGGGTAATGGCATACTGCTCTGAAAGGTCTCCAAAATTTCTAGTTCTGTACCTTTTCTTAAAACCTCCATTTGCAAGAAGCCCTGTAATTTTTTTCATATTAAAACCAAAACATAACTAAATAAAAAACCCTAACTCTAAAACAGCAGGTCATTTGGCCTGGAGGTGGAGTGCCTGGTAGACAACAGGTTGACCTTGAGCCAGCAATGGGCGTTCATGGCCAAGAAAGCCAATGGCATCCTGGGGTGTATCAAGAAAAGTGTGGCCAGCAGGTTGAGGGTGGTTCTTGTTCCCCTCTACTCTGCACTGGTGAGGCCACATCTGGAATATTGTCTACAGTTTTGGTCTCCCTGGTTCGAGAAGAACATGGAACTACTGGAGAGGGTACAAAAATGGGCTACAAAGATGATGAGGGGACAAGAACATCTTGCTTACAAAGAGAGACTGAGGAACTTGGGACTTTTTAGTTTAGAGAAGACTATGGGGTGGATCTTACCAATGTGTATAAATACTTGAGGGGTGGGTGTCAGGGGGATGGGGACAGTCTTTTTTCAGTGGTTCCGAGTGACAGGACAAGAGGCAATGGGCATAAACTTGAATATAGGAAGTTCCACCTAGACATGAGGAGGAACTTCCTCACTGTGGAGGTGCCTGAGCCCTGGGATAGGCTGCCCAGAGAGGTTGTGGAGTCTCTTTCTCTGAAGATATTCAAAACCCACATGGACACTGTCCTGTGTAGCCTGTTCTGTGTGCTCCTGCTCTTGCAGGGGGGTTGGACTAGATGATCTCCAGAGGGCCCTTCCAACCCCTCTTCTATGATTCTGTGATTCTGCCCTGGGAAGCATACCATCAGGTGGGAAGCATTCCTACAGGTGGGGTGAGGCCCTGGGACCCAAGGTTTACCTGCCATGTGTTGCCAGTAGCAGTGTTGACTTTGCCAGAAACACAGTTCCTGGATATGAAGCACCCACAGGGCAATATAATGGGGAAGGGTCCATGTTTGCTTCATCGACTTCCTCATCTCTGGATGACTGTCTCATAGCATCTGAATGCACAGTGATTCCCTGGGGAGGTGTGATACTGGAAGCCTTTGCTCGGCTGGCGTTTCCCCAGTGCCAGAAATGGGAGCTTTGACTTTTCCATTCTCTTTATTGCTGTTTTGTCTCCTCAGTCATCTGTGTTGATCCTCTAATGCCGTCAGCTCTTGGATTTTTTTTCATTGTGTCTCCTGTTTTTGCCTCTTGGCTCTGATCTACCCTCATTTCTAAGCTCCTCTGACTTGTTTTTCAGCTCATTAAATATTTCCGTCTTCCGTATATCAGAGACAGATGATGCTTAGCTATGTTCTGTTCCTCTTGCATGTCTGCTCTTTGGAACAAAAATCAAAAGCAGCCATTTGACCTTAAAATAATTATTTAAACCTCCTGCCTTTCTTCATTAAAGTTCACCAAAGGGGAGGTAATAGCTTCATGTTTGCTTTGGGCTTGATCCTGTGGTGTTCTTACCTGCTTCACACCCACCATCCACAGCATCTGCTGTCTCTTGTCAATGCTCTTCACTCCTTTAAAACAGAGAGCAATACTCCAGCTCGGCTTTTATGTTTTAAGAGGGAGACTCTTTATATAGTTCACATTCCCTCAGCTCAGATTTGTTTTCTGTTATGTTAATGTGGCATATCTGTATAATGTCAGCCTCTTGCTAGAATCTGTGGTGCTCAGGAGCCATTTACATAATATTTTCTTTGGAGGATATAAGATGCATAATGTTTACCAGCCTTTAAAATGATGCAAACAAGGGCAGACAGTCAAAGGTAGAAGAGATATGTGAATAAAATACTGGGAATTCGGAAGGACTGGTGAGTTGGAAGGCATCTAATCACCTAAGGACAGGGGAAAACTAATTCCCTTCTTCAGCATAATAGTGTCACAAGATTCAGTCTCAAGGGATGGGACAAAAAATTGAAACAGTCACAAATCCTATGTGATACACATTTTGAAAAAAGATTATTTTTAGAGGAAAACTTGGAGACAAATTTTGATGAATCAGGAAAGAGCGAGCCAGGTTAAGGGAAAAGAGTTGTCTGGCAAAGTTGTCTTGAGGAACTTTGAGGTACAGGTCTTTTATGCAAGAGAGAGGTAAACCAGACAGACTCTACCAGCTTGCTGGGTTATGTGGGAGGTAGTGGCAGGCCAAAGGGGATGTTTCTCCAGTGATTTATTCTTTTATTACAAGTTCTTCTTCAAATTCATTCCCACCAGACTGACTAGCACCAACCTGTCACACAGATCCTGACCCAGTCGTTGGGAAAGGAGTTGTGTTTTGGGTACTAGCTACATGCGTTTTAGATTTCCACAGCTCTTTCCCCTATTGTATAAAAACTTTTAATCCTTTATTTTGACAGGCTACAGCAACATGCCCATGTCCTGGAAGGAGTCAGGAGCTTCTTGGGAATTGGGGTGCAGGTTTCTGCCAAGCACCTAAGGCCAGTTTAGGAGCTATTCATGCTAGGTACAGTGAAAACAAACCACATTTAGCAAGTAGTGTATATTCACATGCTACAACAGTATATTAGGAAGAATAATATATGAACAGAACCATAATTTTAATTTCTTATACATGCAGCGGATGACTTAAGATTGGGGTAACATTTGCTCTGTAATGCAGATTGAGGCATGTCCCAGCTTCAGAGGTCTCCATAGTGCTGTCAGCTGTATTTTTCTCCACATTCCTCTGGATTTTCTTCCATTTTACAGTATCTCCCCAGTGCGACTTGACCCTTTCCATCATTCTGATGCTTGTGTAAGTCCAACCCATATGCCTTCTCCTCCTCATGCCTTTCATTTAATGTCTGTATAAATTCTCATGCCCAAGCACCAGAAAGTCTTTTCTGTTTTTCATTATTTCTTCCTGTTCCCTTCCTTGCTGACAGTTTTGACCTTAGTTTTGTTGACTTGTCTGGCTTAAGAAGATAGGTCTTTGAAGAGTCCTTTACAAGCATTACGTAGCTACTAAGTTTGAGGCTCAAGTTTTAATACATCTATATATTTCACTTTTTTTTTTCACTGTTCTTCAAGTAACTAACTGGTTTTGATGTTGGTAAGACTCCTAGCAAAGAAAGATGTAACCCCAAAGAAATACTTTGCTGGGATTTGCCCCTTCATTATATTTTTTTGCAGCACTTGAACTCCAAAGTACTGAGAGAAAATACAGCGTGACAAAGTCTGCTTTAGGAATATCACAAGCAGCAATTTCTTGCATGATTGTGGATGTTTTGCTTTGAAAAAAAAAACCCAAAAGCTTCTTTACATGAAAAAGATTAGAGTCACAGGGTTTTAAAATTTAGATGTAAGTGTTTACACTGAAAGGTCCCAACAGGGAAAACATAATACACCAGGGTCCCAAACAAAAAAAAAATGCACCTTTTTAACTCTCACCTGTGTAAGAAAGGAAAGCAGACCCCCAAAAGTTTTAATAAATGCCCAGACTCTCACTTGTAGCAAAGCTCAGACACTGCTGGCTGAAAGCTACAGAGGCATAAGGCTCAGTTCCCTCATGCATGTGCCCAGCTCCTGCTGCTTTTCCTTTCTCCCTCTGAGGTGTCTGTGTTCCCAGAGGCAGAATCGACTCCCTCTGGCTCTGATATCCGGCAGGATTCAGAAGGCAGTTGTTGGAGGTATGGTGACAGCTCTCCTTCCTCTCCTGCAGATGTAGCTTATCACCTCCCCGGTGTGCGGCACTTTCTGAACTGCCTGGTGAAGTCCCCGGCTTGGCAGGACGGTGTGGTGAAGCTGCAAGGCTGTCAGGGTGAATGTGCATCTCAGCACCAGCTCAAAGCTTGGCCTCGTTGCTCTCAGAGTCTCCTAAAGTACCTCTGACAGGGAGCTAACGGCTCTCTGCCTCGCACGCTTTCCCTGTGCTTGGCTGTGTTTTGTGTCCTTGGAGACACAAAATACGGCATTTTCCCTGCTTTAGGAGTCATTCTTCTTTGAGAGTATGTGAGCTTCAAAAACATCCTATTTGCGAATACAAGGGCTGTATGTGGAAGGTCTCAGGGAGCTTCGAGTTTCAGGATTCTACCTCTTGGCCACATTTAAATGTCTGGTCTTGTAACATGTGCTTGTTGTCTTTTTTATTTCCAGCTCCTGAAGTGCTGGCCCAGAAACCCTACAGCAAAGCTGTGGACTGCTGGTCCATTGGAGTCATTGCATACATCCTGTGAGTATCTGTTGGGTTTTCAGTCACAGGTTTGGGACCTACAACAGGCTCTCCCACCATAGTCTATCTGCTCCAAGAAGGTTCACCTCTGATACCAGTGACCCACCTGATACTGGACACCTACAGGTTACATAAAGGCTGAAATTTGAGCAGAAGTGGTAGGAAATGAGCCAGGACCCTTCAAAAGCAAAAATCCTTGCTCCCACCTGAACTACACTGCATTCAAATATGCGTGATCGTCCAGGATGTGATGTTAGTGAAGTTATTCCCTCCTCTCCTCAGGTTAACTTTGACAAGAAACAAATTTGGCTATGTCCACAGAGCACAGCATCATGCCCACAGACATACCCTGAAGGGCCACCTCTCTCAAGTCATCATCATAGTGGCTTTTTGTTCCCTGGAGAGGACACAGAGGAAACTAGATGATCTTTAAGGTCCTTTCCAATCCAAAACATCCTGTGACTCTGTAAGGGGTCATTTTCATGTACTACAGTAAATTATTCTCATGAAAACATAGTAAAAAGTATTGAGAATTTTACTGAAAATTACATCATTTTCTTTAACACATCCAACCATCAGGTCCCATGGAGAGCATGAGCTGATTTCTGCCCTGTCAGTTCTCTCATTCTTCCATCAAGCCTCTGCATTCATGGCTGAGATTTGCTCCTCTAAACGGGGCTAATTGCTGCTCAAAAGAGTGGGGATTGGTTGCTTGAGAAAGCCACAGGACCAGGACTTTAGTGCACTTTCGAAGTGGTGGATAGGTCTCAGAACTCACATGTTTAGGAGATTTAGTGCCTGTCCTTGTTCAGTACCTGCCACTCTTCTTCAGAAAGGCTTAATAGAGTAATTTAGATTGGAGGGAACTTCAGGAAATCCTTGAGGTCAGACCAGGCTGCCCAGGGCTTTTTCCAGTTGGGTCTTGAAATTCTCTGAAGACAGAGGCTGCACAAGATCTGTGGGCAAAGTGTTCCACTGCTTGACTGTCCTCATCGGGAAAAAGTTTTGCCTTATAAACAGACTTGTCTCCATGAAATGGGGCAGATGGTACTGTAGATGTGGGTACATCTTCAGTGCTTGAGCCATGGAAGTAGGTAAGCCACGTCCTGTCCCAGTGACAGCATTTGGAAGGATTGGAGAGGTGTTCTGGCCACTGTGGTCACAGGATTACAATAGTACCAAGGATCATTAGTGCTGTCCATAGAAGGGCATCCATAACATTTCTGGAAACCATCACCTGAATCCGTCTCTATGTACATGAGTATATGGAGTCATAGCTAATATTTAGGTTGGAAAGGATATGCAGAACCTGTTGTCTGTGAACCTGCAGGAAGACTCCCTCTAAGGCAGGGGCCTGTTTTGATGGGATGATCTGTGCTCAGGTTCATGAGTACATTTATGCCATCCCCATAACAATCACTTTGGTTGCATCTGCACAGGGTAGCAGACTTTGAAGCAGAAGCAATTCATGAAGGTCTTTGAGAGGAGGTCAGGCCGTCACCTTGGGCTGACTCAGGGTGACCATGCAGAGCACAAGAAAGCTGTTCCTTTTGTGTGAGAGAGCACAGAGCTGCTGTGTAGCTGTTGACTGCTGCAGAAACAAATGTCTTTTCATGCTGGCATTACCAGTGCTTTCCCTATTTTTTTCATTTTTCCCTTTTACACAGCTGTCACAGTTCTACAAGAGTGAAGCAAAAAGCGGCTCCAATGAGGCACAGCATTAAAGCATTCCTACTTTGTTCCCTTTCTCCTTATGCAAACATTTCATGGCTTGTCAACATGAATAACTTTTTGATGGTGTAGTAGAACTATTTTTGCCAGGACAAACCTCATTGCTTTATTATCCACTCTGTGTAAATGTTCATTTTTTTACATTTTCATTTAGTCTTGAGCATAAGCTGTATGCTACTCAAAATAACTTCTTTTATATTAACAGAGTATATTTATTTGCATTTATGTTTATTTATTTAAAACCCCTCTTTATGACTGGGTTTGCCAATCTGCATGAATATTTGAAAACCTGTTGAGTACAAAACTTTGCAGGGGGATAGATTTATCTTGGAGCAACCATCGACAGCAGGATGCAAAAACCTTCTGCATAACAAAGCAAAAATCAACAGTGCTGACTCTGACTTTGTGGCAAAGCCCAGCGGGACATACTACAGCAGTGAGGAGGACAGCAGACATGCCAAAATACCCAACTGCCTCACACATCACTCCCTGGCGCTTTTTTAGGTGAAAGTGGTGTGTGCTGACCCAAATTTGTCATCTTTTACAAGCCACCCTGAACGTGGAAGGCGTAAGGATTGGGGTATTTTGACATTTTCAGTCCTTTCTAGCCATGGCAGGTCTATCAGGTAGAGTCTTTTCTGTGGCTTTCATAGTACTCTGCTGAATATCATCTTCAGAGAGAAGGAAGAGGGAGGATGCATTTTCAAGACAGCAGTACGTTGCCTCAGTTCCAAACTCAACCACTGCCCAAGTCCAGTTTACTGTCAGATATTCCCCATGAAAATATTCACCATGCTCGTCTGGGAGCCCACTGGAGGGGCAAACTGTTGCATCCTGATTGCCTGGAGACAAACTTGGGTCTACTTCCCTTCAAGCTTTCAGTGGCGCTCAATCAGTGCTCCAAAGGACTTTTTTGCTGGAGGCTTATTATTTCACTTGCTTCTCTGCATCTCACTGAGAATTATGGATGAGGCAGTGCTAAACAATGTGTCCCCCACCATTCAGCTAATGAATGCATCTTCGATAGGTGGAAGATTTCGATCTCATCCATAAACCTTCCCCCTTCCTAAGCAAGACTGCTCTTCCTGCAAGGTTCAGCTCAGTTGTTCCCTGCTCCATGTTCTAAATCAGTGTGTGATGGCTTGTAAAGAAAGGCGTACACACTCCTTAAGTCTAAATTCTCTATTTAGGGAACCGGGGTACAGGGAATTCCCAACCCTGAAGGCTTAAATCACTTCAGTAAGAATGAGTCCCTGTGAATTCCTGTTTGCAGAAGAAAACCTTTTCAGGCTGTGTTTCATGTAATAAGGACCTGATCTGTATTATGCACAGTCAAAATGAATGGCTTTTGTTACAGAAGGAATCATGGTAATGTGTTTGCCAGACTGCTACTGCTTGGATGAGACGGGGTCTGAGATCAAGCCACCTCATTGAATGGATGTGCATGTGAGCAACATCCTTCAGCTCCTGTTGCAGCCAGCAACACGCCAGGGCTCACTTTGGTTACCTTCCTGGGGATGTATGGTGGTTTGGCCCTGGCTAGAAGCCAAATGCTCACCAAACCACTCGCTCACTCCCCCTTCCAGCCAAAAAGGGGAGAAAATACGTATTGGGAGGATTAGGACTTGAGATAAAGACAGAGGGATCACTCTCCCATTAGTGCAATGGGCAAAACAGACTCAGCACAGAATAAAAGAAAGAAAAGTGATTTATTACTACTACAACTATACACCCAATGAGTGACCCGGAGTCGAGATAATGAGAAGCAGCCAGGTGTTAAAGCACCTTCCCCCCCAACCCTCCACTTCTTAGCAAACTTAAACTTCA
>VZTU01005825.1:92470-170389 GCA_013400835.1 Zapornia atra | reverse complement strand
CCATTCTATGATTCTATGCTTTGTTTCAAGTGCACAAATGGTTCCATTTTAATCCCACAAAAATTAACAAAACTAACAAAATCTTACCCAGATAAAGAAAACTAAATTGGGAGGGAGAAAATGTGAATGATCGGTGGAGAACAGCAGTCAGGGGAAGTCATGGCAAGGGAAAAACCAAAGGAAAACAGGGAGATAAAAGAGCATAAGCTGTAAGAAAACAGGGATACAGATGGCAAAGTTGCAACAAACCTTGGTCACTGTGAGCAGAAGGCAGGCAGACATGGTAGGTCTAAAAACTGAACCACCCAATCTGAAGCAGTGTGGTGAGAGAAAGAATTACACTTGAAGCACAAAGGTCATTTGTTGTGCACTCCCAAAATCAAAGAGTGACAACTTTCAGTGAAACACTTTTACTTTTTGAAATCTAGTTTACTTTCAGAGCTACGTTATCATTTATCACTTCAGCAGCCTCCAAATTACTGCTGGGAGATATCATTCTGGTCTTTCAGGACCCCATCAGCATTTAAAAAAAAAAGCAAACAAGACTGTCAGTTATTGAGACCCTATTAAATCTTGGGGCCGATACACCTATTTTTCAAAAGGCTCTGGAATATCTGTGGACCCAGCTATTCCTCACTGTCCTGCACTTGATCTAACCACACTCAGAGTCTGAGCTCCAGCACTTGAGGGATTTTCCTCTCCTTCCCTGCAATGGTAAAGCCTCTGAATAATCAGTGATGGAGCTGATGACAGTTGTCCCTATTCTTCCATTAAGTATTTAGGATCTGTGCTCCAGCACAACCATCTATTTCTCCCCAATAATCACAAGTCTTCTGTTGAAAATGCAATCAGAATAAGGAAAGCAGAGAGCTGAGCTCAGGAGCAGCTGAAGGAGCTTAGGTTGTTTAGCCTGAAGAAGAGGAGGCTGAGGGAAGACCTTATTGCTCTCTGAATCTACCTGAAAGGCGGTTGTAGTGAGGTGGGGGTTGGTCTCTTCTCTCAAGTAACTAGCAATAGGACAAGAGGAAATGGTCTCAATTTGCATCAGGGGAGGTTTAGATGGGATATTAGGAAAATTTTTTTCATTGAAAGAGTGGTCAGGCATTGGAACAGGCTTCCCACAGAGGTGGTGGAGTCACCACCCCTGGAAGTGTTAAAAAATTGTGTAGACATGGCACTCTAGGAGATGGTTTAGGTGACATGGTGTTAGTGGACTGACAGTTGGATTTGATGATCCAACCTTAAAGATTCTATGAATAACAGTTTGTGGGTGATATAAGACCAGCAACAGCTATTGGATTGCATTGGGATGGACATTTATCTAGTCATGTTGGAGTTATTTCACTCTACATACCCTTAAAAGCATGATACTACCATAGAAGTCAAATAGTTCTAACTGCTACTTCATCTATACCATTCCCAGCTACAGACTTTAAGGAAGGGCTTCTGCTCTCCCAGATTTATTCTCATTACCACAGATGGACTGCATCTGGGTTTCAGTACAGCAGCAGATACACTTTAGCTATGTATTGCACAAACTCCTCCACATTTAATGACAACCAGCTTGCACGTGGAACTGGAGATGAGAGGGAGGACTCCAAACAGAGATGATCACGTACTGAAAATCCTGAAGATATGTGGTGAGTTATAACATGGAAAAGTTTTGTTTGCTTCTTTTAATAACAAAAGTTCCAAAGTTCTCTCAGTTGGTGGAAGCCTCCCCCTTGATTACAGTGCAATTTGGAAAATGAGGATTAGGAGCAAACAGTGCACGCATGAAATTTGATAGAAGATATTAAACTAGGAGATGCTGCAGGCCCACGGCGATAGGAAGACATGATATAAAGGGACACAGGAAAATCTGAAATATGAACAAGGGTGACACTTGTCCAGGTTAACAACATTCATTACATAATGGAGGGGAAAATAATTTGCAGTATTTGAAAAATGGGCTTATAGCAACGTTGAAAGACATAACAGCAGACAGCAAATTAGACAGGCATTTGTGACCTGATACAGCAGAAAAGAAACACCCCAAACACAACTCAAATGTGTGCACTGAAAGCACCACAGTGCAAAGAATCTTTTGAGAATCTGGAGTGGTTTTATCTGAAGAATGATACTCAATTATAAGCTTCTTATAAAGTGGAAGATCTGCAGCGAGGAAAAAATGTCTTTAGGGCTGGAGAGATCAATGGATGAGGAAGATTACAAAAGCTAAATGCATATACAGTCATTACAGTAGTTGTGAAGGGCAACATGGGAATATTTGAATGGTATGAACAGCGTGTTTAACTGTTACAAACACTAAGGAATGGGAATGATTTAGTTTGGTTTAGAAAACCAAGAGAAGAAAACCACATGCTGAACCTTCAAAATCCATGTGACTAGCTTTTCAACCTCTACAGGACAGATCTTTCTGCTTTAAGCCTTACCCTGCCAAGAGTTTTACATTTATGCTGTCCACTCTTTCTGCCACAATTAATCCTACCCAGCCAGTGCTCTGAATGGATTACACTCCTTTTGCTGGACTGAAGCCAAAACGTGGGTTTTGGTGCACCAATCTTCCCCACTGATTTCTTCAGAAACACTTTATTGGATGTTCGTTACTGGATTTATTATTAGTCTAGGCTACACAGTGATACTTGATTTCCTTGGAAAGCGCAGAAGCAGTTTTACCCTTGGGCATAAGGACCCTGGAAATCACCAAGGCAGCATGAGGCTGCTGTACTCCTTTGTCCGCATTATTCCCCTCTCCTGATACTCAGGGGGACAGTTCAAGTAGAAAACTCTTTTCCACCCGTTCACCTAGTAAGAGATTCATACCACCATAGCTGTTATTTTATGGAAAAAATATCAACTGAAAACAGGAATCTTCTGGCACACAATAAACACCTCTACCACATAGTGAAGGTACTTAAGGGAAAGAACTGGCAGCCTACAGGTTTCTTTACTATGACTTCCCTAAAAGACCATAAAGCACACCTTCCCTGCACTAATCCCTCTAACAGGAGTCTTTTTGAGATAGTGAACACTACACAAGTGACAGAGGTGACCCTTAGAAGCTCTGAAAGGGAGAATGGGTCAGAAGACATGTGTGTTGGGAATATTCAGAGATGCTTCCATTTAAGCATTGGCTGTATCTACTTGTAAAGGGGTGAAACAGAAGCTAAAGCTAACTGTGTTCCTGTCATACTTGGTGGGTCTGGAAATGACATGTCCTGGTTTTATCTGGCAGGAGCAGTCATTACTGGATACAGAATTGGGAATGGCAAAAAGCAACTCAGCCTGATAAAGGGAAGTCACTCTCACTGGATGCAAGAGAGACAAGTGAAGGAAAGCCATATTGGAACAAAGAACTGATACCGCTGCACTAATGTATCTGCCAAAGCCCAATATCCCCTCTCTTCAGCAGCTTCAGCAGGCGCTTGTTGTTCTTTTTTAATGACAGGTTTGCTCCTCTGACACTTTTTGTTCCCAAAATAACTAGTGCTGTGCTTAGTGAAAGCTGTCTGGCCACTGAGAACCTCTGTTGATGTTTTAAAGCCAGAGCAGGATTTGCAGGGTGTCAGACAAAACTTAACTTGCTGAGGTCTGCCTGCCACAGCTGCTGTCCCCAGTCTGGCAACAGACCCAGCTGCAAGATGTGACCTACCGAGAGCCCTAAGATCAGAAACAAGGGTCTCTCCCAAATGCTGTAAAAGGGCTAGGAAGATGAGTTACCCCGGGCCACAAGAAATACAAACATCAACAAAATTCACTCTAACCAGGAGCACTGGGAAGAGTTTTGTTTTACAGATGGCTACAGCTGAAGCACAGAGGTGGAGCAACCATCTAAATGCAGAGAGCCCGAATTGAGGATTAGAGCTGTAATGGAGGGCCCTGCAACTCCTAGCCTTGTATGTGCATGATGGTTTCTAATATACTCCATCTCCACTTGGCAATGTGTGACACTTTCTGCTTGTGCCCATTGGATGCTTGGTAAAATAGCCCTACAAACAAGTTCTGTTTGATCTGATCCAAGCCTGATGGCAGGAAAAAAGTATTCTTTCCACTTCCCTCAGTAGGTAAAACAGCACAAGGCCCTCTGAACCTCAAATCAACCTGGAAAGTGTTTAAGTAGATGTTTAAATTGCTATTAATGAATAGCTTTTAAAAATGACATTTGTCAGGTCATGGTGAGTTGCCTTTTTTGGATAGAAATAATATCAAAGGCTAAACCAACAGGAGAACATGTTGCTTTAAAGCTAACTTCAGCCACTGATTAGGTCAAGACTTTCCTCTTTATAAAAGTGAGAGGAACTATTCTGTCAAAAGCCAAATTATGGATCCAAAATTAGATCCTACTGAATTTTGTATAAGGACACTTTTAACAAAAGTAGCCTTTGATAATGTTTTGCTTTCCCATGAGGAAATGCTGAAAGAAAAAAGCCAATTGCATGAGAGGAGGATCATGTTAGCCCTGCTAAATTACCTACATCAGCATGCACAGACACAGGAGCAAACAATTCTTTCAAAAGTCTGGCTTAAACATTTGTCATTAGTTACTCTATGTCAGATACGAAGATGATGACAGAAGGGAAATCCAGTAGCAGCTAAAATGCTACCGCAGTAATTGTAAGATAGTTCTTTATTTACATGCAGCTGCCAGCAGTCCGTATTAATTTATCCAGGAGGCTTTTACTATAGCAAATAGTAATAGTAAATGAGGCAACAGAAAAAGAGAAAACTGAGATAAATAACTGTAAACAACCCATCTATCTCACAGTTGTCACTAAATGAGCTTATTAAAAAACCCATGCGAGCTATCTTCATTATTCATAAATTGATTTTTAACTTTTTTCCCTCCAGTATGCATTTTCCATACATATAGCTTTTCTTCAAAAAAACCCTCAAATTTTGGATGTTTTTCAATAGCAACAGAGCTGTATTATGTTCACGTTTATGAAAGAACACTTTTTCAGTGTTTACATGTATTTTTTATTATGGATATGTTTCTGAAAGACAGCTGATGTTCATAATCCTGTAGTTCTCTTGAGGGAAGGCAATTGCACGTCTCAGGTGAGTTGTTATGGAATTTGGATGTTCCCCTGCATTGCTCTGAGCTGATATATAATATATACAAGGGGAAGTTAAAACATCTCTGGAGTTCAAGCTTAGCAGGAATGAAACATAATTCCTACTCCCAAAGGCACTATATGTCTTAGACAACCAAAAAAGGCTTATTCTTCTAATTCCCATAATTTTGGTCATCTTACCATGGCTAACCTTAACATGCACTTTTAAAGAGTCAACATTTACTATTCTCCCTTCAACTAAGGGGTATTTCTATGGCCATTCATCAAAATCAGTTAGGTGGGTACACATGTTTTCATGCAGCTACAGGGTGGATAAACTCAACACTTTTTTTTTTTTGCCACAAGACACACAGCCACCATTTTTTACACTGCTTTACAAGAGATCAACATGGTTAAACCATGACCATTTCCTGAGACTATGAGGAAGTTAATTCTAACAAGCAACTCTCAACACAGCTTTTACCTACTTCTGCAGCACCTGTTTCCCAGTTGGTTGGCTGTGCTGGTTTTGGCTTGAACAGAGTTAATTCTTCACAGTAGCTAGTATAGGGCCATGATTTGGATCTGTGCTGGATACTGTGGATAACACAAGGATGTTTTCATGACTGCTGAGTAGGGCTTGCACAGAGCCAAGGCCTTGTCTGCTGCTCACACCACCCCACCAGCAAGGAGGATGCAGGTGCACAAGAAGTTTGGAACACAGTTGGGACAGCTGATCTCAACTCACCAAAGGGATATTACATGACATGACATCATGCTCAGCACATAATGCTGGGGGAAGAAGGAAAAAGGGGATGCCTAGAGTCATGACATTCATCTTCCCAAGTCACCATTACACATGGCAGAGCCCTGCTTCCCTGGAGATGGCTGAACACCTGCCTGCCCATGGGAAGTGAGGAATAAATTCCTTGCTTTGTTTTTCTTGTACAGGTGGCTTTTGTTTTGCTTATTAAACTGTCTTTGTCTCAACCCACAAGCTTTCTCTCTTTCACTCCTTGATTCCCTCCCCCATTCCAATGTAGGGGGAGTCAGAGAGCAGCTGCGTGCAGCTTCATTGCTGGCTGGGGTTAAACTATGACACCACCCTTAGAAACGTGCACATGGATTGAAGAGGAGAAAAACAGGTATCTTTTGATAAAAGGAGCTGTGGGCCCTCCACATGAGGAGCAAGCAGTCAGATTTTCCCTATAGACAGAACTCCACTCTTCTTTCAGGCTACTTTAGCCTTTGAATAGCATCCCAAAATGCCCTATAGTATCAAAACAAATGAGCTACAGGATTTTTGCTCCTTATGTTTTAGAAGCCTTTTATACCATCTATATTTCCTCAGACTTGGAACACCTTTGTTCTGAAGCCTGCAGTTTATTGGGTATCATCAAAATTTTAGTGGTGGCAGTGGTGGTGAGAGCAGACTAAGTTTTATGCATTTCAAAACCAACACTCGTATAAAATTATTTGGACAAATTTCCTAAACTACTACAATGGCAATGATTAAACTCCTCTAAGGTGAGAAGTGCCTTCTGTTCTGCTTTTGTATAGCCCCTTCCTGGAATGCCCAGGAGCTCCCACAAGACAAATAAGAAAAACTAACTCAAATGCTCCCACGCTGAGTTAGTTTTACAGAAAATCCACAGCTCACTGCCTGATACCCCAAGGACAAAAATAATTTCTCATTGTTCTCATGACCTGCTGCTATATTAAAGTATTGCCACATTCAAACCTTTCAGCTCCAATTTCACCGACCCAAACAATCACACAAAGGATTGGGCTGCATCCCTGAGCTGGCTTTGAGACAAACTCTAGAGCGACCAGCAGCAATGCAATAGTTAACAGTCTTGCCACGCAAGTGGCAATAATAGGTTTCAACACTAATCCCTTATTGAGCAGACCAGGAAAAGCTCATAGTGGTTTTGGTTCTCTTGATCCAGTCTGGCTGCTAATTCAAAACATAGTCATATATCAGGTTACATTGAGAAGGTCATACCCACAAGGCCAGGAATGTTTGTTCTCTAAACAGGAATGCAGGCTCGGAAAATCTCTGCCAATGCATGCACAAAACTAAGCCATCAGGATGTCTGGATCTCCCACCTCCATGGATTGGTCATAAACATTGAATACAGGATGTAGCAACACTTTTATATTTCAGGTGATCAGTGTGCTTTTGGAATAATCCTTCCAGTTGTTCCCACTTTGTCACCCAAGTGACCGTGCAATGATCTCTGGGCACACAGATTAAATACTGTCCTGTCTATGAAGCCCTGAAGGGCTGAAAGATGCACTACAGTGACTCAAAGGCATTCAGTCTGCCAGACTGCTCTAAAGCCAAGACCCCCAGATTTATTCACAGCAGCTGTTGCTTCTACTGACCCATTCATACTGGTTCCCCCTACAACATTAATGTGGAGGTAGTCATAGTGTCAGTCACTTTCCTAGACTTGCAAATGTTTTCTGTGTCAAACACATACCAAAAGCCACGTGATCTTCATTCAGTCTCCAATGTTCTTTCTTTAAGGAAACCAAAACACCAAATCTCACCTTACATTAGGCTTTGGGAGGGGAGGAGGGGGAAGAGGCGAGGGAAGAGAAAAAGGGAACAAGGGTGCTGCTGCCTGCTACTTCCTCAGGTGCTTAGATTGGGAACCCGAGAGGCAGGAGACAAAACACCTTCAAAGATACCAAGGGTCAACTGCTGGTTTCTTGGGGGCTGGACACTATTCCCTTTTCACTTGGCAGCAGTGTTCCTTGGAACAAGCCATTGACTATCACCATTAACACCAGGCATGCAGCCAGCAGGTTTACAACCTGCACTTCAAATTTACTGGGGTGTCTGGAGCAACAGCCTGTTTGATAGCATAAATTACATTGGAGTAGCAAGGTGGATTTTTCTCTCCCAGCTACTCTCATGTATTAAGGTTGCCTATCAGAAAAAAAATAAATCAGAATGTGTCTTCACAGGCCTTGATGCCACATCTGAGCTATGAAACCTGGTTGAATGAGTCCAAAATGAAACAGCTCTGTGGGATTTCTGTTGACTCTGGACCACTAGAAGGTATGCTTTGCTGCCTTTTACTGAAGCAATACAGCTCTTCAGGAGTTGCCAGTGCAGCTGCAGAATAGGCTTAGAGTATTTCTTAGTGCCTAGTACTGGGTCTGCTGTGTCTTCTCATCTGTTCCAGTAAAACACACAACTGCAAGCCTAACTGTAAACACAACTCTGTGAAGGCCCACAAGCCAGACTACTTTCAGAGCATCTGTTTTAAATCCGGTCTCTGGGGATTTTTTTTCCCTTTAAATTGCAGAAGCCTACTTTTATTTTCAAAGCAGCATATTTTATGAAGTTACTCATAGGAACAAGTACTGCTGCCTGCCTTACTGTAACCCCTACTCCTTTCCCTCCATGTCCTAAATAGCCACCCACGTGTTGGGTCCCCCTTCTACCCGGTCTCTCCAATATCCTGAACTCATTTTCCAGGACCTAACACTGTACCACCAGAGATCCTCTACATGCTCAGACCTCTTATCCAGTTCTTTCTTGCATCACTGACATCTGTGTTCCCAACATTCTCAGCACTTTTTTGGTATTACACCCTAGTTCCCTATCACAGAACCATAGGGGTTGGAAGGGGCCTTGAGAGATCATTGGGTCCAACCCCCCTGCCAAAGCAGGCTCCCTAGCACATATAGTGTCCCCTGTCATTGCCATAAAAGCCCAACTCACATCACATGCTTTATCCGGCTTTGTTTGGCCTGTTCTTTGGGCAAGGTAAGCACTGCTATTGGAACTGAAATACCTGCCCAGTGTTAGGCACACTTATCCAAACAGGCAAGGGCAGCATTTTATCAACATTTCCCTTTGGGGACACACACCCTATTTTGAGTCTGTCATCTCTACCAAGCCACTGGCTTTCAGGTAAAATATAAGAACTTCACATTTTTGAGACCTCTAATCTTTAAGGAATATGGCTGAAATTAATGCAGTCCAAAACTTACCAGAGGATAAAGTGTTAACACAGACATCAGTCTAGGCAGCAGGACTATTTCCATAAGAACCAAACCAGGTTAAAAAAACCCTAATTTTATTCTGAAGCAAAACAATCAGGTAAAACTTTATTGAAACCATTTTTTATTACTCTTATGTGAGGCTAGATTTACTAAATGGAGATGCCAAAAATATGCTAATGTACAGGGCTGAAAACAGCTTCCAATACACAAAAAAACACCCCCACCCTCTGTGAGAACTCCAGACTGCCTCAGTCTATAATTATTGTTCATATCAAAATATCCTTTGGCTATACAGGAAAAGTCATTCTGTTTCACAGAGGTTTTAAATGATTCACATTCTTGACTTGTAAAACCTCTCATCTGTCATTACTCAAGGACTTCCAAGAGGAAACCCTGAAAATTTTATGCTGTTCTTATACAGGAGGTATTTTCCAAAACTCTGAATTATTTTAAAATGAAAATATCTTGAAATTGCAAGAAACTGTCAACAGAAAGCATTCCCATATCTCTACTGAAGAAGAAGCAAGGGCCAGGATGGCAACCAGCAAGTCAAGACAAGTCTTGTTGTATATGTAAATCCACTTCAAGACAGATTCACAGAACTGTAGGGGTTGGAAGGGACCTCCAGAGATTGAGTCCAACCCCCCTGCCAGAGCAGGTTCCCTAGGACAGGTCGCACAGGCAGGCGTCCAGACGGGGCTTGAATATCACCCAAGATGGAGAATCCACCACCCCCCAGGGCAGCCTGTGCCAGGGCTCTGTCACCCTCACTGTGTAAAAGTTCTGCTGCATGTTGGTGCAGAGACAACACTCAGTGGAGCTGTGTACCTCATTATTACCATTACCCCATATTACCCTAATACAAGTAACAAAAAGCAGCAAGAAGCCCAAAGGGGAAGGAGGACTTACCAATGAGATACATGCCGATCCAGTCCCCCGCATCCACTTCCTCCTTTATATCCCAGTATATCACTAGGTCCTGTGAATGCCCGATGGAGTAGTAGGAGCTGCTGACCATCAGGGTAGACCGGCTGTCTGAAGTGACAAGGTCTGTGTCACTGGTAGACCTAGGGATGGTGACTGTCTCGTGGGAATTGTTCCTGATGTCCATGTTATGGAACTGGTCGGGGTTATAGCTGTATCTGAGAGGCTCTTTGCACCGGCGCCGATTTTGTGAGTTCCTAGATGGAGACGCCATGGCTGCCAGGCCCAGGAACCTGTTTTGGTACAGATTCTGCAAAGAAAAAGGAAAGAAAAGAGAGTATTTATAGTATTGTTCATTTTTCAGTGATGTCAAAGTTCAGGAAAAGTAGTATATCAGAACAAGAAATCTTTTTTGATTTGGCATTGCAGAAGAGGCATGGAAAGGTATAACAAGAAACACAGAGCTAACCCAACTCCTTCTCCATAACTCTTACCATGAAAATAAGTGTAAGAACCAAGCTCAGCCACAACTGGCTGTAAGGAAATCAACAGTAGCTGTCTTCCTCCATGTCAGGGCATGCATCCAGACACAAACACTGGAACTGTCGAACTGCCAGAGTCATTCTCTTCTAACATGAAGAGATAGTCTTCCCACTTTTGACAAGTGGAGTTAAGTCTTCTCCCCAGTAATTCTCATTACATTTGCAGAGGAATCTTTCTTACAGTGCAGTCACCCCAGAGACCATATCCCATCTGGAGAGACTGGTTAGCAACGATTAAGAGCTCTTCCTCCCCGCTGGAGATCTGAAGAGTGAGCAGCATGAAAACAGAATCATCCCTGTTTACCAAACTAGAGATGCCTTCGCTGACATGTAAATACAGACCAAGAGCTGCAGCACCTCTCAGTACAGCTGATCGCTTCCGACACTACCGCTCTGCTCTTTGCAGTAGGCTGAGATACTACACGTACCCACTCTGGCAGGAATTTAGGAATGCACTGGACAATTAACGGGAGTCAAGGAGGCTACTGCAGAGTAGTCATCGTCTTAGTAGTGGAAAAACTATTTAGATTCCAACCTACCCTCCCCGCTCAAGGCAAGCGGAGTGACTTGTGCGAAACACATCATGGTGCACGAGTTAAGAGCTCTTGTGAACTGGCAGGTGGAGAATGCTTAAGTTATGACTGGGGTTAATTCTGATGTGAAGACGTGCCTTGATACTGATCAAAATAGTGGTTATTCCTTACTTCTGTGCTGTTTGGTTTTTTGCCATTTTCCATCCCAGCTTTCCCTATTGTCTCCCTGCAGCTCTGTTATTTCAATCACTCAGCTTTTCATTATTCATTAGCCTTCCATTATCAGTCTGTTGCCAGCCATGCTGTCAAGTCCGTTAGATATGAAACCAGACAGCTTTCCAGTGTGCTATGAAATGCTTTTCACATGATCACAAGTCAAATCATCCTTTTGAACTCAAATTAAGTGGAAGAAAAATCATAGCTCCTTCGTCCAGCCAAGCGGTTATTAACCCTGGCTTTGTTAAGGCCATGGTAGCACAGAACAACAATAAGTTGTGAAAAAATGTTTTATTAAAACCAATTTTTGTGGAATAATTAAGAGGCTTATTAATGTGTCTTAGGATTTTGTTGCACAAAAAACTGTACAGAGAGCTGGCATGTTTGTACCCTTAGACTATGCTGTCACTGTGCCGACACTGCCCCTACGACGCTTACAATCCAATGACCCAAATTCTCACTCACTGCATTAAACAGGGTCTGTAGCAAAAATATCTCCAAGCAGGGATGCCACACCTTATAGTAAGTGCTGGCAAGATCGAAGCAAACAATGCAAAAGGCCATAGCGGAGAAACAGCAATAGAAGGAGGAAGGAAGTGTGTGGAGGAATCAAGTACATGGTGTTGCATGTGCTATGCACATAATCTTGGTTTTGCCATTTCTTTTCTTACAGTTACATTTATCCACTGTTTGAAAAGATATTTCACTTCATAGTATAAAGGCATATTCCCTGTAAACAGAAGACATCTTTTTCTTCTTAATCAGAAAACAGGGTCTCACATGCTGTGAGCATTTTCTAATTTGGGAAGCACTTGTGGGCACGCATGACTACCAGGCTCCAGTCAGCCATTTAAAATCAATGGGAGTTTCTGTCACTTAGGGAAGAAGGCATCTGCTGTCACAACAGTACCCAAGACAACTACTATTTATTGTATAATGGTAAGATCGCAATGCAAAGAACCTCAAGCCTGCTCTTCTGGATTAGCCTGTGTGCATCATTAACATGGGTTCCTTTGCTCATCGCCTGCTCCCCAAAAGCCACTTCAGTTCAAAAGCAGACATTTTATTTCTGGTGACAAATTACTCCAGGGAGTAGTGGTTCTGCAGATATTTTAATTTTTTAATGTTAATGGACGTAGGGTATTAATTACTGCATACTTTCAAATTACATTAGACTTAAACATTTAATTTTTTCAGCTTCAGCAAGACTTTAAGCAGTTTTAATGGAAGTGGTAAATTCATCATTATGTTCTAATTCTATAAGTTCCAATTTTCCTGTATGTCGATGCCAGTAGAACAAATGGTATAAACTGAAAGCAACCCAGAAGGCCGTGTTCTCCAGAAATCTGTCTCTTGTATTTCCAGCATCCATTCTACACAAACACATTAATCTGTAAAAAAGAAAATCCCCAAACTGAAAAGATCCCAAACAAATGGAACAATACAGTCACACATAATTATCTGGATTAAACAATGGCACCGAAATACAAGCATGGCTCTATGAATAAGTAGAAAATAGGTTAGGAAAAATAGCCACTCCCCATGTTATTACCAGCTTTGCATGTTTTCCTTACAACTAAAGCCTGCACATAGTTCCCAAGCCCTGGTAGGAGACAACTTGAAAAAAATTGCAAAGACATTCTCTCTACATCTTGTGGAAGCAATCTGATCCATCATAGATCCTTAGCATATAAAGAACCAATCATTTTTAGGGGCTTGGGATTCATGTTCATTCTCTGCATCCCTGTACAGAGTTATGTACACTATACACACTAAGCTCTACTCCCATCTCTCATAACACAGTGTGAATTTTAAAGCAAGAACACCCAAAACATTGACCAAACAGCACAACAGATCAAGCTTGGCAGTCAACAGAAAGAAATCCCTCTTCTTTCCTGGCTCAAAACAGTCCCTCCAGAGCAGCTTCTACCATCACTCTTTCCAGGGATGTTTCCACCCCATGGACTGGGGGGTGTGGAGTCTCCATCTCTGGAGATATTCCAGCCCCATCTGGATGCCGACCTGTGTAATATGAGCTGGGGAGCCTGCTTTGGCAGGGGGGTTGGACCCGATGATCTCTTGAGGTCCCTTCCAACCCCTATGATTCTATGACTCTCTCTTCCAGGCTTCACTTTCTCACCCACTCCCCTCACCGCCCAGAATAATGGTTAGCAATGAAGAGAGCCTTTGCTGATCCAGGAGCCTATGTGTGTAAGAGGAAAGGTTTTCTCACATCTTTTAACCTTTTTCTCTTGGATTATCACATTTTGTCCTCAAAGGACCTGTCCTGCCACACTTAAGTACATCACACATATTATATGCTCTACACATGAGCTCGAGTTTGTCCTAAGTTGAAGGTGCCAATACTGCATTGGTGACTGATGCACTGCTTGGCTATTTCCTGCCCCTGAACTTATTCAGGTGACAGGCATGTACAATATTTCAGTTATATCAGGGACAGTCCAGTTACTTCAGTTTTCAGCACCTGAAATCACAGATGTAAAGGTCTCTCCCTTTATATTCCCTATTTGGACATACATAATATATACTATAAGGACATAACCAGTTTTCAGTTTACCATATAGTGAAAATGTATCTTTTAAAACAGCATCTTGTCAAAAAATACAAATATCACTATTGTTGGAAAACACAAAGGTTTTCTACTATCAGCTACAGTAGCATAAATGAACATTTACTCCAATGAAGTCAGGAACTTTTTTTTTTTTTAATATCAGAAACAGACCTTTTTAATGTACAGACAGCTCTGGCAATAAGATTTTATTTAAAGAATGCTTAGTGCTGAGCAAAACTAGCTAAAGGGTCGCTTTTCCCCCTTTCACTGGCACTCCCTCCGATTTTCAAGGCTGGAAAGCTTTGTCTCTGAAGATCCACCAGACACAAAGGCTTAACGCAAAGCCAGGGTTTTGGAGGATTTTCTGAGGGCAAAATTTGCTTCTTACTTATGTCACTGAGTCCATCGAATGAAAACACCCTAAATTAATTTGATTTTTCCTCCCCCCCTCCAAATGCAAGTGCAGTCTCTAACAAGGGAATGTAGGAAAGAGCAGCCAAAAGGAAGTGACAGGTGAGATCTGATTGCAAAGAAAACTGGTCTCAAAAACGTACACATGGAATACCTGCAATCAGTAAATGCTAAGAAAATACTTCACAGATTTTCTTCTTATGTTCTCTCCCAGTCACACTCACACCTCTGGCCTTGCCCAATTGCTGCTTGGCACCAGGGCAGCAGAGAGCTGTTGTCACCTCTGCTTTTTCCTTCACCATCTGAGAAAACCATACCACCTCCCTGAGACAAGAATCCTCTGGCTGGAAGGCCTCACACTCCATCATTGTTACCTGAATTTCATCAGAGGATTCAGAGCTACCATGCAGCAACTTCTCCCAGAGAGCTGTAGGGCTCAATGTTTTACTATTATTATATTACATCTTGCTAGAATGGTACACACTTTAGCAATAGAGATATAAATCCCAGCTAAGCATCTACAAGAACCCAGCTCTGTTCTCTGTCTTTTAGATACTTAGATTGACACCTGTTACCTCCTCTTCTTGCTCTGTTAGAGAAGATGTATTTGTGCTGATCAGGACAGTTGTACCATGAAGTTTTACAGTCCATAACGAAGATACTAAATGATGGAAAAACAGCCCATCACTGCAGCATTGGCAGATGAGGAAATTAAAGGGAACAAGGTGACAACATTAGCCAGCATGGCAGTGTGCTCAAAGTAAGGCACATGCAGTCATTCAGATGTTTGAGAACAGCATCTCAACCAGAATTTCCAGGGCAAGTACCAAGAAAGACAGCAAGATAGCTTTGTATGATGGGAACCTTTGGAGGTAGCATATTTATCCATCTGAAAATTTAATAAGCCAGTAGTTGTCTGACATCACAGGCAAATCAGATGTAGAGTCAGTCTCTTGGTTGCTCCATCAGAGATGAAGGTATCCTGATAAGCTTTTAGCCTTCATTTGCAAAGCTTATGTGTTTTAGAAAAGACAAGGAGGAGCTAAGAGACATTTAAAAAAAAAAAAAAAGATTTGGGTAGGCTGGTGAAAGTGATAAGTTATGAATGCAAAAGTCTTCTGACCGACTTTCAGGAAGGTTAGGTCGTGCATCAACAGTGATACTCTACTAACAGAAATACAAAGTAGGAATGGTTTGTATGAAAGGTCTAATTGAATGGATTAGAGACAACATCAAAAAGACTTTTAGAAGCTAGTCACAGCCCAAGTGTAAACACCTAGAGCAAAATCCTCAGGCTGATCCAGAAAGACGAGCAGGAAAGCAGCAGCTCATCAAAAGGTGATGTGATGAGACTCTGCAAGCCAAAATTTTGAGGCAGACCTTTAACTTGAAGGTGAACCTACCAAAAGGTCTTTCAGTTTGTAAAGTTGTTTTATTACAGGATGAATGAGAATCAGGTAAGTTCTGAAAGACAGAAAACTCAGCTATTAGGTGAAAGAGTAGAAAAGCTGGGTGGAAGCAAAGATAGGAGAATGAATCTGATGTCGTTCCTTTACAGAGAAGAAATTTCCCCTCCAGACTTGCTCTCAATGCAGAAATACAAAGTCCTTCCTCAGCAAACTCTCCTGCTTTTCACAGACCTAAAATCTTGTTGCAGGGTCTGCTTCCCATTCTCCCCAATAACTTTTCCAAGTCCACTCCCACCACGGGCCTCCTGCTCTCAATCTCTTCCCCACCTGCTCCCCCCACCCGTAGCCCGGAGGCTCCCTTAGCAGCTTTCAGGTAAGATATGCTCACTCTCTGTCAAAGTCAGAGCCAGGAAAAGGTAAATAAAGTACAGAGATGTCCTCTGCTTTGCCTAGGGACAGTCACCCTAACACAGCACGTGGTACCTGCCTAGCAGATTGTAAACCAAGAGAACATTTGCATTCTCCGTCACTGCAGACACAGTACAACTGGCTACACAAAAGGCAAGGCAGAGGTAAGAAGAAACACAGTTCAAACAGTAAGCTTTGATTAAAGTTAGAGTTTCAGCTATCATAGCATCAGCCTACTCCCACCTATCACAGGTATTTCTTTATCAGGTGAGAGAAATCCCTTTGGACATGAGAATTTTGCAAGAACTGTTAGCGTAACTCAGCACAAACAGGGTTTTTAAAGCATAGCTCATAGCACAGCCAAATCCAGTAAACAAAGCCTCATAGTTCAAGGAGCTATAAAAAGATCTTCTCCAAATGGTTCAGCATCTGACTTGCTGGAAACATAAAACCCAACATGAAAATCATTGATACTGGGACTGGAGAATGCTATGAAGCCAAAGGATTTGGAGAGCAAGGAGAACTTTGTATGATCGGGTACCTGATGGGAAGCAGCTCTGCAGAGGAGGAACTGGAAGTCCTGATGAACAGGCAGCTCTCCATGAGCCAGCAGTATGCCCTTATGGCCAAAAAGCCCAATGGTATCCTGGGGTGCATTAAGAAGAGCACAGTCAGCAGGGTAATCCTCCCCCTCTACCAGTGACCTAGTAAGGTCACATCTGAGTCCAGTTCTGGGCTTCCCAGTTCAAGACAGACAGGGAACTACTGGAGACAATCCAGTGGAGGGCTATGAAGATGAGTACGGGACTGAAGCATCTCTCGTACGAGGAGAGGCTGAGAGAGCTGGGTCTGTTTAGCCTGGAGAAGACTGAGAGGGGATCTCAGATCCTATAAACATCTAAAGGGTGAAAATGTCAAGAGGATGGGGCCAGACTCTTCTCAGTGGTGCCCAGCAACAGGACAAAGGGAAACGGGGACAAACTAGAACACAGGAAGTTCCATCTGAATATGAGGTAAAACTTCTTCACTGTGAGGATGACAGAGCACTGCAACAGGCTGCCCAGGGAGGTCGTGGATTCTCCTTCTCTGGAGATACTCAAAACCTACCTGGACATGATGATCCTGCTTTAGCAGAGGGGTTAGACTAGATGGTCTCCAAAGGTCCCTTCCAAACCCTATGTTTCTGTGATTCTGTGATTTGAGGGGCATGGGAATGGCTCAGGGCTCCAAAGGAATCACTCAATAGCATGAGGGAGTCAGAGACTTCCATGGGCTACTGACACCCAGTTCCCTGCAAGATACTACAGAGCATAGAGACGAAACTGTTGCTCTTGGGGCCCCCAATACAAGAAAGATGTGGAACTGTTGGAGAGGGTTCAGAGGAGGGCCATGAGGATGATTAGAGGGCTGGAGCACCTGCCCTACAAAGAAAGGCTGAGGGAGCTGGGCTTGTTCAGTCTGGAGAAGAGAAGGCTGCGGGGGGACCTCATTGCAGCCTTCCAGTACCTGAAGGGAGCTTATAAGCAGGAGGGTATTCAACTTTTTAAAAGGATAGACAGTGGCAGGACAAGGGGGAATGGATTAAAGCTAAAGGAAGGAAGGTTTAGATTAGATATTAGGGGGAAGTTTTTTACAGAAAGAGTGGTGAGGTGCTGGAACAGGCTGCCCAGAGAAGTAGTGGATGCCCTGTCCCTGGAAGTGTTCAAGGCCAGGTTGGATGGGGCCGTGGGCAACTTTGTGTAGATCCAGGCCTGAGGTTGGTGGCCCTGCCTGTGGCAGGGGGATTGGAGCTCTATGATCCTTGGGGTCCCTTCCAACCCATGCCATTCTATGATTCTATGATTCTATGACTGAAGTGAAGGCTGCACGCTGTAGCAACACTAAAGAACTTTGAGTGCATTTGACTCAACAGTGGCCATCTATGGCACAATATATATATTTATGCCTATAATGAACACGAATCAGAAATCAAAGCCAGGAATGGGGTAAATGGATGTTATTAGGTAGTTCGTTTTTTCCACTTCCTGACCTTTGTGCGATGCCAGTTTAGAGGTACCACTATGTTAATGTATCCTCTTACATTTAACTTGGCTCTGGTGATGTGCAAATCCCTGCACAAAGCAGAATCCAAATATAAGCGCTGGCCTCAAGGTCAGCCCGGCACGGTTCGGTGATTGATTCCCGATGCAGGCCTACGAGGCATAGGGCAGCCCAAGCTCGCAGCGCAGGAATCAGAGGTACTCTGCGCATCCGCAAAGTACAATCAGGAGCAGGCCACGTTGTCTGAGAGCACTTAAAACAATCTCCTGGGCATAAATAGATGGGAGCTGGAATTCGGGGCAGTGATTGAAGGGAAATTCTTGGAGTTCAGAAAGAGAAAGGAAAAGAAGAATGCTTTTTTTTTTCCGTCTCTTTCTGGAAGAAGTAAGAGAGAGTGCTCTCTCATGAAGCCAAGAGCAGCATGCTGAAACACACACACATCACACTTCCAATTAAAACGATTCCAGGAACTAAGATTTGTACTCCTGCGAGTACATAAACTGAAAAAGTTTGTGGGGAAAAGAAATTTTGCCAGTTTCAGATGAGCACACTCCAACCTTCCACTTATGTCTAACTAGGAGCAACTAACAATCTTGCATTCAACACATTTGTACTGACACACTCACAATCCACTTGCAGCTCACTACATAAAGCATTGGGAAGCTTCTGCAACAGAATGCAGCTAAGAACTATTTTTTTTTTTAATTTCTCCCAAAGCAGTAGCAGAAAAAACCCAGTCCTGTCTCCACAGTTGGGCACAACAAGAGATGATTAAACGCCATCAGACTTACCCGTTACAGAGAATAAAAGATGATCTGAAAACATCACCAGTATTTTTAAAGGACATTTTCAGGTAAACAAGAACAGGTAAACATGCAATATGGCATGAATATAAAATCTCAGGAAGATAACTAAGGAATCAATAAAAGGGTCAACATGGTAACATCTGAAACCAAGATAACACTGCACAGCTTCGCACTGTTCTTTCCACACTACAAGGCTAAACAATATGATCTTCTCACATACTACTGTCAAATACTCCAGAGCCCACAAAGCTTGCCTTTGCTGCTGCTTTACAATGCACATAACAGGAAATCTGTATTTTTGACTTGGTTGGTTTTAAGCATCAGAAGCAGGCAGTACCAGACAAAGGCAGGACAGTGACTACCTCTCAACAGATGCCAGGTGAAGCATTCACTGGTAGGACAACAAACCCTCTCTTCCCAAGCACCTTCATATCTGTAAAAGCCAGTGTGGACCATACCAGCTTCACAGATACACAGTCCTAGCAAACACGATGCCAAAGACTAAAAATGGCCACTCCTCATCTTTTCAAATCCAATGACATTATTTAGGAAAAACAATCATTGCCAGAAGAAAAGCCATCATTCTGTACCAGGCACTGGTACTGGTTTAATCTGCTGTTTAAAGTAGAGAAGCATTAGGTGCTGCAGAGAGCTGTCCCAAAAAGCTGCGTGCCCCACACTGGGCAATGTAAGAAGCATCACTGCCTTCCCTTCATCTGGAACACTGCAGAGATGGACTCTGCTGGAACCCCAGAAACACTACGTACTCCAAAGGGGTTTTAGGAGGGAGGAGGTAAGAACAGGGGTACTCTTCACTGCTGCCTGAAAACATGCTGTTCTTCTGTGATCAACTGGTACTCCTACTGGGAAGCCCTGACCACGCTGGATGCACAGCACATAACAGAAATCTATTATTTTATGGATTATATTACCAATGGCTTCATTGTAAGTTCTTCCTCTGTGCAAAAGAGCAATGTCTTTAATAGCACTAAGAGGACTCAAGATTTGAGTACCTGCATCATGTAATTCGGAAATGCAGGTTCCCAAGACTGTGTACTCAAAGGGAAGAGGCAAGCTCCTAAAAAACACTGAATCCCAGGTAAGACTTTCCCAGAGAGGATTCAGCTCTACCTTCATCACCTTTTTAAGGAGTCAAGGGATCCTAGGTTAGGCATGTTAGGTTAGATAGGAAGGAGCCAGATCTGCCTATGAACCTCTCAAGCTCTAAGATTTAATATTATATAAAGGTAAGTCAGCAAAGCACTCCTGGAGGTGGCAGAATATGTGTCTAAGTACATTCAGGCATGTGAAACAGAAAAATAAGGCATATTAAAAAAGCATACTAAACTACTACCTGATTATTGAAGAGTAGTCTGATTTTCTAGGCAACTACAAAATCTGAAACTAGATGATACATCCAGAGGAAGTCAAAGTAGGGGAAAAATACTCAGCATACTGTATACACTTTATGTACACATCTTTTTAAGGGTGTAATACCACTAAAAATAGCACAGGTTTATAGGAAAAGCTACAAAGACATCTTGCAAATTTTAAGAGGCTACTAAAAGAATGATGCAGAGTAAATATGAGTTGCAGAGAGATCTGCAGTAATGTATGCTTCCCAGAACTGTCAGGTACAGTCATTTCTCTGCTCAGCAGCAGTCCCACATTTCCCATACCTCTTCCCCAGTGTCCAAAGACTCCTCTGAAAACTTTTTTTCAGAAAAAAGTATTGTAATTCCTTATATGTGAGTTATAAAAAACCCACCATTCTCTGCCATTAAGAATACATTATACCTTCCACCATGACTCTCTTGCTAAAAAAACCCAAAGCTTGTGTGATGTCTGTAGCGTAGACTGCTATCGGATAGAAGAAAAGGGTTGTCTAATGCATTACATAGGTATCAGGCATAGGTTATTATGTATAAAACACACACAAGGCAACAGAAAGCAGCCAGAGATATCAAAAAGGGAAGTTTTTACTATTAACCTACAGTCAGACACAAGTAGGAATCTTTGCAAACAAAAGGTTTGCATTCTATCTATCAAAGGATTTAATCTGCAGGGCTCAGATCTGCCTGTGTCACATTCCCACCACCCACGCTTCCCATCTGCCTGGGCACACCTGAGCACAGCCCAAACAGATCCATACACACACTCACCACCCCCACAAGACACTCATCGCTGCTGTGACCTGTAAAATTTCTGTCGACACCATGAGCACCATTTCCTGCGAGAGCTGCATGTGGTTCCCCCACCCCACCCCCACCTCCCTCTATTCCAGGCTGTCAGCAAGGTCCCTGTTCTGCTGTGGCACGTCCCTCACATCACAGGCCATGCCATCTTCCCAGGCAATCATGCATATTCCTCTCCTCCCCATCCTTTTTTATTCTCAGGGCATATCTCTTCTTCCTCACTCCTCAATATTACCACCCCACTTGTAGGGAGGAAGGAGTAGGCCACACAGCATCACTTACCATAGCGGCCATAGGACAGGCCCTGGATTAACACATGAGGACAATAAACACACAGAGCCCAGGAGGGATGGAAGGAGGCCCAATTCACTGACAGCCCCTTCCAGCTGCCTGTGGTGGATGACTGCCACTCCACAGCCACAAGAATATTTTAAATCTCCTGTTTCATTCATTGCCCCTACAGACTGTCATGCCTCTTGCCCCCATCTGCTTTTCTTTAAGAGATTTGAAGTGTCAGTACCCCGGCCTCCTCAGGCATCGAGGCAGGGCTGAGGCAGGTAGGTATTATTAGCAGCCTGTCAAGTAGTTATGCCTACATCAACCACTCCTTTGATCTACAAACAACAAACCAGTCTCTCAATCAGGCACCAGCTCTGGAGCATGCCCTCAGCTCCATCCTCTACCTTTCAACAAGGCCTAGAATATTCCCATACATTTTAAAATTAATTGGCTACAGAGCTCCTGTTATTATCATATTACCTCCAGACAAATACAGAAATGCCACCCAGTTGAGCACGCTCAACCCTGCTTCTGATAAGATACAAGGGCAAAACATCCCCCTGCCTCCAGTGGGGAACAAAGTGATTTTGTGAAGCAATGGAAAAACCATATAGCTGTCAACAGCTCCAGTTAACAAGCGCTAATCCAGGCCTGGAAAAGCAAGAGCTCCTATTTGAACACTTCAAACGTTTTCATCCATGCTAAAACCTATTCTGTTGGAGAACAAATGAGACAAACATGTAGAGCAGCTGGTTGCCTTTTAGGACACTGATCACAGCAACTACTCTTCGAACAAGATCTCAAAACCTAGAAGCAAATCTGCCAGTTGATGGTTTAATATTGATTAAAAATATAATCCTATTTTAAGACCATGGTATCTGAATGGGGTTTTTTGATGCAATTATAATATACTTTAAAACATTTTTCTTTTTTTTTTTTTCAAAAGAAAAGAACCCCCTTATGGATTTAAACTGAAAAAATCAGACACCAAAGTATATTCATCATTATTGCCCTGATGTCACTGGCTGGCAGAATGAAAACTGCTTTCAAGAACTGAGAGTTCAACTGCCACATGTAAGCATGCTTGTTCTCAACAGACTGAATTCCTATGTCTGCATACTCCCAGGGAGATTATGACAACATCCAGGTATTTTTTACAATAGTTGTTTTGTAAAATATAAATATCTAAAAGTTCATTAGGTGGGGTTGTGCTTGTTTTGCTAAAGAAAAAGCTATTATAACAAGGGTTCTGAGGATCTGGAGTTATTATTTTGCACTGAAAAACAGTAAAGGAAAACTGATTTGTGCTTAGTAATGCCTCAGATCCAATATTTTATTCTTTAAAACAATCCTAACACCATTAAAAACTTAACAGTACTGATAGAACCTAGAAGGCATCGTTTAAAGGGTGAGACTTCCCTATTCCTGGGCAGATTAAAATGAGCCTCAGATACATATCTCCAAACCAAACTGCTATTTACTGTTTCATCTTTATTAAGTTGTTTATGTTTTGATTGTATAAATCACAATAAATTGCTGCTATAATCGTATTCATGAGAAAGCAAAGAAACTGGGCAAACTATAATAATTCTGAGTATTACAGTCTCTAGTTGAGGAACAAGATTCTCAAAAAGAATGCGTAGTGGCTCTATATCCAGGGCACAAAAAATAATCCCACATGAGCGAACAGAAGCTGCACTGAGGGACCCTGGTTTCCTCTGGATCACTGTAATACAATTCTGAGCTATATGTCAAAGGTTTTCTTGGGAACTACTAGCCAAGGTGAGATGAAAGGTAGCCTGGGTAGCCCCCCTGGAAAACAAATATGAGCATAAAACAGATTTTAAAAGCAGAAACCACCCAGAACAACTGAAGAACTAGATCAAGAAGATGAAGAAGAACAAACTGGTGCAGGCTCCTCCATTGAAATATAAATGTAGAAGAAAAACAAGCCCTACTACCACCACCAAGAGAAACTGCACCTGCACATAGAGATGGGCAAGCCCCATTGTGACAGCATAATTTCTGAACCTCACCCATACTTACTTCGCTATAACACACCTCGAATACAATAATTAGATATTACTGTATTGTATCACACAATCACATGTACAGGCATGTATGTCTGCTCACATTGCTGCCTGAGGTTCTAATTTACTTTTTCCCTTTTACTCCAGCTCAAAAGGGTTTGTGGTCCCATGTTCAAGAGGTCCCAAGAGAGTTTTCAAAGAGGAAGAACATCTGCAAAGGTGACCAGAAAAGTTATATTTCACTCATCCACAAAAAAAAAGCACACAGGAATGGTTCTGAATGAAGGTTCAAGCCATAGTTTCATTTAATTTTTATGAGGACCATTACTTACACTTAACCCAATGCTTTTTGCTTCATTCTCAAATCTGAATCCTCACAGAAGTAATTAGAGGTTTTAACACTGCACTTAAAGTAAGGCCCAAAGGAGAAGATTTTAAACCTATTTTTCTGGCATGAAACTCTCTGTCAAGGAAGTGTCTAAATCCAACAAGGATTAGGTTCTAGGGCATTGCAATAAAAGTCTACAGTTTAGTTAACTGGTATTTATAGAAGACACCACAAGTAAGCAAGTTGGAAAACTGGTCAGTTCTGCAGGTGTTACACCTGGGTTCTGGAAGAAAGACACACATCACACAGCAAGGCTGTGGCCAGGTGAGTGGCCATACCCTGCTTAGACATCTTGGCATGGGACTCCAAAAGACAGTGAGAACTACCTGCTGCCCAGTTCTGTTCACAGATCAATGAAGCACGCTTTGGTCCATGGATGCTACTTTTAAATTGATGGCACTACTGGATAAAATGCAATTCAGCTTAACCTCAGACAACAGAACTGCAATGACTTTTGGACAGGTATTTCCATTAGGAGTTCTCAAGCACCACAAGAATTCATTTAGGTGCAAGACCTGCAAACAGACAAGACACTGATTTGACCAATTTATCACTTGTAACACATTAACTCAATAGCCACATAGTACTGTTTTGGTACTTTTTCTCTCAATGTCAGTAATAAATTAACTTGATTGCTGTATTTTTTTAACCTTCACTACAAACACTGGGCTTCTGGTTAAAGACACTCAGGTCTGATGCAGAAAACATTCCTGGGAACAAAAACACACAGCCCTGTTAGCGGTGAAATTAATGAAGTTGTTTTTCTGCAGAGCTCTACCCTTCATCACCACCAAACCTTTATCTAATAAAGGTCTCAGCTTTTTCCTGTCTGTTCCTCTGAAAAAAAAACCCAACACAACACCCAAAGCAGAAGTACTGACTATCCCAGTGACCATCCTGGCTGCTGGAACAGGTGAGAGATGGGCTATGCCTGCCTTTCCCTCAGCCCAAACTTGGATCTGCAGGCTGAGGAGAAGAGTGAGACCCTGTAGAAACATTATCACCTCAAAGACAACTACTCCCCTCTGTTTCACTTGAAATTAGCCAACTGCTTTGAAAGTAATTAGGTAAGGGAGTGACAGTGCAATCAGAGAAGACTGATCAGCCCAGGAAACTGGGCTATAAAAATTATACCCAGCCTCACCAATTTAATTGATTACACAAAGGAATGTCCTGATGCCCACAAGTCTGCAGCAATAGGTGCCACGGTGTTTTAAAAGCCCTTACAACAATGCAACAGAAGCTTAACCAAAGCAGCTACAGTGGGAACAGGATGTGACCTAAAATGTGACACAGCGTTATTTCTTCTCCAGCTCCACTCTTCTTAACAAGTATTTTGTCATACAGAGTCCAAGGTGTTATTCTCAACCTGGCAAAATATTTTAGCTACAAGCATACATTTTAGTACAATATACATTTCTATTTTCTGTGTGGATTTTGTGGCAGATTTCCATCTTTCTCATAAATCTGGTGTGATTTTTTTTTTCTCCCCAAAATAATTTTTCTTCAAGAAGCAAAGAAATTTACAAAGGTGAAAACTCAAGTGACATGAAGAATGGGCTAATTTAAATTGCAAAGTACAAAAATATCTTTTTATTTTTTCATTTTTAAATTCCCAAAGCAATTATAATATACGTTCACATAAGAGCCACAGATAATATATTTGACAGAGACTTCCCAGTGTATTGTAATTTTTTTCATTAGGCAACTAGCTCTGTAAATGATTTAATATTAATAAAATTAACATTAATTTATTTTAATTAGGTTTTTTATCATACAGAATTTCACAAAATAATGTATTTTTTTCCAGCCAGTTTCTCTGTTGGCTTTAAAGAGATGGATCACATTTTGAGAACAGACTTAAATATCCCAGTGAAATCAAAATATTTTTGCATGTCACGCAAGGGCAAAGCTGCACAATACTATGAGAGAAGTGTAGATGCCCAGTATGGAAATCCTGGAAGTTAAAAGTGTATTTGTATTTTAACAAAAGAAATTACAAAGCATTTTATCTCAGATTTTTTTGAAGGCCCATGAGTTTCTAGCTGACAACAGCCAGTAAAGGAACAAATGGCATCAAAACTCCAAAGACACATGGTGCAGAAATTGTTTCTCATGTCAGTAACAGAGCCTTCTCCAGTACAGACAACAGTTTGCACATGCAGGCACAGATCATAGAATCACAGACTAGTTTGGGTTGGAAGGGACCTCAAAAAGCCCATCTAGTTCCAACCTCCCTGCCATGGGCAGGGACACCCTCCACTAGACCAGGTTGCCCAAAGCCCCATCCAACCTGGCCTTGAACACCGCCAGGGAGGGGGCGACATACATCTAACACACTTCAGTTCCTCTAAAGTGAATTCAGTCTAGGCCTGATCTTGTACCTCCTGGATGCAATGGAAAGACTCCCATGGACCTCAACAAGCTTTGAAGCAGAACCTATCCTATTGGCTTATTTGGGGTTATTTTAAATTCCTTAGTTCTTAAGGTTAGATGGAGCCTTCCATTTGCATGATATAATGGTAAGACCATCACACTTATCACCAAATTACCTTGCAAGTGCTCTTTTCATATTAACTTATTTGGTTGTGCTGTTTTACATATGTCTTTGTTTCTGCTGGTACCTTTAAACCCCCCCTTGCAACTTCCCAAACCTACAGTTGTTCCCTTACAAGGTTGGCTGATAGTAAGCAAATTCAAAGAACTGTTCCTCCAATTAAACCAGTGCTGGAAATACAGACCCACGTAAACAGGAAGAGGGAATTCTGCCAGAAATTAATCTGTTTCTTAATTTCCCCATTAAGATATAACTATCATCCCAGCCAATATTTATATTACGCTAATTAAAAAGACATGAGGAAAGCAAGGGCTCTGGTTCACAGCTCCACCTCTACTCCCACCACTGCTCCCCCTCTACTCCCACCACTGCTCCCATCTGCTGCCTTTGCCCGGCTCACCAGCACCTAGACCTGAGCAACTACAGGACAGCTTGGGGGGAGGTTTCCTTCCTGCTTGTAGGCTGGCAAGCGCTTCTGCACCCAAATGGATTTTGGTGGATCTGTTGTTTCTTCTGCCTATCAGTGAAACATATGACAAGAGCTGCAAAGTTCGAAGCACACTTTGTTTAGCCAGGAGAAAGGCAGTGTCAGCACATAAGGTATCGTATAAAACAAAGGGGTTGCAAAATGCTTTACTTTGGATATGGGAAATAGGCAGAACCTCTGTTTTATAAGAAATAATTCCTCTAACTGATTTTCTGTTGTAGTTTATTTTTGCTGAAGAGCTACACTCCAGAAGAATGTTTAAAAGATTTCTGTACCTTGAGTCCCATGTGACCCACACATAACACTAACAACGGTTGGCATAGGAGTACCAATAGATTTTTTTTTTCCCATAACTAACTCGTGTGATTAAAATGATGAACTCCATATGTGATAAACTCTAATTAAAGGCACTATTTTTGAAAGAAAACATCTCTGTGTGTCTTAGCATAGACACACAGCATGCTACAAAAGCACAAGGGCTACAGAGGCCACAGATAAACAAAACGTAATGCAAAGCTCGCACAGAAGCTGATTTTTATAAGCGATGGATCAATATAAGCCCTCTTCCTTAATGAAGGGGGCAAAGCCAAAGCAAAAGGTTCATGTGCTGTACTTTGCCTCCCCTAGAGACAACCATTCAAAAACCAGAAATTACTTGCAGAAGCCACCACACACTAGAGTACTAACTCCTCACTGAGACCTTATTCTCACTGTGCCATAACATTTTGTTATATCCCTGCCCCCCAGAAGTGGGGGCATGTTTCTACCTTTTCATTCTAGTTCTTTATAGCCTGTACTGAAATTTGGGTGCTTGAATGAGACTAACTTCTCTGTATTGGTTATGCAGTTACAGAAGAGAAAAGGGTGCTCTGAAAAACAATTAAGAGCACAGCTTTACTCTGTTGACTATACAGGGTGCATGTAGGGAAACTAATTCAAGAAACAAAATTAGATGCTCAAACACAGGGCTCTGAATAGTGCTCAGGCCTCCCCAAGGACTTGGAAGGGTCCTGCATTCCCTGTTACCTGTCAAGTCTTCATGCTGCTAACAAATACTGGCACTTATCTCAAATGCCTACATGCAATTCAAAAGGCTTATCTGCAAGGTCAAGTAAATGCCCTTGCAGGTACGGCCTGTTCATTACCACAGACTAAATCATGCATCTGGTTTGCTTTCCCTGAAGTGGCCATGCTGAGACTGGGAGGGACAATGACAATAAAGGAGGAAAAAAGAGCCCAGTAACAGCTGGAAACTGTTTAAAAACTCAGCTCAACCTATTTTCCACAGGTAATGAAGAGAGGGGAGGCGGGGCAGGGGAATGAAGGAAATATTTTCTTCAATTTAAAGTGGGCTTTTTTTTACCTTCCATACGTACAGGAGAGTGGTAGAAACAGAGCCAAAGCTGCCTTTTCAGTTAATGAATTTTATCAATAAAGCCTAGCTGATACACCGAACAGACAGCCCTTTACAACAAGCACTTTCAGTCACACATCCGTATACAGCGGGCCACACAGAAGACAAAACTCATCTCAAACAGAAGGCTCCCTGAGGAGACAAAGCATCACAGCCAGAGGAACATGCTGCAGCAGGTGGTTCCTCGACTGCCTTCCTGCTGCCTCATCAGCTACAGATCTCTGGCAGGGTATTTAGGAGGGGGGATATTTAATACAGCCTCCAGGACTCCTGCATGTTTTGTGTAAGGGCCTGAGTTCATTAAGGCACAAGGCAGCAGTGAGAGATGCACTTGTTTGAAACCAGGGAAGATGCACCAACACAGACGAACTTAAAACTGCTGCAGAAAGTAGATCCTCCTGGTGCCCAAGGAAAATACGGTTTGGCTCATAAGTTAAACACACGCTATGTGCTCTGCCTGACTTAAAATACAAGCCCGCTATTCTTTGACCTTTTGATATTGCTTCTGTTATTAAACACACCATTCCTTTGGAAGTGCCTTCCCTTGAGAAAAAGCATGCAGTCCTACAGTGACCTGCGTCATCTTTTGGGGGGACTTTTTCATTACATTTTTGGACCGTGGCCAAATTGAAATACTTGTGTCTTGTTTTTTTTCCCCCAGAGTAATAAAAGAAACTGCCAAATACCTCTGAAGATGTACTTACCTGATGCAATAGCTGTAAAATTCAAATTACTGTCATGTGAAGTGTCAGGTGGTGAACAATTTTCATAAGCTAGAAAGAACACTCAAGGATCACTTTCCAGAGACTGTATACACACCAGATAGAACAGATCAATCTGGGAAAGTTTCTCACTGTGTTTAGCACAGAAAGCACTGAGTTTGCAGCTACAGCAAAGTAAAAGGGGGAATGCTGTTGGACACGGTCACACAAGTTCTTAGTTGTCATCCTCAAGAGGCTGGATGTAATTTTCCTCAGTCATTACAGCACTGCTAAATTTGCACAGAGGCTCAAAAGACACACACCCCGCCCCACAAAACTGCCAGCGCCTGAGGCTCTCACTGGCTACTAGGAAGTGCAAACCTTATCATGGAAAGGATACATCCTCATGAAACTGGAAGAACATAACATGACCCTTTTATTAGACACATGGCTGTTGGTTGAATTCTTACTCTTCGAAGAGTTAAAGTTATTTGGCTGATTAGTAACAAAGAAAAATGTAGAAGCAAACACACAAACAAAAAGCTCCAACCATAACAACATTTCAGTGACAGAAATAACACCAGATAAGCTTTTAATGCACATTCTGGCTCTCTTTGATAACACATGACAATTCGGGAGACTAAGCTGTGCAGGAAGATGCAGCGTGTAACACATGCACATCAGCTGAGAGGTTCCCCTTAGTAAGTGGTTAGTGCCAGTCATACATCTCTGCATCTCGTGCATGAGTATCTACTGTGATGACTGATTTGTGTGTCGTGATGACTCGGAATTAATTCCCTGTTAGAAGCTGCAGGTTTTGGAAAATGCTTTGTGAAGGTGAGTGGTTGATGCATTCTGTGCTTTGCCTGCGCATGGATGCGTGCAACTGCCAGGTTACAGTTGCCTGCTGCTCCCAGGACCTCCTTGCTATGAGCTTAAAATCCCCGTGTCTTGATTCAATAAGAATTCTTGGGCAGGCCACACAAAACAAAACCAACACCGACATCAGATGGATGCTTAGCAGGTTACCAAAAAGAAAAAAAAATAAGGAAACAAAACAGAAACAACAAAAGATCACTTCAAATGAAGCTGGATTAGACATGTTGTTGAAAAGGTGCTCAAATTACCTGAACCGCTTTGTTTGATCTTAAACATGGACCGGGGGCAGCTGCAACGAGCTCCGAGCTTTGGCACATTCCATTATATGAATGGTAGTGAATTTATAATGGAATGGTATGGATGGTTTTTATAATCAGAAAAACACACTGACCTTAACACTACACAGGTGGAGCAGCATAATGACCCGCCAATTGTAAGCGCATCAATTCCTGGGGAAAAGTTCAATGAGGTTAACTCAGCATGTATCCCATAACCAACATAAGCGACATTTTAAAACATTGCTTTTTCCACAAAAACCTCTTTGCCTTTGCCAACATTTGAGTTGCTTCACTGTTCAGCACAGAGTTATGTATCTTACCCATGTTAACAGTGTACTACGTTATGATGCTGTAGATCTGGATGTTGCCGTATACTTAACATTGAAACACATGTTTAACAAAACAGGAACCAAGTTAACTATAATCAACTCTTCAGACTGTGTAAGATTAAGCATTATATTCATTTAACTAAGAAATGGAAAGAAAACAAGAGTCCTGGATATAACAAGAGACACTATCGGTGGATTCTCAGCTTCACTGTAAAATCCTCGCATTGAGTGAGCTTAGATGGGCAGCAGCCAATCAGCATTTCTGCTTCCCATCAAGTTATTGATACTCTTGGATACTCATGGGGACCAGAAACAAAGAAAGTTAATTTCAACATACCATAATTGAGGTATCCAACATTATTCTGATAGCCCACGATCAGACCACAAAACACAGTAAATTAACATAATCGACCTCAATTAGTATTTCCAAACCCCATACATCACGTAAGTCTATAGGGAGAAGCAGGGAAACAAGGAGAAATTTCAATCTGAATCCAGAACTAAGGAGCAAGGACAGTAAGCTCTCCAAACATGCAACAATAAAACTTAATTTTAAAAAGTTTGCATGCACAATTCAGACACCACAGGTACATCTCTATCTGTATTTCAATTCAGTATCCCTCCTTCTCTTTTGTGACCGCAGCACACCGATAATTTACAGCTTCTCCATGGCTCTAGCAGGCAAAGTGCCTCAGCAACAAAACCATTTGATACCCCCAACATTCCCATTTCCTCATGTCACACGCCTCTGGAGACTGCTGTCCTACCTTAACATTCATTCCCACCATCAGCTTCTACCATATGCCAGCCAAGAAGAAAAAAAGTCCTGTAAGAACATGATGAAAACCACTACTGAAACTGATGATTCAACAAGAGCACAAACATGAATACAAGAACCAAAAGCAACAGGCAAGGTAGTGAATTTAGGAAGAAGTTTTACTGTTCAGAAGCATTCAGCTAAAAAACAAGGCCATTTGATTATACTCGTCCAAGCTTAAGAGACATTCCAAACACATAATAGCCATGAAACTAACCAGAAGTACATGCTGCTTTGCCATCCCCTTCTGCCAGTCAAAAGTCACTATCTCATGGACTTTATCCAACTTAGCACCAAATTTACCAACTGCACTGGTGGCCCTATGTTTTTATGGAAAAAGCATGTTTATAGTGGAAATAAAACAGGATGACCCTGAAGTTCGACAAAGAGCCATAGCATCTTTAAAGACAATCTCAGAGAAGTTAATCCACACACACACTTTTGTTTAGGACTGCAAACAACAAAAGTTCTTCCACCTAAGCAGGACTGTGACATCACTTCTCACAGTTACAGTCATCACAAATTTTCTTCAGCCACACAGAAGCCTGTTCCAGACCCAACAGCTTCACCCATAGCAAAAAGTAATATACTATTTTCTTTAATGCTGGTAGTGATTTGGGAAAAACAGCACAGGCCTCTTCCTAACCCCATTCTAATGCAGATTTTATAGCGAGATGGTTTTTTGCTCCATAGGCAAAGTGAAGAACCCACAGCACCATGCCACCCACGCTGTACCATGAGGTTGTGCAGACCTGGGATGCTGCATGATCAAAGTAAAAACTCTGAAGCAGGGCAGAACTCCCAAACATGTACCCCCTCCCTGCCTCCTGCTGTGCCGAGGTGGCTGCAGCAGGCAGTACAACCTCAAGGTGTTGCAGTAAATTAAGTTTGCTCCCCCTTCCTTCCTCAAAGCATCTCAGCATCAGGGATCTCAAGTCATTTAGGTTGGAAACGGGAAGCAAAAAAATAAACTGATATACCTGCCTACCTAAACTAGCTCACACATCAGGCAGAACCTCGACTGAGCCACAAAAGAGGGTTTTTGCACAGAGACAGGACGAGCTGTAATGCTTTTGCACGTTTAATCCCGAACTAACAACATTGAAGGGAGTTTGCAGCCAGCCTGACAGAAGCCCCAGCCACCAGCACCCCATTTGGCCACAAAAACCTGTGGGGCAGGGATCCTCCAGTGCCACGCTGCAGATGTGCAGGGGTTCTGGCCACCTACAGCCTGTTTACACCCTGGCTCCAGGACAAGTGGCACATGTGCCCCTATGTGTTCAAACTTTAACAGCAACAGACAGGAAAAGCACTGTCTTGCGTATGAACAGATTTACTCAGGGGTACATTTATGTTAAATCAAGTGCTTCAGAAATGTAATTATGGTTGGAGTGCACTCCAGGTAAATTGGAGAGCCTGTGATCAGATAGACTATCATCACTGATGAACACTGTTCTCTGGATTTCTTTGTTGTCTGTCTCCCATCACCTACGAGTGCCTGTCTTTACATTTAGATTGCACGTTTCCCTGCACTTTTATTCGCTTTTCATGTGGCCCTCAGAGCATTTGCCCTCCCCTCCTCACCCCATGCCTCGGTCTGCCAGTTGCTATTGCAATACAATTCTAAAAAGCACTTATCTCAATAAATACATATACAAACACATCCTCTGAAGAGTTGGGAAAATCAGTAGTAACATGTTTCGAGGCTGTATGGTAACGAGGTGAGAGGAACAGACTAAATACAGGAGCTGTGCTGTTTACTCAAGATTACTCACGGCACAAGTACCCATTCATTTGCTAGCTGAGAACAAAGGTTTTCAGCAAAACCAATCCTGCATCCACACAAGATGATTCATTTCTTCTGAGGTCTCCTACAAGATTAGCACAATCCAGAAGAAAAGTGAGAAGTATGGAGGAGAGTCCCTTGGGCAGGGAAGTTTTCCTAACCTCTCTCTCCTTCTGAAAACACAGGAGAATTCAAGTGGATTCAATTCATGTTTACCTTTTCTCCTGATTTCTGTTTTTATCTCTCATCTTCTAACACCTCCTCTTTCATCCCCCATCCTTTAATGCAATGGTTTCTTGTCTGCTATGCAGCTCTGAGAAGACCAGCTGTGTCTGAACACCTCTCCCTTCACATTCCCCATCTCTTTCATTTCTGCTATTACTCCATCTTCCCTTCTCTTCCTCCACTTCTCATTTCCTCCTGGTTAGTCCCTCTCCATACAGAAGCCATTGCTAGTCTCTGCAGTTTATACTTTACCCCCCATCCTGCCTTTTAAATAGCATCTGAGTACCTTCTGGACATTTCTGCTTATCATACAAGTATATTAGCACCATCTTTATGCAAGCCATGCCCTCCCTGAAGCGATCCTAAGACTCATATCCTGCTGGTCTGTGTCATCTTGCTTCAAACCCCTTCTCAGAAACACTTCTTGCAGTAAGTGCTTAGGCAATAAATAAAAAAACCCAACAAAACTCTGATCGTGGTAAAGCTGGTATGCAAACAGCTAAAATCCGTACCTGTTTTACACATCTGCATATATGTGCACACATCTACTTGTGTGTGATACTGTATCCTTGCCTCCTGCTGCTACCCAGGCTATCTATATTGCTTGCTCTCAGCCTGTGAAGCACTGAGTGTGCCTCGGGGAGCTCTGTTATAATAATTAGCCTGACAGACTTCCAGCCACGGTGTGCAATACTGGTTAATAACAATTCAGCCTCTGCAAGAAAACCCACCCAAGGATGAAAAATTATTTCATTTGGTGGTTAACAGTTTGTTTCTAGAGATGGTGAATGTTTGTATGCTTGTGCTTAGTATGACACTGCTTGTGCAGGGGCTGACCTGGCAGTGCAGAGGACAGGCAACTGCCCACATAAGGAGCCACCACTTTCAGACTGAATGTTGTAGTTTTGTGTGGCTGGGTTCTTGGTGGAGAAGGGGGGCTGCAGAGGCGGCTTCTGCAAGGAGCAGCTGGAGGCTCTCTGCAGGCCCGACAGAGCAAACACCAGCCAGCTCAGGGCTGGAGTCATTGCTGACCAAGGCCGAGCCCATCAGTGATGGTCACAGTGCCTCATGGAATCACATTTAGGAGAAAAAAAAAACCAAGCAGCTGCATTTTGCCACCAGAGAGGGGAAGGAGAAGATGTAAGAAACTGTGCAGACACCAAGGCCAGGGAAGGCGGGGGAGTAGGCGCCCCTGCAGCCCGTGGAGAAATGCATGGTGGAGCGGGTGTCCCCCCACAGCCCATGGAAAAGGACAAGACCCCACCTGCAACCCATAGAGAGGCCCCACACTGGAGCAGGTGGAGACATGCAAGAGATGCTGTGAGTGATGTGTTGGAGCAAGCCCCTGCCTGCACTTGCAGCCCATGGAGAGAGATAGAGACACAGAAATGACAGACCCACACCAGAGGAGGTTCGCTGGGGGGGGGTAGTGGGGGAGTGGGAGGGCTTGTGACCCCATGGAGGACCAGGCTGGAGCAGTCTGGGCCTGAGAGACATTCTATGATTTATGATTGCACCCCAGAAGTGACCCATGCTGGGGCAGCTGGTAAAGAGCTGAAGCCCCATGGGAAAGGACTCACTTTGGAGAAATTCATGAAGGACTGTCTCCTGTGGGCGGGACACCATGCTGGAGCAGGAGAAGGATGTGAAGAATACCTCCCCCCCATCCAGTTTGTGAGGGACTGAAACCCCCATTTCCCTATACCTTGCCCCTCCCTGTCCCACAACATGGGGGGAAGAAGGGAGCAAAATCATGACTAAAGTGCAGTCTGCTAAGAAGGGAGGGGTGGGGGGGAGGTGCTTTAAGATCTGGTTGCACTTCTCGTTACCCGACTCGGGTGTCACAGGGTGTGTAGTGCAGGGTCATAAATTAGAGTTTCTTTCCTTTGTTCTGTGCTGAGTCTGTTTTGCCCATGACACCGATTGTGGAATGATCTCTCCCTGTCCTTATCTCACCTCCTAAGCCTCTCAATATAGATTTTCTCCCCTGTCCAGCTGAAAAGGGGAGTGATAGAGTGGCTTTGGTGGGCATCAGGCCTTCAGCCAAGGTCAAGCCACCACACTGAAGATGCAGCACCACACCGAAGATGCAGCACCACACCAGCCACGCCCACAGAGAAGACAACCTGTTTTTCTGTCAGGAAACAATCCTGTTAACAGTAACAGAAGAATAGATTTATTTTTTTTCCAATGCAGATACACTTTTCTGTCCCTCTGTCACTCCCTTCGTCACTTGCCCCTGCCAGCACCAGCCCCAACATGCTGTTAGTGAACCACTGCTTGCCACATGGCTTAAATATTGTCTTTGCATAGAAGGGATCTGAACAACATTGCAGAGACCAGAATGATGTTTTTAACCTCCACAGATTGGTATCTGAGAGGTTCTTCAGTTTTTAGAAAGATCAGAGAAAGAGAGTTCTGGCTATTTATGCTAGAAGTGCTTATTCTTTCAACCTCAGCATATGAAAAAACTCTTGTATTTTTCTATTTTGCTAGCTCCACCTGCTAGCTGAAACCACAATTTTAACACCTCTACCCACAGCAGGAAATACATAAAACCCCCTTAGAATTAATGCTCAGGTTTGTGACTCCAAGACACATACTAACAAATTCTCATGTGTAAATTAGCCAAACGTCTCTCAAACCCATATACAAATGAGGCATTTGCTTTTCCCTTCAGTAGGCAAAGAGAATGTTATGTCATTAGGAAAAATAATTAATATGTTAATTGAGGATTTTAATTGCCCAGAGACAAAACTCAGTTGCCTTGAAATCTGGCTCAAAAATCAGTTACATCTGTTGTGGAAAGTGCTCTAGATTTTTTCAAGGAAAGGCACAAAATCTGTGTTTATTAATACAAAATGAAACCTGAGATGGTTTTACACCAGGGGCAAATTACAGTCAGCAATGCCTTCATGCTATTTTCAGGTGAGATCTTCCATTTGCTAATCTCAAGACCTACCACATTGTTCTCAACTTGCAGCCCAGTCTTGGAAGGCATCAGGTATTAACATTAAGAACAAACAGCTGACATGAACATGAATGCTGTATTATAAATTATACTATTTGGAGTGTTGGAGTAGATGATCTTTAAAGGTCCCTTCCAACCCAAACCATTCTATGATTAAATGCTGATACATTAAGATGAAATGTAGAACTGGGGTCCTGAACCAAGACCCTGCATGAAGCAAGGAGACATGAGCATAAAACAAGCCCCATGATTCCTGCCCCCAACAAGGTGACATCTCAAATGCCTGTTCACTGAGACCTTGAGATGTACAGAAACCAAAGAGAAAATGAGAGAGCATTCACTGCTGTAGTAAGCTGTGGTCTTGGGACTGTTTGGCATATTTTCTATAGGCATTGCAGAAAGGAAGGTTTAAAAAGAGGGAATGGAAACAGAGTGATAGAGCATTTCCTTTGTGTGACAAGCAGGAAGGACAGCAAGGAGCAGTTTGTGAAGATAAACTGAAAGTGGGGACAAGCATTCCAGGGATGGTGGCAACAAAGACTGGCCAACAGCAGTGCTGAACTCTTGGAGGGGAAAGATAGTAGGAAGGGTGTCCACAGGTCATTCATTCCTCTGAATACAAGCAGCTCTTTGAAATGATCTGCTGAAACAGGAGCCAACAAAGCAAAAAGGGGGCAGAGAGAAAGGAAATACAGATTTAGGAACATGCTCTGTAGCAGAGGATGCTTCCAGCAGTGCTGTGGATAGATACAAAGTGAGGCACGTCCATTTCTACAAAGGATATTGCAATAACTGAGGCCCCAGGGAATAAAACACTGGACAACAATGAGCTGGAAAGCTCCAGAAAGCTTCTCCTACAAAGTCCATCTTAACCAACCAATTTATTTCCAGCATCATTTCCTATCCTCAACAGAGGATTTCATGTTCTGAAAGAGAAAGAAATTCTTCTTGCTCTGACAAGCCTCTGGGAAACTGGGCTTCTCAGCAACCTCTCCCTCCTCTGGATTTTGGCAGGCTGTTCAACAACTTCCTTGGCTGTATGCATAACTCTAAGGGTACTGATAGCATGCAATTAAAACAAAAGCAAGTTGGTATTACTGCACCAATAGGAAAGGTTAGGGTCAATGCCTCTGCATCAACATGAAGTTATCCCCTTCACATATGTGGTGAAATGATGCATATGTCTCTTTCTACTTAATATTTTGGTTAGCCCTAACATTTTCCAGGAGAAAGGCTCCATAGGTATTTTTGATTATTCCTTCCACTTTTTTCTTAGGAAATAAATGTCATGCTGACAACAGGCATCAGCAGTTCAACCACTGGGCACAAAAGATTTCTGGAAGTCATGGGACAGTTGCAGGAACAGCAGCTGCCCAACCCCTCCTAGAGCTCTGCCACGGAGACTCTGTACTGGCCAGAGCAGCAAACACTTCACCTAATAAGGTGGAACTGTGTTTGCCTCTCCATTTTCAGACAGAGTAATTTCTCATCGTTCCACTGGCTCCAATATACTATAATTAACAGCTGGTTGAAGGGACTGGCTTCAAGTCACCAGTTTCTCCCTGACAATCATGATTTTCCTACTGATGTGGATACCTGGCAATACACTGACTTAAGCAGAAAAACAGTTTAACACAGTCTAGTCATTTGTGAAATGAAGTTGGCTCCAAGCTGCCATCCTAAAGGATGGGTGGAATGCTAACACCTGCAGATGGGTTAATGCTTTGGTAAGCATTAACCAAGCGAAGCTTGCCACCGAACAAGCTGTAAACATCAAGCACAAGGAAATCAAACTCCTCTCCAGAAGAACCAGGCATGAGTGCAGAGTCAGCATTTGCACCCCCTATCCTATGTCCTGCAGGGTCTCTGTAACCCTGCACTTGCAATTTCAGGGTTTAGCTAGAAGCATTCTTGGGCTAGGGCCGAAAAAGATGAGAGAACAGACAAGACTTGAACAATCAGCACACATGACAGGGATGCAGTAAACTAATAGTCTTTTGTATTTGAGGAGGATGTTAAAGCTATTAGACCTACGTCAGGAAAAGGGACAAGACAGGAGACTTTATTTAGCACTGCCTAAATGCCACTGCTCCCCTCTGACTGCAACTAACCACTAAAGCCAGTGTCTGTAAAGCAGCATGCTTTGAGTGTAACAAATTGCTGTTGGACCTCTCTGGAGCCAGCAATCTCAACTTATCTGATGATTTGTGACACAGAAACATCCAACTATCTATTAGCAGCACCAGCAGCATCTTCCCCCAATTGCTCAGTGCAGTGATCAGTATCTGCTAACTATGGCTTACATTTAAATGGCAAAGTAGAGAGGGGAAAAGGAACAAAAGCAGCAAGTCCAACAGAAATAAGTTTCTACTGTAAATGATAAATACCAGACCCTTCCACTCCTGCTTCTAAACAACCATGGGAATAGTAAGGCTACACTGCTGTGACACTAACCCTCTTAACTGCTACGCCTGCAGCCGACAAGTCTCAGCATCCTTATTATGTCAGTGGAATTACCCTGCACCCCACATTCATCCTCTTTTCACCACAGATCCCACCACATGCTGTAACACAACAAACAGGCACTATCTGTGCTCAAGCCATCACTTTCCTACCAGATTAAATGCTGGGTTGCAATGTTTACTAAACATGGAAGTCATGGTAAAGAGACGTTTGAGAGGTGGATCCACTATATAAAAGGGTTTTGCAAGTTCTGGGCAAGGCTGTGAAACACCATATCCTAGTTTTCTTTCCCATAAACAGACAGGGAAAGGTTAACACAGCATCTCAGCAAATCGTATTTAGAATTGCAGCATTCACTTCTTCAAAGCAATATTCACAGACCAAGTTGTTAATATAAAAAGGAAAAGATTAAAAAATTTTTTTTTTCTCCTTGGGAAAAAAAAAATATCCCAAACCAGAAGTGTTCTGAGTGGTTGGCTCTAGCTCACTCTGCAGAAAATCTCTCAGGGAGCCTCTGCACCAAGTCTCAAGAAGCATATGCTTGTGAACCCAAAAAGTAGATAGCCAGTGCCATCTGTGAAGTTGCAAGCTAAATATCTAGGGAAGCTGAAATTTTCTACACAGATAAAATGTAAAGCCATGATGGTTACTGGGTAGTATTAGATGCTAATTATTTATCCAGGAGTCCATTTTCACAGCATTGCAGGCTGGCTATAAGGAAAAGAGATTTTTATACTTAGTAAAAGTGATAAATAGGATAATCAATCAGGCAGATAAAAGGTGACACTAAGCTATATAAAAGGCCACCGAAGAAGGCAAGTGCTATTTCTCAAGTAGACAGACTTGAGAAGGAAACATTAAGAGCAGCAGGACACACTCACCAGAGGAAAAAAGCCTGCTTATCTTCACAGAAGCCTACCCACAGGGAGAGCAGCCCAGCATGTCCTACCCAGACCATTAACTTCCCGCCACTTGCCGCGCACCGGCTTCTAAATGGAAAGAGCAAGGTGAAAATTGGCCACTTAGGTAATTCCCAGGCAAACAGGGTCAGACTAGCAATGCTCCATCTTCTCCTCAAGTATTTCAGATGGTCTTCAATATGTGACCTGTATGAAAAAGTTCCTTGCAGTTGATTATATCCTTTTAATAAGGCCTTGGAAATAATAGGGTGAAATTCCTGTACTGCTGAAGTTGATTATAATTTGCCATTAGCTTCTTAGGGTGAAATATTGGCACCATTAATCACACCTCGATTCCCCATTAATTTCACCCTATAAAAAAAGGCAGTAGACTAAAAAGGAAACCAAAGCAAGGTCTTACTTCTCATAGGCATGACAATAGTTGTGTTTTTTTTCTCCTTTTAAGAACTGAAATTAACTGACTGGAACTCTCTCAGAAAAACAGATATTAAAGATACGAAGAGTTCATTTTTGTCTCTGCCTTCCATACTGTTATAGTCCCCATTCTGCAGTAAGAACAAAGGACCAAGTCAAAATATCTTCCAAGTATAATCTTTTCCAAAGTGACATGGAGAAACCAAAGTTTCCTGGAAAAAAGAAGACTTAGGGGGGACCTAATTAGTGTTTATAAATATCTTAGACATGGGATGCAGGGGGAATTGGCCAGCCCCTTTTCAGTGGTCTGTGGGGACAGGGCTAGGGGCAATGGCTGTAAGCTGGAGCACAGGAAGTTCCACACCAACATGCGGAAGAACTTTCTCACAGTGAGGGTGACAGAGCCCTGGGACAGGCTGCCCAGGCAGGTGGTGGAGTCTCCTTCTCTGGAGATCCTCAAGTCTCATCTGGACGCCTGCCTGTGCAATATGAGCTGGGGAGCTGCTTTGGCAGGGGGGTGGACCCGATGATCTCTGGAGGTCCCTTCCAACCCCTAAGATTCTGTGATTCTGTGACATTTATTTACCTGACTACATTTCACCCTTTCTGTAACACAGAGAATTTAAAGGATGCTCTTACCCAAAAAGATAAGCAAATATATAATGAAATGAATTTTTTTTTTTAAGAGGAACCAATTTTCTTCTTCTGCTCTCCCTGGACCTGCTTAACATCACTTCTATATGTAAAACACCTGCAGTGCCATGGAGAAGCCAGTAAGGTTTTCTTATAAACTTATAGCTCTTATGACACCTGTGCACTACAGGTTCTCTGAGAGTTCGCCAAGGGTGCTAAACCAATCACAGCTGAGATGAGGATTTCAAGAGCACCCATTTCTGTCTCCTTGTGGATGACAGTCTTAGAGCAATCTAAAAAAAACTCAAGCAAAGCAGGAAAAAATAAAATGCATCTTTTCAGAGAGAAGAATTCTGTAACCAGTAAGAAAAGAGAGATGCCTGCCAGCTCCTGAAAAACATTGTCAGGTGAACCTATCACTCCAGATACAAAAGTTTCCCTTAAGAATAAAGGAAGATAAGTGGTGTGCTTCAAAGCAATTTTTCATGCATGCTTCCACTGTCCAGCAATTGCTGCCCAAAAGAAGTCTCCCTTGTATCATTATATAGAATCATAGAATGTGTAAGGTTGGAAGAGACCTTTGGAGGTCAGCTAGTCCAACCCCCCTGCAGTAAGCAGGGACATCTTCACTAGATCAGATCTACCAGAGCCCCATCAAGCCTGACCTTGAATGTCTCCAGAGATGGGGCCTCCACTACATCTCAGGGCAACCTGTGCCAGTGATCTACCACCCTCATATTGAAGAACCTTTTCCAACCTACATCTCCCCTTTTTGAGTTTAAAACCATTACCCCTCATCCTACGGCTCCATGCCCTTGTGAACAGTTCTTCCCCAGCTTTTTCATAGGCACTTTGCAGGTACTGGAAGGCCTCTATAGGGTCCCCCCAGAGCCTTCTCTTCTCCAGGCTGAACAAGCCCAACTCTCTCAGCCTGTCTTCGTAAGAGGGGTGCTCCAGCCCTTTGATCATTCTTGTGGCCTTCCTCTGGACGTGCTCCAACAGGTCCATGTCCTTGTGTTGAGGGCTCCAAAGCTGGACAAGTACTCCCAGTGAGGTCTCACTGGAGCAGAGAGGCATAATCACCTCTCTTGCTATTTTCTGTCACTGGTCCTGGATAGTTTGATCCTGAAAGGTGTGTGCACTTATGCATACAACTTTACCCTACTCGCACCCCTGTTCTCTACGCTTGGTGCTTACAAAGGCTACAAATACTTATTTCCTGCTGCAGTACCTTCTCTCCACTTGCCACAGCCCATGCCTCTAATCATTCCACCTCAGTTGCATGGAAATTATTTTAAAGAGACAAGTTAAAAAACCTAATATACATCCTACTCATTTGTGGTATTTTCCTATTACCTTGAAAATTATATTTCTCCACTACCCACAAAAAAACCAACCAATGGTGAGCAAACAAGCCATCATTTAACATTTATTCCAACACAGATTTGACTATGTCTGTAGTCCAAAACAACACACTACTACAGTATTTGTACTGTATGCCACAGGCATACATACAGTAATTGAATAAATTATATGAACCACCTTAATCTGATTACAAACCCACCAGTATACTATTTTTTGGGTTTATAGTAGTGGCTAAAAGGATCAGTTTTACACCTAATGCTGAGATTTCACACCAGAGTCCCTGACAATTCTCATTCCTTTGTACCAAAACAGGGAGTTAATCCCCTCTTTCTTAAGGCAACTCATTACAAATTATCATTTCCTTTTTTTTTGGGTGTATTCTTCTGTTCTTTAGGTACTTTTTAGCTGCCCTAAAAGAGATGATTTGGTATAGTTAGTGTGCTCTTTCCTCTTCTGACAGTAAAAAAAGTCTGAAACTGCACATGGTTGGATCTGACAGCACAGCTGGAGCTGTCTTCCAGTAACAGAACATGAAAGTACACCACTAGTTTGTGTAGGCTGGTCTGAATTTAATAACCAGATTTGTTAAAACTAAGACTAGCCACATCTGTGGAAACCACATCATTATCTGACCAGACAGAGGACTCTGCAGGTTGTTCCTGTGGCTATGACAGGAGACTACGCATGGGGCTGTAGTAGTCTCAACCTGGCCTCACCACCTATGAGAATGCAGTATGTAATCCTGTGAAGAGCAGAGACAGTTGATGTGGATCTGTTCAGGGATGGATAACGTTTGCAAGGATAGGGGATGGCAGCCAGCCCTATGCTGGGCTCTTTTATGACCCTAGTTGCTCTGCAAAGGGGAAGCACGGAGGGCAGGAGATAAACAGCTCTGTCCAAATCCTTGTACACCAGGCAGTGTGGGGCCCCAAGCTGCAGAAGATACTAAGTATGAAAGTGACACAACATCCATTTAAAATCAGGCAGCAGGGATTTTGGCCCCTCTCCCTCCAGCATTGCACTTCAAGCCTGGCCATTCAACCTGACGCAAGACATCAGGCACGCTTGCTCAGCGTCGTGCAGCACGTTGAGATCCCATCCCCTGAGGCCCTGATGGCTGGCAGCTATTATTACTCTTAAAAGCGCACACTATCATCTCAGGGGGGCTGAACTGAAGTGGCTGTCTCCTGGAAATAGTCCATCTCCTCATCTGCTCAAGCAGCATGGAGTGGAGGAGCTCAAAAAAAGCAGAGGCGCTCGGGGCAGTCCTATCCACCGCCTCTTACCCAGCCCTGGCAGTTCCTTCACATTGCCAACGCAGCAGATTGATGTCAATGACAGTCCTACCTGATGTACCAGCCCCTTATCTCCAAGGTGTGTGTTTACCAGACGGCGTGCGACTGTTGCAGAGCTACACAGGTTTGCAGCCACAGGAGCCTCTGCAGAACGCAGCCTGCAGAGGTGGATGTTTTAAATATATATTACATCATTACAAACAGGCTCGAGAGCTAAATCCTGGAACTAGCCCATGGTATTAATTCTAATTTAGGTTGGGCCCAATTCCAAATGGGTGACTGTGCATGCAAACATTCAGCTAAGTGTACAATTGGCTGTTAGGAACACAGAATTATTTCTCTCGCTCATGCATGCATAATTTACACACCCTAATTTAGATACCAGAGTAATTCCCTAGCAGAGTTCCAGTGATCAGATTTAAATTGAAGATTGCTGTTAAAAAAAAAATACCAGCCCATAAATCACAATGGCGTATTCTTCAGCCACGTAAAAAGGAAGACACTGAGAAATTCATTGCTGTTTCTAGAACTAAAATTCTTTGGTATAAACCCATCATACTTCAGCTGACTGCTGGGTTCCTCCCCTCCCCTTTCCCCCCTGAAATCCCACAGTTAATTTCCCCCATACAATCTAATTTCTACTAATGTGTATTCTAGATTGTGGCATATAAACATAGCTGTTGCTAAAAATAATCAGCAGGACACAAATTCTGTTGAGTAGCACGTTTTCTGTCAGGTTTATCCGAGTTTGATGCTCAGACACACAAAAACCCAACCTCCCCTCAGGAACCAACACTTAGCCTCTCAGTTTTGAAGTGAAATAAGGGAGCCCAGCAAACCACGAGTGACCCAACAATCAGAATCTAAGAAAGATTTAAGTTGTATCAAGGAAATCAAGAAAAGGACATTAGGTGGATTGTGCTGATGAACAAGTAAAGCAGAATTATTTCTCTCCAGGTAATTCTAATGATAAAATTGCTTGTGTCCTTTCTAGAACAAACTAATAAGCATTAAGGATATGTCAGATCAACTGCCTGGAACATTGCACGTTGAAGGCAAGATGATATAGGAAATCTGGCAAATCACCATCTAGCATGCAATCTCAACATGAATACCCTGGAAACAGGACCTATTGCAAAAAACCCTACAGATTAATTTTTCCATACACTGTTGCCACACTGATTTTCCCTTTGTCAGCATTATTTAAAAGGAAAAGCAGTATCTAAGGTTACAAGATACTTTTAAGATAATTCTTTATTTTGGAAGGTGTGAGATTTGTTTATTCAATAACTCACTTTAACCAGACTGAGCATTTACTTCCCTAAAAGGTGCTTGGAAAACTAATAATTTTTGAAGTCACATACTCAAGATGTCAATTTGTGAAGTAGAATCCGAAGACTGGTGTGTTCAGGTCAAACAAATTAGCTCTTGACTATAACTCAGGTAGAAACAAGGCCTTGTAGGTGACAACAAACTCAGGTAGAAACAAGGCCTTGTAGGTGACAACAGACACATATGGGAAAAGCTTTCAAAAATAACCTCTCATGAAATAGACTTCCCAGAGCTACTGATTCTGCATAGAGGCAGCAAACAATCTGGAATTTCCCCTGCCTCTTTCACCATCCTATATTCACTGTGATCAGTGAATGACACTTAGAATGTACAGACGCCCTTTATATTCAATTAAGAGAGGTGGAAGTTACCTTACCAAAACCAAAGATGTAACTGTTTCAATTCAGCAAATTATGGCATATTCTTATTACATGCATTTGTAAGCAAGCTGGCATTTAAGAATACAATCAATATTGCTTGTTGTTAGAGTTTGTTTCTTATAGGGAGTTGGGGACATCTCTGCTGGAAGATTCATTCTGCATTTCAGGCTTTTTAAGGAATCAGAATCTAGCAGTAATTCATTTTGCAATTTGAACAAATATTTCTATTACTATATTTTATGAACCTTGATTTTTTTATATCTAAATAAAAACATGTGTACATAAACATCTATCTCCCCATGCATGTATGTAGATATCAGCATGACATACATGACATCTCTCTGGATTTTTTTAATTAAAAACCACTGCATATCATAAGAATAGCTGATTAAAGCAAGATTGTAACTTAAAAGATAAGGCATTGTTCATTAAAGGAATTGAAAGGATGTGTTTTTCCATCACAGAACACTTCTGAGCATTTCGGCTTGCCTTGATTGATAGGTTACATCTGGGAGTTTCTCCAGCCAGCATGGTGTTTTTCAGTCTAGTGGAAATATGTTCTTTAGGTCTTGTTCAGAGGCAACAAAGGAAAGAATCTGAGTTGTGAGCAAGAATGTTGTAAATATTTAGAAAAAAAGAATAAATGCTGTTATCTGTTTTGGAGCATTCAAGGGCTTTTGGAGTGAGGGGACAATCAGAGTCAGTAACTAAGATTTAATTACAGCTTTTCCAATATTTGGTATTCTTAAAACAACCCTGGGGCTGTATGAAAAAGTAAAAGTCTTTCATTTATGTATCATGAGTTTCTAGCTTTATTTTTCAGGCAATCTGGAAAAGGTCAACCCCAAAGGCCTAACAGTCATAAGACAAATATAAAAGAGGCTTTCCTTCTGAGAAACCTGGCCTCTTCATAGGCCAGTTTCTTGGCTTCTGGTTCTTGACTCATGTTTTCAAGGACTTGGGATGGGCAACAAAGAATTAGAGGTGAGACCAAGATGCAGGTGGGGAGCTTGCAGAGGAAGAGAAGCCTGCACTGCACACAAGTGCTGCACGGTGCGAAGCAGGGGCACACAGCTGCTCACGTGGAGCTGCCTTGGCTGGCCCCCTCCCAGCAGGGAGCTACCTGAAAGCCAGGCAGATGCAGAAAGCCAGCACATCCCCAAGAGACTGAATGGGGCAGGCAGGAAGCTTTACAACTTTTGTCATTCACAGAAGCACTCTTTCCCTAACCAATTCCCACCCAGCAAACAGCAGAAAGGACAGCATAGCTTTTCTCATCTAACATCAACCAGAACTTCAGCTAAACCCACACTGTGTAGACTAAGGAAACCTGTGAGATGCTCAGACAAGAACTTTTTTCTTCAGGAGAGACAGGCTGACACCCACGTTGGAAGAACAGCACCACCACACAGCTAAGACAATGCTCTCAAGGGATACAGATTTAGGTGAGAGTCATTAGTAATCCACTTGAGCCTAAGGTAACTCTACTCCCTTTCCCTCTTGGATATTTTGGGTTCTTGGAGACTGACAGCTTTGTCACAAAGGATTGCATCCCACTGAGACTCATCACAGGCACTCAGCCTGGGAATAAGTATTAGTCTGGGTCCCACAAACATCTGTACAGGTGGGTAACTCAGAGCATGCCTGAGCACAAAGCCATTTACTTGCCAAAATGTTTTGGGAAGGGGCAATGAGTATGAAACATATGCAAAGAAACAATTTTCACAGTTTATCACTCAAGTGAACACCTTAGTGGAATTTCATGTATGGCAGAGAAAAGACACTATTACCTCGAGTGCGTTCTCCCTTCCAAACTAAAACACCCCACAATTCCTTCAGGGAAAAAAAAAAGAAGAGAGATGTGGTTTCACTGTTTCAGAAGGTTTCCAAAATCTGACAGTAGAAAGTCTTAATAAACTAATTGCTAAAATTACACAGCCAGTTCCTACAATTCTTTCTTCTGCACTAAACACACTCCATGAGCAACCTCAATATATTGAAATTCTGTCCATTTTATCCACTTTGTTACACCAATTTTATATCTACCTGTAGATCTGGCATCAAAGCAAGTACACAGGGTTAATAGTGGGGCAGTGAAGTAGGGGAAATCAGACCCTTTCACATTTGTACATGTTCTACTCTAGCAGGAAGTTAAATGAGCACCACATTTTCCACAGGCTAAAACTCCATGTTTCTTTCCTAATAACAATTTTAGTTACTCGTTAATTTATTATGAATTGCTATCAGCAGTGAAATTCTAATAGATTCATTTGGCATACAGAGATCAAAAGAGTCCTTTTGGCAAAAAAGCATCCAAACTTGCTCATTATGCAGCTTCTGCCTCTTCCCCACCAGAAGTTGTATTTTAAGAAATATGCACCCATATATGAACCAGGCTTAAGAATTAAAAGTATCTGGAGAAAACTGGAAAAGTTTCCCATCAGATTTAATCAGACTGAAGATCTTTGTCTGAATTCAAAAGCAGAATACTGTAGGAGTACCAGAAGCAATGGATAGGATCAGGACCCCATTGTAGCACCAGTTACAAAGACAGGTGAAGAGAAAATGACCACTCCAAAAATATTTAATTTAAAAAGAAGAGACAGAAAATGGAAATATGAATTATCCTGACTTTGGAACCTGTGAAACAGTGTCCCTTTGCATACCATGCTAATCTGACATTCTGCAAGCACTCAGAAATAGACCCCTTGTCACTTAATCATTGATCCACTGTCTCTGCTTTAAGGCAGCTTTTCATGTCTTTTGAAATACTTCTACCCTCTGAATTATGAAAGCTCTGACCTCTGAAGATAATACCAGAAAGCCTGTCAAAACTCAATATATATTCAAAAGATGTGATAAAGCGTGACAAAAAAACAATTCTCCTTGAAAAAAAATAATCATCTGGGCATGTAAGTAATGAGAATTCTTGTTATCCTCCACGTATTTTTATATTTGCAAGAAAATAAACCACGCTGTTTTCAAGACATTTACTCATCTTCTTTTGAAAAGGTCATTTACTCATAAGTGCTATAAGCTGATAATGATGAAAAACAGTTTTGTTTTTCCATGCTTACTCCAGAATCTTTTCTGATCATTTAGCAGAGTCAACCACCACTGATATATAGCTTTAATTATGCCATCACGCAGTTATCACTTCACATCTCACCCCCGCTCGCTCTCGCTGTGCCAATAAACAGAGTCGATTCTAGCTCCCAATCTTCCCCAGGAGAATCCACTCTTTCACAACTGGCTAACTGAAGCCATGACAGATTCCTGTATGTTACAAGCTAATATGAACTGCAGCTAATTAGGATAGTCTGAAAAATGATTTACTGCCAGCAGATTCCAGCTTAGATGAGGAAATCTCCTAACATTGTCTTGGTGAAATCCAGCAAGTCAGCCTCTCCTTGGAAAGTCACCTAGCAAGTTCCTGGACAGGTACCAATCATTTGTTTGGGGAAATAGCTTATTATATTTTTGTTAAAACCTTCCTGGTTGCTTCTTCTTGAGGTTAAATGGATTTTAGAAGACATGTCACAGCCCTTGGCCTACCCTCCAAGTTACTACAATTCAGGTAGGCATGGGTAACACGGCACTGAGCCAGAGCAAACGTGCCTTGCAATGAACCATCTTCATCTATGTACAAAGAGCCACAGGGATAGAGAGGAGCCACATAAATAACGTAGCACATCTTCCAGGGTTTTTTTTAATGGATTGAGCACAAAACAAATGGAAAAGACAACTTCCCAATGGAAGCTTCAGGACTGAAGGCAACCTTTTCATCAACAGCAGCCGGCTGGCCAACATCTCTCCTGCTGTGCTCCAACACAAAGGTGCTTGACTTCAACAGGAAGCATCCCCTCTTTGCAGATGGTATTGACCTGGGGCTGGTTTTCTTAATTTCACACTGAATTCTCACTGGGATTTTTGTTTCTCTATTTTGGGTGCCAGATCTCTTTTTGTTTCTCAAGCAGATCTGGAGAATGCGGTTGGGATTGGCAGCTCATGTCAAGGTTCCTGGTCCAAACATTCTTACCTCTTAAATTTCCTTTGACTATCTTTACCTATGATGGCTTAAGAGCCACCATTTGCAGAGGGAAGGAAACCAGTTGTCCCACATAAAATGAAACCAGGGTTTCCACATTTCCTGAGATAGAGGCTACATAGTTCCTGAAAACTTGCTGTTTCCACAGAATAACACAAAATGAATATATTTCTCCTTTACAAACCACCACACAGACAATTTAAAAATTAAGGTACGATGGTCAGAAAGAAAAGTAGACCAGGGTGTTTCCTGGTAACTACTCTGAGGTTAAAAAGGTTCTAGAAATTAATTTGGTCCCAGTTCACCATATATTTAAAGCTGATTAAAAAAATAAGGCTACTGCCAATTTAAATGTCAGTGGCTACAAATATTGATGTTCTTAAAATTTCAACTTGCAGACACCACAAAATACTTTCTCACATACATAAAACACTTGAATTAGCTTCATTACTATTCTTGTTTCCTTTAAAGCATAAGGCAGTGATTTACAAGTCTCCATGGAAAGGAATAGTAGCCCAAAAGTGAAAATACAAGCTGGGGATTTTACAAATTTGTCAGATTCCAAGTTCTGCAAAGTAAAGAGATACGAATAACCAGAAACAGTCAACCCTTCTGACTTGCTTTTATTACACCCCCATCTTCATCGCTACCACAGTGGCATTGGAGGAGGGGAGAAATGGGACGCTTTGCAAGCTGCTCCTAACTCAACGGTACAGGCTGGGTAAAAAGCAGCCCCAGGGAACTGCCCAAGCAGCAGCCCTCAATATCTCACAGTAAGTCTGTGTGACCTGAGTGCTGATAAAGAGTCCATCCCTGGTAAAGTTATTAGTCTGGCATCCTTACAGAATCATCGAAGGCTGGAGTTGCAGCATGTAGCATCACCAAGCACCTTCAGCTTTGCTCCAGCCCCAGGAACACAGCCAAGATTCAGCTTTGCAGGTCATTCAATGGCAAGGGGCAACATTTCTTCAGGGTTGATTTAAAGCCCTCAAAAGATAAGCAAACCAAGATGTACTGCCCAATTTCTGTTGTACTTCATGTCAAAAGGCAGCACAGGGGCTTGGGTTCAGCTTTTCTTCTTTTCTCCTCACAATATCTGTCAGTCTGACCAATGATTTTGCACAGAATATTTTTTTTTTTTCACTGAAAAGATGGCAATACCTGGTGCAAGTTGCTTTCCTGGTGCAGACAGTGGGAGAAAGGGAATTATTTAATTGGTAATTGAGCCCTAAAGGACACATCTAAAAGAAGAAAGCCTAAGGCTAGGTAAAATTTAATTCGGCCTCTGAACTAGAGAGAACTTCCCTTATTGTATTACTCCAGACACTGAACTCACCTTCCACAGCAATAAAGCATTTTTGTGCAAACCTCACCAAAGAAGTCACTCTGAACATCACAGACAAGCCATTATTTTGAGGAATTGTCACAACAGGGGGGCAAAAAAGTAATATTAGAACACTAATGTGAGCCTTTTTTAAGTGCCTCCTACAAATCATGGAGGCGGCAGAAATAGCAATAGAAAAAGACAAACCCAGGTTTTATTTTAAGTTTGGATTTGAAAGCAAGTCATGTTGAGATCCAGGCAATTATTTTGTAAGTGATATGAGAGAATGAAGCTTTTTCCCCTCCTCCTGTAGCTGTATTTGTTGTTTTTCTTCCCTACCCTACGCACACAGCTTGTCACCATCCAAGCTATGCCTGTGCTCTGAAAACCGTAACTCCAGCGTGGTCTGACAAACATGCCTAAGAAATGCAGCAGCTCCCAGCACACATGGAACAGGAAGCCCTGTGCCATCCCTGGCAGTGTGCAAGCCCAGGCTGGAGGAGGCTTTTGGACAGCCTGGTCTAGTGAAGGGTGTCCCTGCCCATGGCAGAGTGGCTGGAAGTAGATCACCTTTCAGGTCTCTAACCCAAGCCATTCCGTGATTCTACAGCCTCCCACCATCCCAGAGAAGGCTGCATGCTCTGCACCCCACAGCCAGCCACATCAGCTGGCTCGTAAGAAAAGATGACTAGAACCTAAGCCTCACACTGTACCAGTATTAGCCCAGACCTGTTCTCAACTTTAAGGAGCCACCAGAAGAATAGATGAAACATGCTCTGCCCCAGGTGGGGCATACCCCCACTTCTTGCTTTCATCAATTGAAGAAGTTACTTTGAAAGCAGCTGTAAAGGATCAGAGGAACAAGCACAGTAACAGCAGTCACACCTCCCCTCTCCTCACCAATTTAGACTACATCCTTTGGATCTCCACTCAGAAGATAGGCATAAAACTGCTGAACTATGGTTCTCCATTTAGCTATATAGGATTGAGTGGCAAAATTTGCTGCCACTGCCACCTTCTCTCTAAAACTGAGACCTTGCACTGAGCTGAGAAGCAAATAGGTCTATGTAAAGCCCCATCCCAACATTGAAAGAGCACTGGTTAAGATCCTACAAGGAAAGACTATTTGGATTGTGATCTCTTCTTTGTAAATGACCATTCCTAAAGATGAAGCACACCAGTTCCTCTTACCTCAGAAGTAAGAGTTGTCAAAGTACTGAGCTGGAGGTGCTCATCATCTCTGCCATCGCTACAGCCTGTACAATTGCTTAGCCTCCTTTGAGGACGGTTACACAGCAGGATGGGGGGGCAGGGGGTGGGAGGAAATGACTGCTTTTTGTGGAGGTTTCTGGAAGTTCCAAAGTTCACAAAGCATAAAAAAGTCCAAGGAAAAAGAGACAGAGACAACTGTTACAGGATCATAAATTACAGGGGAGGAATAGCCTATAACACCCTATGGCCATTAACCTCACATTTTAAGTGAAAGTGATGAAGTAGTGCTTACTGTGTGACACTGGAACAATAACCTAAAGAAAAGCGATACCCTTATATTTTAGAGGCCACCCTGAGAATCACAGAAAAGCATGCTTCCACATCATTGAATTAAGAGAAGCAGAGATTGTTGCTTTTCAACTGTGCAGTGTCTCCAGTGTCATGCAAAATTCATTTTTCTTTTCCCATTTAGGTAGTTTCACTGGCTATCTTTTCCATAAAATAAATACAAACATTATCTCCATAGCATTGTCTCAGACTCAAGCCAGCAGGCTAGCTTGCACAATTTACCATATCTAGTTGTTCCTCAACAGATTTCTAAGCCTTAACCCCCTTCTGCAGGAGTGGAAACTTTCAGCCACTAGCACAGTGGCCTTGAGCTTGATTTATGTGGTTATCCATGCATGCAGGTAAAACTGTTTGGATTCATTAATTGCTGCAGAAAACCTGGCTGCACATGATAAGTACTGGTCAGTATCCAGACGATTGGACCTTGACGTTGAATGTCATGGCATTGGCTTTTGCTCTACCAGAAGACATGGGCAGGCGATTCCTGATGGCCAACGATCACTACTCCAAACTGCCTACATCTCTCAGTGGAATCCAGTGGCTTTTGGGCTAGCTGTTTTGTTCTCCTGGTAAAGAGGGAGGATGAAGGAGGGCTGGGAATTATAGCATTGACAAGGTACTCAAAACCAGACAGTTCAGATTTGGCTCTGCCAGGGAACATCCTGCACACTGAGTTTACTGTCTGTGCTGCAAAACTAGGATGACTTCAGTGTTTCTGGGATACCACCACTTGCCTGGCATCTCACACATTTAGACAGTAAGCTGTCATAGCAAGGGTTGTGCTTTATTTATGGGCACAAAATAGAGCACAATTCCCATCTCTGCTGGCGTATCCAGAAGCACCTTCCATAACATTCACTCAGCCTCCTCACGTACTGTCAGAACACTGAGGCAGCTCCTACGAGCGTTTCTTTGCACAGCAAGATCCTGCCACTGCTACTACTCTGCATCCAGATGCTTTCCCCAGCTCTGCTCTGTGGACTGCAGCTTCAGTGGCTTCAGGTCTGATAGTCAAGGCACCAATATGAAGAGCAATGTGCAGCTTAACTTCCACAGATGAGTAGAAATGACAGAGGGGCCTAAGCATTAGAGACTTTTTTAGCTTTTTAACATTTCAGAATATCCACAGCCTCTGTAAGAAGCCCAGTGCAGTGAAACTGAGATATTTATGTCCAAGCCATGAAGCGTGTAGAGCAAAGTCACTAACTGCAAAATCACTACTGGAACTAACATGGACAAATGGCTTCCAAACCAAGTTCACCTGCTTACAGGTAACTTAGTTTTGCACCTCTGTGCATTGTCCAGTTTCCCAATCCAGTCTGGACCTCCAAGGTCCTGCCAGAAATTAAGAAAACCTAACCTTGAACTATTACATGTACTGCTTTGGAGAACTCTCTTGAGAGCTGAAGTTATCTACAGCATTTCATTAAGAGTTAAAGCTACATTAAGCAGTTTAGCTGACCTCTTTGGATGAAATAGTTTCCATTTAAAAATTTATTTCTTGGGTTATAAGGGAATTTAACCTGTGGGGGAAAAAACACAACTCAAAACACCACCAAAAATGTGTTCTTAGAGAACTGCCTGGTGTTTATGTGAAGAACAGTCAAGGCCACAAAGAACTGACAAGGCTGGAGTAAAAGTAGTCCATCAGCATTAAAGGATGGGGTAAATAAGTTAAAGTGTGAAGACATCAAAAGTGGCTTGTTACACTGAAACACTGAAAATGGTTTTATCTAGATCCTTGTTTAAGCCAGACAAATAAGGTTGAGATCTAGATCTTAAGCACATACAAAACACCACTTACAGGTTTAGCTCCTTATCCCAAAAACCTGTAGGAACAAAACCCTGGGTTCCTCCCTCTGACGCCAAGTAAGAATCAGGCTTGTCCCGGTCTCTCCTCCAGTACCAGTGGGGATGCACAATAGCTCCCATCCATTGGGAGGGACTTCTCTTGTCCAAGGGAGTTTTGTTACCCAAACCTATTTCTATAGTCTAATGGTTGCAAATTCCTCTGAGGAAACAGGAGACTGGATTTTAAAAAGCCAGAAAAGGTGGGAAAGCAAAGGGGTTAACCTCACCCATGAGCAGGCCTTTTTGAAGCATCCTAGCAAACAAGCACATGGTTTCTTGATCCTTAAGAGACAGGTGCTTTAGTGTTCTGCACAAGGCAGTTCTGAACAGGGACATGAGCAGAAATTGGCATAATTTCAAGGTCAAACCACACTGCTCACTTAAACCTCCATGCTTAGGGCAGCAGTCAGTCTGCTATTGTGAGCTTGGATATGGGCAACTCTGTTCCAGACAGGCTGCTCCAACTAACTGGGTTTAACACTTTTAGTTTAACTTTTTGCCTTTCTGAATTTAGCTCTAAAGCCTCTGCATAGCAGCTCAGGTTTACCTTCAGATGTGCCACGGGCCTATTTAATGCAACTACTCATGCACCACTTGTTGCTCATATAGCTGCAGTTAACGACTGATCTTATGAGCCCCCCAGCACTGTCTTCAGATGACTGAGAAGTAAAACCCCCAACACCCAAGAGAGCCAAGAGACAGCTCGGAGACCGGCTCAGCTCTGGAGTGCAGCACAAATGGGAACAAGCAATAATTATGCAGAGGTCTCAGTACCTCATTAAAGGATGGAGCTGTGCAGACTCAGCAGTCTGAGCCAGGCCACAGCCTGATGCTGCATCTGGCTGCAGGGAGCACCGTCTGGCCACCCTTGCACAGGCCTACCCTTAAAACAGGATGTGTGTCTCCAATGCAGAGCAGCAGACCAGTCCCAGTGCCAGCAAGCCTCCAACAAACACAAGGCAGACACGTAGAAACAGACAAAGGAGAACAAAGGGGCAGCTGAAGCACACACAGTGAGATGAACCATGGATACTACAGACTAATTGCTGTTTATTTTTGGGTGTGCCTCATGGCAAGGAGAAACATGGAGGAGGGAGGTGAGGTGATTTGCAGTGCTTTTGCTTTGGCAGGGGGGAGCGTCCCCAGCATGAGGGCAGAATATGAGAAAGAATAAAGGTCCTTGCTAGAAGTCTGAGGCCACGTAGTACCTTTTGGATCCTCAAAGGAAGCAAGGATATAAAGCTTCTATCACTCAGACTTCATTCTCTACTTCTGTCCACCCTGCAGAGAGAAAGGGCAAGATACTGACACACACAGTGACAGGAGCAGTAAGAACCGTAAGTCTTGAAGGAGAAATACCAGGATTATTGGCAATAAACAAGAAAGTCATGCTTTTTTAAAATTATTTTTTCTTTTAAACATGGCAGGGTTCTCTGGAGACACACTGAAACTCTGCCCAAAAACTGTGGGAAATAAAATCTGAGTCCACATTGAAATATGTGGAGACATCTATTGTTAGGATGGAATAATCAATCCTTACCTGGAATAAGTCTTATCCCATTTGGATAAAACCTTGTAAAAGTTTATGTCCTCTAAAAATTCCCCCCCTAAAGCCAAACCACAATGGAGTTCTGAACAGTGAAATAACCAATTTACTTGGGAGTAAACCCCAGATGTCAGAGCTTCACAAACAAAACTGCAGGATCCCTCCATAAGGAGATTGTCCTGGTGTTGTCTGGGATAGTGTTTAATTTTCTTCCCAGTCACTGGTAAAGTGCTGTGTTTTGGATTTAGGATGAGAACAATGTTAAAAACACACTGATGTTTTAATTGTTGCACACACTAAGCCAAGGACTTTCCAGCTTCTCATACTGCCCCACCAGCAAGGAGGTTGGGGGTGCACAAGAAGCTGGAAGCAAGCACAACCAGGACAGCTGGTCCAAACTGGCCACAGGGATATTCCATATCATATGATGTCATGCTTTGTACATAACCAGAGGGAGCTGACCAGACAAGGAATTGTTGCTCAGGGACAGATGGGGCATCGGTCAGTGGGTGGTGAGCAATTAAATTGTGCATCACCTGGCTTGTATATTCCATTACTATTATTATTCCTTTCTCTTCTCTGTCCTATAAAACTGTCTTTACCTCAGTCCACATTATTTTTCCATGATTCTCTCCCTCATCCCACTGCAGGGGGAGAGCAAACAAACGGCTACGCAGTGGTTAGCTGCCTGCCAGGTTAAGCCATAGGGATCACAACAGATTCCCCCACACTTTCTCTTGCAGGAATACTGAGGATTGTTGGAAGGTTAACCAGTCCCCCAAAAAAAGAAAGACAGCAGACAAGTCAACTGAACTAAACTGTTTCTGTAGATCCTAGTTTCCAAGTGGCCTTGGCTGGCCAAACTGGCCATCATAGCTCACTTCCCCATTATGCCACCATTCATCTCAATGCCCCTATAGTAATCCTCAAGAAAAGACACAAAGTACATTTATGAGTGTAATGGAAAATAGCTCTCTGCTTTCAGCTCTTCTACCTCACACAACAGATGTTTTGACCATCACCTTACACTATATAATGATGCACTGTAAGAAAAAATGGTTTCAGTGCTCTCCCAATGCCCTTCCCATGACTTTGCTTGCAAGGATATTTTTGAAAAGAACAAATTGCCTTCATTAATTGAAGCTGTGCATCCTGCATTTTACAGGGAAGATGTCACAACAAGCATGACCCCACTTTGTAAGGGATTACAAAGTTTCCACACAGAAAAATTGTAACAAGGAGAAAATACTGAGACTACAACAACAAAAAAGCCAACAACCACCAAGAACTCTCCAAAGTTGATTAGAAGAACAAGCAATTCAGGATAGTTCTGAAGCAGGTGCTGTCATGTGGACACAGTTGTGAGAAGGTGTGTACAGGGATCCCAAATTGGCATTTTCAGTTTTATTTAGTATCTTCATTACAAATCCCACTGAGGAGCAGCAAGTACATTCCTGAACTCTGCAGCCTGGGGGGCAGAGGCTGTGAAGGGCACAAAGCTTGCCTTGATGGCAGGCTCTCTCACCCTGATGGCAAGTTTCTCAGAAACCATAAATCCTCACACCTTTGTGAGAATCAGAGCCTTATAGCAGTGGAGTTACTCCGGTGCTAGGGGCTAACACACACTTAGGTGTTCAACTTAAGGGTCTTAGGGAGCCTGATCTGAAGTCCCTTGAAAGCAAACAGGAGTAAAGATTTGATCCATGATCTCTGGACAGGCATCCAATAAAATTCACATGGGAAAGCTAGTACTTCAGATGGAACACTGACTGTGCAGCAGGATATCCAACACTTCCACTCTTTCAAGCTTGACAAAGCACTATAAAGTGTGCTAAATATAATGGAAAGGAAACATATTGGACTGACTTTGAGATAGTCTATAGGGTCATTTTCATCACCAGTTATCATGGCTCAGGCCCAGCCGGCAGCCAAGCACCACACAGTCACTCATCTCTCAGCCACAGTTGGATGGGGAGAAGAACTGGAAGACAGAGGCAAAACTTATGGGTTGGTATAAGGACAGTTTACTGGGCCAGCAAAGGAAGAGGAAAATACCAACAATACTTAGAACATACAAAGCAGGTGATACACAAAGCAACCTGCTCACCTGACAATATGACCCAACCCCAATGACCACACGCTCAGCCCATCGTGGAGCTGTGCCATCCCTCCACAGCTAGCCCTGTTTTTATCATGAGCATGACATCATAGAGTATAGTATACCCCTTCAGCTAGTTTGGGTCAGCTGTCTTGGCTGTATCCCATCCCACCTTCTTGTGAAAATTATTTCAATCCTAGCTAAAAACCTGGACACCGATTTATTTGATTTTCAGCTTAAAATGAGTAAGCCTAGACAGCTCATCTTTTTACCTTTAAATAACTATTCTGAAGAAAAATGTATAGGTAACATTGCCAAAAAAGCAGCATTTTCTTTAGAATAAAAGCATGAATTTTCAAGTACCAGTTTGCAATTATGGGAGAAATCCTTTCATGAAAGGCTTCCCTCAAATAACTGAAGCTTCTTCAATAGATTCAGCCACATCTCATTTTCTTTTACATGTGTGCTATATATAGATGTGTGCATATATAGATATGGATACACACATGAGAAGGGAAAAAAGCAAGCTCTAGATAGACAGATACAAGCTTCAAGGATCAGATCCAGTTCAAAGCTTTCAAACACTGAGAACATTCAAGCTCTTACCCATATGAACCATCCACAGGAATGCTGTATCTAAAGCAACAAAATCCTCACCAGACAGTGTTTAGATTCTATCTTCACTATGAAACTTGTGAGACTCTGCAGACTGCCTGCCCAGGGGAGAGAAGCTAATATTAAGCACGGGGCTAAAAACTGACTAGACATTTTCATCTTGCCCCACGTCAAACACACAAAGGTTATCTTGTGAAGCCACATAAACACAAATGCTCCAAACGCAAGAAAATGCAGGTACCTAACTTCATTTTGAGCTTGAATAGCCGAGATCATTAGAAAACTTTTTTTCTTTTTCACAGTGAGGGTGACAGAGCCCTGGCACAGGCTGCCCAGGGGGGTTGTGGAGTTTCCTTCTCTGGAGATATTCAAGACCCGTCTGGACACCAACCTGTGCGACCTGTTCCTGTGGAATCTGCTTTGGCAGGGGGGTTGGACTCAATATTTTCTGGAGGTCCCTTCCAGCCCCTAGAATTCTGTGAATCTGTGATTATTCAAACATCACATTCAGCTACCAGACACAGGTACACTCCTAACCACACAGGCATACTAAGCTGGGGTAGCACACCATCATGGACACAAAAGCATGGGAAAGAGTTTCTACTGAGGAAGAGTGTGGTGGTTTAGCTCCAACCAATGGCTGAGCACCACACACCACTTGCTCACTCCCAAAGGAGAAAGAGACAGAGCCTCCATGGGTTGGGATAAGGACAGTTTACTGACAAAAATCACTGTGAAAGTAGAACAATAACAGCCAGTTACACTCACACCCAGTGATAACACAGAGTACCTTTCCAACCCAACAATTACAGAGTGCTGCACAACACAAGGACTGACCTGACACCACACCTGAACTGCTCTGGAGACACCTAGCCAGTGGCCCGAGACAACTAGCCAGGGGCCCTCCCCAACCAGCCCCTTTTATGGGGGAGTGATGCAGGTGGTGTGGAAACAGCCTGGGCTAACACAGGTCACCTGGGCTAACTCAGCTCATCTGGGCTGGCTGGCTGCCCGGGAACATTGACTCTGGCCTGGCCAGAACCATGACAAAGTGGCAACAGAAATAGAAAGATGATTTGGTAACGATTTATGGAGTACATCCTTGGCCACTTTGTCTTGTTTGATGCAGGATTAATTTGCCTAAATGCCTCACTGTCTGCTGGGGGGACATGGAACAGCTCATTTTAGAAAAACATGCAACTGCAGCCTTCTGCATGGAGACAGCTGTTTGTACCCCATAACCTCCTGCCTACTGACACAGCTGTGCAGTGCACCAGCTCTAAGCTAGAAACCATCCACTAGCCTGAAGGTGTCGACTGGCTGGTTGCTGTTTCTCTCCTGCTGCAGTGAGGGAGGGAACTTTTTCTCCCTTCACAACAGCACAAAGTGCTGTCTGCTCCAAAGGCATCTTTGGCCGTGTCAGCAAGCTCTCACATGATACTCTCCTAATCCTTATCTTCATGAGGATGTTGAGCAGATACTTCATTACCCTAATATTTCAGCCCTGGGCTAAGCAATCAAATTTAGACTATAAAACCCTTAGGTTCTTACAGCACAGCCAGCGGAGACACTTGCAGCTCCGAGTGTGACCAGCCTGAATGGCAGAACACTTCTCTTGCATGTGCACCCTTTGTCCCCTTCCAGCCAGCTCTCCTACCTGTTAAGTGACTCTCCTTAAACACCTTGAGAAATCCACTCCAAGACTTTGAAGAGTTGGAGAGTCAGAACCCTTTCCTAATAGTGTGAGACTGCATAGCTCATTGGTAGGACACAGAACAGCCCCATCACCAAATTAATCTTTATTCCCCGATAATAAATCCTTGAATCTTTCTCTTTACTAAAGCTCACCCCAAAAAAATTATGGGGCCTCTGTTGCCCTAGACTGCTGCATTCTGCAGCCCAGCTGCTGAAAGAGAAAGGACACAAGTGTGCAGACCTGCTCTGCTTTAGCTATGCCACACCTGACACAAGAGGAGACTGCCTGCACCACCAAACAACCTGCATTTGACTGGGACATGAGCAGTAGATTTGTGTATCTTTAAAATGACTGTATGTTAACTGTGACTGGTCAGGAATTTTGCTTTAATTTCTGGTAATTCTCATTCCACTCGTATTTGGGAAGCACATTTTATTTTTATAGCAAAACTGACACTTCCTGGCTGGTCAAAATCCTGTCAGATCACTTGGTGTAAGGCAGGTCTCATCTCACATGCTGTGTTACAGGATATGCTGTAAGTGGCTGCTCTTAAAACGGTATATTCAGGAAATAAGCCAAATCCTCAGATGGCACAGACTAATAAAGATCTACCAAAACAGATATTCCAAACTACATCCACTGTGATTTGGCCAACTGATATAGTAAGTAGTCCCATCACTTAAGAGTAGTCCATGACAAAAATGCTAATGTGTGATCTGGGGAATCAGATAGGCTTCTCTCTTCTTAACATCCAAGAAATTAATATCCACGATGAAGCCCCTGAAGAAAAAAACAGAGGCTTTCAGTACATATTTAATTCATTTAATTTCTCCTTTAATACACATCACCAAGGGTTTTGATGGAGTGTAAGAATCAGAATGAATTCTTTCTTTCTCTTCTGACCAGGAAGTTTTCCTCTTAAGCCTCCAAAACACAACAACCTTTAAATTGCAGTTATGACAGAACAATCAACATGTTTAGAAAATGAACCAACCCAGTTCTCATCAAATAGCCAGGCTTGATAAGGAACAAACTAGTGTAAGCACCTGAGGAAATATGACTTACAGGAGGTCAAACTGCATGATCACATCGCTCCTCTACTGGTCATAAAACTTCATGTATTACATTTTGGGAAGACCTCTGTGTTAGCTCCTTTCCAACTACCAAAACAGCTAGTTTTAGTGTAACTTTCATGACCTATTACCAGCTTCTACTACATAGTAGCTCAACCTGTCTTGTTATTAAAGCAACACTGTAGGAGAGCTAGGTAGCAATTAATACCCTTTTTGGTGGAAAAAACACTAGCACATTACTAAAGCTACAGTTTCATTTGCTTAGAAGAGCACGGAACCAGAGAGGGTTGGCTTTGACTCACACAGAAACTTCTCTGAAGAACACATCCAAAACTTACATCCCCCAGCACTATGTGAATCTGACCCTACCACATGTAGCGACAGGATGAGGCAGTGGTTTCAACCTACAGCTGGGGAAGTTTAGAGTAGACATGAGGAAGAAGTCCTCTACTATGAGGATGGTGAGACACTGGCACAGGTTACCCAGAGAGGTGGTGGAGGCATCCTCCCTGGAGACATTCAGGTTCAGCTGTGATGAAGCTCTGAGCAATGTGATCTAGGTAAAGATGCCCCTGCTTCCTGCACAGGGGTTGGACTAGATGACCTTTAAAGGTCCCTTCCAACCTAACACATTCTGTGATTCTAGGATTCATTTCAGCAGTGCTCTATTGGAATGGAAGAGGAAACCTTGGCTCACAAAACTGCTGGTGGTGAGTGTCTTCCATCTGCCCAATAGTGCTCTGGCTCTGGCACTCAGTTATCAGGACTGAGTTCAATTCCCTCCTCTGCTCAAGTGGAAATTTAACCACCAATATCTACACTCATACTAGAGGACAGTTGACAGCGAGTCCCTCTCAGCCACTCTAAATGAAGCTGTTCCACTACAGATAAAATACTTAAATATCAATAGAAAGAAAAAGCAACAGAATGAATCTGGCTCTCAACATCACCAGTGAGGATGCTCCCTTGTCAAGCAAGATGCCTATTCTTTGTTTCAGCTCCAATGAAAGTTTAATTATTCATATGAAATTTTAACAGAGGGTATTGTGAAGACTCCCCTACTTCAGGCTAGCTTTCTGCTTTGTGGCTGAAGTTACTAGTGTGACATGCAAGTTTAAATGAGCCCTCAGAAAATATGGGAAGTGAATGCTAGTTTTCCATATCCTAAGTGAAAACACAAAGCAAAAAACTCCAAGAAAAAAAAGGGATTGTGACCACTGGTGATTTTGTGAACACAGGAATTTCCTTCCTTTGTTTTCCAACCAGCTGCTGAAAATGGTGCTATATGTTTTATTTTGGACTAAGCAGAAAAATTGGTAATTAGCAAAAGAGAAAAACGTTGCATTTTAGCATAAACTGTGGGTTTGATTATTTTTCCTGGTTAATTTCACTATTTTATTATTCGGTTCATTTGCCATCCTTTAAAAGAATATCAATTGTCTGGACAGGCCAATTACAAGCATTTGGCATATTGATATGTCTATTTTAAGTCGTCTTTACATGAGACATGCACTAGCATCAACAGATGTGATGCACGCAGATCAAAGGCAGATATTCATCTCAAGTGTAGCCCTGAAGCAGCTCTGAATCACTGTCTTTGCAAAAAGGCAAAAATCTTCTTTATTCTTGTAAACCCATCTGTCACATCAGAATGCCTCAAATCTGCCATAAACGTGAATCCCACAAATTAAAACATACATGAAACCATACTGGAACAGATTATAGACAAAGAGTTACTCCCCAGTTAGGGGCAATGCTGCACATGAAAGAATAACCCCCACACAAAAAATTCTCTGGGGGATGCACACCAGGAATTACACCTGTCTCCACTGTCACAACTGTATTACTTTATTTTTTTCCACCCTGGAGAGTATTCAGTGTGCCAAATAGGATAAGCCAGCTCCTTTTCAGGTAATTCTTTGCAATATTCCACACATCCCTCAGTAAGGCCCAAGTGGCACTGAATGATGTACTGCAGATAGGTGAGCCCAAACAGCCAGCAGCTTTCTTGACGCTTAACTTACTTTGACTTGAGAGTGAACTTGCGCATGGAGCATCTCCTCTGTGAGGAAAGGCTGGGTGAGCTGGGACTGTTCAGCCTGGAGAAAAGAAGACTAAGGGGGGGACCTTATTAATGTCTATAAATATCTTAAGTATGGGATGCAGGGGGAAATGGCCAGCCTCTTTTCAGTGCTCTGTGGAGACAGGACAAGGGGCAATGGCTGCAAGTTAAAGCATAGGTAGTTCCACACCAACACGTGGAAGAACTTTTACACAGTGAGGGTGACAGAGCCCTGGGACAGGCTGCCCAGGGAGGTGCTGGAGTTCTCCATCTCTGGAGATATTCAAGACCCATCTGGACGCCTGCCTGTGCAATACGAGCTGGGGAGCTGCTTTGGCAGGGGGGTTGGACCTGATGATCTCTCAGGTCCCTTCCAACCCCTATGATTCTGTGATTCTGTGATTCTATGATACCAAGCCCATTTATGTGCCCAAGTCGAGAGACTCTGATTTTACATGCTAACATCTGCTACTCATGTTTTGTCACTTCAGAGTACAATCACTGCCTCTCCTGATTGGTTACAAGATGCTTGATGCATCTGTATCCATTGTAGGACTTACTATTTTCATTGTCTTGATAATAACAGAGACATTTGCTAACATTCAGTGCTCACCAACAGAGCCCCAGAGCAGTGCCTTTTGTCACGTGGCATAGATACACGTGAGTCGGCAGGAAAACAAGCGTGAGGCTTCGATTGCACAATGTTAATTTTATTTATTAATTAATCCCTGATCCTTGAGAAAATGAACCTGCCGTTTGTCCCGTGGTACTGACTCAAACTTCCTCCTAAAGCATCACATAACAATCACTAGATCATTCTAAACTTTACAGCACAATTTTTACCCTCCTTTTTTTTTGTTTTGGTGGTGGTGTGGGGGGTGTTTCATCCCTCATTTCCCAGGTGATCAACTTCCATGTTAGCATGGAAGCATCTAGATCAGGGGAGACACCACCTGCAAACTTCACTTCTCCCAGCACGGAGAAGAAACTGGAAAGATCTCCAACTTGTATCTTGAGTCACCTCCAGGACAGACTTCTCTTGCCTGGTTTTTCTTTAAATGTATTTTAAGCATCGCTGGATGTTTTTATTAGGTATTTTAAAAGAAAATATCCGTTAAAAGGAAAACAGAACCTTTAAAATATACAGAATAAGCATTTAAATGAGCAGTTTGGTTGCCAAATGTTGTGTGGGTAATAATTATGGGAAAACTAAAAGGCTGGGCAATGCAGTGAACACAGATCTGAAATACGGTACTCCTAAACATTGGCAGTCTCTATTATCACAGTCAGTGTTATTTCTAGAACTTGTAGAGGAAAAACTCTTACATTACAGTCTGCTCTTGTCTCACTGCAGTGAACTAACTCAATTTTGATGCTGTGCAAATAGCACTGATCTTTTTGAACAAGGGACCTCAGGTGGAGTTTCTTTATCAGGAAAAAACTTGGTGATGCTCCGTGGAGCTTCACAGCCTCCCTCTTACTGCTGGAATGCAGGAAACCCAAACGTCCTTTTGACTTCCAGCATCTCAAATTCTTCACTCCTCACTGCAAGGGGGAAGGTTATTCTTCTAACAAATCTTTGCTCCATTCTTCAAAATACATCTGAGAAGCCAGGCAGATCTCTCAAGATGACAAGGCTGCTACATAAACTGATATGCCCAATTATATTTCCCGCCCTTTTAGCTCATTAAGAGAGTGTATCCAGGCCACAGGACATTGTGACAGCCCACATTTCTGACTATTAACCATGTGGCAACTGGGCTTAAGGTATACCAAACCAGCAGCGGGGGTCCCAGCGCAGCTTGCAGATGCGTTGGGCAAATCTTCCACTGAAAGCAACAGCAGCCATGTCTACAGGGAACTGAACCCTGCTGTCTGCAATTCAGGCAGCTCTCTTCTATTAAGCAGCGAGGGAGAAGGGCAACAATTCAGGTTTAATAGAAGACCTCAGGGAAGAGAAATTTGTGGCACAGGGACAGAGGGAGTGAGTATTATGATATTAGTGTCTGGTGCACAAAACCTGGGTGCTTAATCCAGGCACAAACAGTATTCTACAGGGTTTATTCTGCTCTGAAGAACAAAATTTCTCTAAGTGCTTGGCCTACAAAGTAATTGGACACCTCGATTATGGTTTAACAAATATCATACCAATCTTTCAAAAAAATCTAAGAGCCAGTGGATGAAGTTTCAAGTCCAACACCATCAGGAACTTTCTAGTGATAACCAGGAGAGGGATGAGTGTCTAACAGCTATATTTGTTACACCTCCTAGGCTGAATGTGGCTTTCTTCTTCGCCTCCAGGTAGCAGTCATACATTTGCACGGTTATCTCATCTTCCATGGATCTTTGCCAGTCTCCTCCTGAGATATATTTTCCTTACCTTCATATCAGCTGAATAGATTCTCCCAGGGAGGGGAGGGAAGGAGAGGGAGAAGCAGTCTGGGCACACCAGGCGTTATCACATTCAAAATGATAAGGCACCATCACAAATTTGGGTGGAAAGGGCTCTCTGTCAGACCGCTGCAAAGCTGAAGGTAAAAATTATATAGAGGTATTGCCCAGAGTGTTATCAGTCAACAGACTCTCCACGTGACATTTACACTTGGTGAGAGTCTGAGACCCATGCTCAGGGCAAGATGTTTCAGGTTGATTACTTGCTCAATTAGAGTGTACTGTCACCAGATTAGGAGATTGCTGTAACCTTGATTACTTAGCATGGTTTTGCTCATACCGTTTATAGAGATTAGAGCAACTGAGATTAAAATACTGAGTTCTCTGTTACTGGTTTTTTTCTTTTCTTCCAAAGAAATATCCCAAAATAATTGAAATAATTATTTCTCTTCCCCAAAAAAACTCCAGCAAATCATAGCTCCTATAATTATCATGCAATCACATCTCTTTGGAAGCCAGAAACTGCAGTTTCAGAGTAGATACACCCCAGGACAGAAACATGGCTTTGTGAGAAACATGGTGGTGAAAAAGGGAAAAGAGTTAAGCTGAATAAAGTGGAAAAAATGTAACTGTATTTTAATAAATTAATAAAAATCCCTTAAGAGTTATTAGACAATATGGACTTGATGTTCCTGAGCCACAGAATACTTACAGCAAGTTGAGAAAGTATTGGCAAAGGACCATTACAAAGCTTGTGATGTTTCTACCTTTCATTAACTAAACATACATTACCAGCTCATGAGACACGAACTGCACGAGGGGGACATTTCCTTCTGATCCAGTACAGCTGCTCTCCCATTTTCAGAAGGAACTTCATTACTACACACCATGCTGATCATAGTACGTATTATTACATCTACTCATGCCTTTTATCATACAGAAGGGTTTTGACTGCTCTAACCTTGAACCAAAAGAGGTTGGACTCCTGAAAGGAATCCCAACTTGCTAGTTCTACCCAACTTCGAGTCCTTGAATCCTTTTTTGACAAATGAAGAAATACATTGAAAAATGTATTAACTTTGCCTACATAGCCAGGCGACTCTCTGCCTGTCAGTGGGGCCACAATTCTTTCTCAGCAGCTCTCGTATACAGCTATTACACATACCTACATTGTATGAATACATATACAAGTATGTATTTGTTGTCACAGTAAAACACATTTCAAACCTATTTCAAACAGCCCTCAGCTTTTTACCAAAATCTCCTTCCACAGAAGTCACAGAACCATAGAATGGTTTGGGTTGGAATGGACCTTAGAGATCATCAAGTTGCAACCCCCCTGCCATGGGCAGGGACACCTCTCACTAGACCAGGCTGCTCAAGGCCCCATCCAACCTGGCCTTGAACATCTCCAGGGAGGGCGTATCCACCACCTCCCTGGGCAACCTGTTCCAGTGCCTCACCACCCTCATAGTGAAGAATTTCATCCTAATATCCAATCTGAATATACCCACTTCAATTTAAAACCATTCCCCCTCGTCCTATTACTACAGGCTCTTCCAAAAAGTCCCTCCCCAGCTTTCTTGTAGGCCCTCTTCAGGTACTGGAAGGCTGCTGTAAGATGCCCCTGGAGCCTTCTCTTCTCCAGGCTGATCAATCCCAACTCTCTCAGCCTGTCTTCCTAAGAGAGATGCTTCAGCCCTCTGATCATCTTTGTGGCCCTCCTCTGGACCCGTTCCAACAGTTCCATGTCCTTCTTATGTTTGAGACTCCAGGGATGGATACAGTACTCCAGGTGGGGTCTCACAGGAGTGGAGTAGAGAGGGAGAATCGCTTCCCTTGACCTGCTGGCCACGCTCCTTTTGATGCGGCCCAGGATCCAGTTGGCCTTCTGGACTGCAAGCACACATTGTCAGCTCAAGACAAGCTGCTTGTTCACCAGCACCCCCAAGTCCTTCTCTGCAGGATTGCTCTCTAGCACATCATCTTCCAGCCTGTACTGATGATGAAGATTGTCCCAACCCAGGTGCAGGACCTCGCACTTGGCCTTGGTGAACCTCATGAGGTTCACAGGGGCCCAATTCACCATCTTCTCCAGGTGCCTCTGGATGACATCCCACCCTTCCTGCGTGTCAACTGCACCACTCAGCTTGATGTCATCTGCAAACTTGCTGAGGGTGCACTCAACCTCATGGTCAATATCACTGATGAAGATATTAAATAATACCGGTCCCAGTATGGACCCCTGAGGGACACCACTTGCCACAGATCTCCATCTAAACATTGAGCCATTGACAACTACTCTCTGGATGCAACCATCCAACCAATTCCTTATCCACCAAACAGTCCACCCATCAAATCCATATCTCTCCTGTTTAGAGAGAAGGATGTTATGGGGGACTGTATCAAAGGCTTTACAAAAGTCCAGATAGATTACATCCATGTTTATCCAATGTGTAAGATTTCTCTGACCTTGGTGACAGTGCTGTCAAGCCAGTCATTCAAAAAAAACCCCACACTTTGAAAAACATGTTTTTTACTAGATACTCAAGAAAACTCAGTGGAATTCTACTTTTGCAGTATCCCCCTCTCTAGTACATGCACTCATAGACATCTCTTCTGCATTTTGATGGGACCATGATGGACCATCAATTATTTTTCACCAAATAAAAACACTGCATTCAGGAAAACAGAATTCACTGGCAAATTAATACCATGCTCCATTTATTAGGACAGTCACTGAGGAAGAGGCAGAAGGGTGTTTAAGAAACTTTAAAGAGTTACCTACGTGACATACAGCCTGTGAAGCTGTTCCTAGCAAACAGGTTTGAGGTACTGGACCTTACCTACGTGACATACAGCCTGTGAAGCTGTTCCTAGCAAACAGGTTTGAGGTACTGGACCTTGCCAGCCAACTGCCACCTTACAGTCCTCTCAGCTCAGAAACTGAGTATTGCAGAGGAGATACAGGACAGCAAAGATATTTCAGAGGTAGGAAAGATGGGAAACGTGTGAGTAGAGCGAAGTTGGAGGTAAAAAAAAAACCCTAGAAAGAAGAGTGGGCGGGTTAGAAAACAGGGCACTGCAATCAGACTTTCACAGGATCACAGAATCACTACATTGGAAAAGACCTTTGAGATCATGGAGTCCAATCATACTAAACCGTATCCCTAAGGACCTCATCTACCTGTCTTTTAAATACATCCAGGGTTGGTGACTATATCGCCCTCCTGGGCAGCCTGTTCCAATGGCGATAACCCTTTTGGTGAAGAACTTTTTCCTAATGTCTAATCTGACCCTGCCCTGGTGCAGCTTGAGCCCATTCCCCCTTGTCCTATCACCTGCCACTTGGGCAAAGAGACGAACACCCACCTCTCTACAACCTCCTTTCAGGTAATCGTAGGCCTAAACAAGGCCTCTCCTCAGCCTCCTCTTCTCCAGGCTAAACAATCCCAGTTCTCTCAGCCTCTCTTCATAAGGTTTGCTCTCTGGCCCCTTCATCAGCCTGGTTGCCTTTCTCTGGACATGCTCGAGGACCTCAATGTAGTGGACCTTCTTGTAGTGAGGGGCCCAGAACTGAACATAGTATAACAGCACCAACAAAACAGCAACCCATTTGAGTTGTGTACTCTGCCTTAATACATGGCACATCCTTGTCTCTAAAGAGCACATTGTGCAAGTCCAGAGGAACTTCACAGTTATTAACAGCAGCACGCAAGCCTTGATAGCTTTAATGATTACAACTTTTACCTTCTAATAGAGGCTGGGGACAGAGGTGCCAGAGATCAGGATGGGCTGGCACTCAGGACAAAAGAAGGTGCACAACCTTTCCTGGGTAACTACTGGAGAGCGGGAGGGCAAAGGTGACTTCTGGCCAGAAGCACTCAGTGGTGCTCGTCCTTGCAAGAAACCTGCCAAGCACACCGCTGCCAGTCAGAATCAGACCTCACATCACCGTAGCAAGCCCATTTCAGAGCCACTGGTTATCAACGGATTATTAACTCCATCTTTTGTGGACACAAAGCAGTGTTTTTCACCCCTTGCGGCTCCCTTCACCGGCAAGCGCCACAGTGAAAAGTTGCTGTGTGGGCACAGCCTTTTAATTAAAAGCCTTGTTATGCTCTGCACAATGCTTATTTTTAAAGCAGTGCATGAAATGAAAAAGGAATATCTCCCAGCACAATATATTCCTAGGAGCCTATGATAATTAGGGCAGTCACTTAATTTTCACATTTCGGTTTCTACTGGGGTATGTGCCAATTAGGAAGCTTCTGTGACGTTCCTGCCTCACAAACTTTTCCCCCACTCTTAAAAATTCATGCAGCTAATGTACAGCTGCCTTCAAGCTCCATTTATGCTATAGCAAACATTAAATATTAAAGTGCCCGTGAAGAAGTGTTATGCAAGCTATCGCCAATTCACCGGCACTAACCGGTGCTTTTTAACCCACTGATCCTGGTGCATTATCCCTCCCGTCTGGTGTCCAGCTCACAGAGGATACGGGTTGAGGGCAACGCCCCAGTGGGATCTCAGCCATGAAGCCCAGGCCACAAACGTAAGATCTTCTTCACTTGTGCCCCCAGTACCAGCCCGGTGCACTTCCTGGCACACTGTTACCAATGGTCTCTGGGCAGCACAGGCAGAGCATCTCCCTTGTTCCCCCTGGAATGTCAGGGCTCTGTCAACCTTATGCAACAACAGAGATGCAGAAGGACTGTTTCAGTCTCCTGAGCTACTCACACACTTAGTACCCTTTTACCTTCAGTGGTGAATGTGTCCAGGGCCTTCAGTGTTACCTGGCCCTCACCGGGATCTCGTCCTACCCGCGCTGTGCTATTCACAGCATGTGACTGAGCACAGCATCACAGAGCCGCTCTGGTGGGAAAAGGCCTTTAAGGCGGTGAAGGCCAACCGGTAACCTGGCACTGCCAAATCCAACCACTAAACCCTGTCCCTAAGCACCACATCTACACATCTTTTAAATACCTCCAGGGATAGTGACTCTACCATTTCCCTGGGCAGCCTGTTCCAGTGCTTGTCAGCCCTTTGGTCAAAGAAATTTTTCCTAATATTCAACCTAAACCTCCACTGGCACAGCTTGCGGCCATTTCCTTTTGTCCTGTCACTTGTTACTCGGGAGAAGAGACCAACTCCCACCTGGCTACAGCCTCCTTTCCAGGCGTTGTGGAGAGAGTGCTAAGGTCTCCCCTCAGCCTCTTCTTCTCCCCAGTTCTCCCAGCTGCTCCCCATAAGACTTGCATGCACACAAATAGGGCAGCAGCTCATTTTCTGAAATCAAGCTCAGTTCAGCACTGTACCTAAGTATATGCTTAATTTTAAGCAGTCCAGCTGCAGTAAGGTGTTTAAAGGCAGGTAGAAGCTCATCTGTCTTGATAACTACTATAAAAGAGTGATTCCAGCTGTTCAGGTCAGCTTTTCTGTAAGAATGAAAAAAACCACAGAGCCACCACTCCTCAGAACATCCCACTTTTGACATTTGCTTTCATCTCTAATTAGGTTAAAAATTCAAAATATCAGCATTTTCAGCAGAATAAAGCATTTAGAAAGCACCAGGTTCAGATATTAAATATTTCGCTATTCCCCAGCTGAATACGTTAGCATCTTGGACTAAATAGAGAAGTCTTAATTTAAACTAGTTTGACATTAAATTGAATTGGGTCTAAACTGGCCCTGAGGCCAGGTACGCTGCTGCCGCAGAGCCTCCCAGTAGCATCTCCTGACCTTGTTCTCCCCCCAAAAGGGCTGATCTTCCCAGCTGCATTACATCTCACTACACTCAGCGCACAGGGGGAACGGGCAGTTTGGTGGGAGGCAGTTCAGCCAAGAACCCAGGGCTCACTGCAGGGAACAGGGGTTAGCTTCTCTTGCCAAAAGGAATTACTTCTTTTTTTTTCCTTTCTCTTTTTTTCTTTTTTTTAAATGAATTCCTGTATGACTCCCTGAATGTACATTTTAGAAAAGTATACAAAAAGGACTAAGATTTCAGATGTGGCAAAAGCCATGCCAACCTTGAGGAATTATTTAAACTGTTAATTACAGTATAAATTAAAAATGCCTGTTACAATCACAGTCCTCAGGGTGTTATACCTCCGCTTCAGATTTCAAATTTCTATTTCCTCTGTATGTATTTAAGGCAATGATCAAGTCACCAGGTAAATTCTCTTTATCAAAAGATGATCTACCATACAAACCATACCAACAGGTTGAAGGAGCCCAGTGTCTACAATTCATCTCTTCTCTTTGTGGCTCTTCTACAAATTCCACTTTCAAAAACTTTCCTGACCCGTGGGCACAAGAAGAAGACAAAGCACAGAAAGGAGAGGTAGCCTTCTTTATGTCAGCAACATTTTTTTTCCTATTTACCATTACATTTCAGTGATGTGGGTTTTGTCTGTTTAACATCATATTGATTCAGTTATCAACCTGGTATCTCAATCAAAACACTGTACAGCAGTCAGAGAAATGCCTCATAGTAGTCTTGGTGTATTAAATCAATTGTATAACTTTTCTTAACTGGGCTTAAAATGTCATAAAGAAGAAAAAAAGTGCCAGTTGGATACATTTGGGGTATTTTTAATAAGTCAACACCCACGTGAATCATGGAATCATAGAATGGTCTGGGTTGGAAGGGACCCCAAGGATCACAGAGTTCCAATCCCCCTGCCACAGGCAGGGCCACCAGCCTCCAAGCCTGGATCTACACAAGGTTGCCCAGAGACCCATCCAACCTGGCCTTGAACACCTCCAGGGATGGGGCATCCACCTGGGCAGCCCGTTCCAGCACCTAACCACTCTCTCTCTGTAAATTACTTCTCCCTAATATCTAACCTATACCTTCCCTCCTTTAGCTTTAATCCATTCCTCCTTGTCCTGCCATTGTCTGCCCTTTTAAAAGTCGATTCCCCTCCTGTTCATATGCTCCCTTCAGGTACTGTAAGGCTGCAATGAGGTCCCCCCAAAGCCTTCTCTTCTCCAGGCTGAACAAGCCCAGCTCCCCCAGCCTCTCTTCGTAGGGGAGGTGCTCCAGCCCTCTAACCATCTTCGTGGCCCTCCTCTGAACCCTGTCCAACACTTCCACACCTTTCTTGTATTGGGGGCCCCAGATCTGGACACAGTACTCCAGATGGGGCCTCACGAGGGCAGAGTAGAGAGGGACAATCACCTCCCTGTCCCTGCTGGCCACCCCTCTTCTGATGGAGCCCTGGATACCACTGGCCTTCCAAGGTATGAAGGCCATGACCTGCTTTCCTTACACCATCCTTCCTTACAACTGTATTAATCACATCACAGCACTCCACCATTTCTGCTTGGCATAAATAACAGATAACAGACTAACAGGTGGGTTGTACCATTCACCCTTCCTAAATACTGATAAACCATTCGGTCAATGCTGAGGTCAGAATGTTTTGATCAGGATAAAGTAAACTAAAATAAAGCAAGGTCTTTTGCTGTAATTGTACAAGTCAGAAATCAGAGTATTCCCCTCTCCTCCCCATCCCCAAACTGAAATCTTCCTGAGGAATGCTGAATTTTCTGAAAAAAAAGAAAAGATCTCAAATGAAAAATCCAGATCCCTATTCCTAATTTAAGGGTGGCATGAAGACAACCTAGGCAACTTTGCTTACATCTTCCTTTACCTCCCTACCTCTTGTTATCTCTCATCTATATTTCATTTTTAAAAATTCTCTGGCATGTTTTGTGAGTGGATACAAGAGGAATCTGTATGAGGTCTTTTAGCCCTGCAGAAAGGATTATCCCATTGCTTTTGGCCACAGCCCAGTATGTACCAATGAAAAATCTTCAGGATGTTTCAGCACAGCTCCCATTGTGCATTCCTGTAGCTAAAAATAGCAATTGCTGTCAAACACCAAAAGGTAGAATCAATGCAAGTTTTCCTTTTTGCCTGCTCCTGCACTGAACAAAGCTGTGGATAGCCTAAAAAAACCCAAAACAAAACGAGCTGTATGAATTGGGCTGGTCCAAGGGAAATACTGGCTAAGGAGGAAGGTAAAAACACAGTAGATGTTCTAAAACCCCCTCGCTCTACCTGAACTTCAGGAGCAAGTCAAAGACAACAGAATATGGGTCAGAGATGTACGAACAATAACAAAATCTAGTTTCAGTGGTTAATCTAAAACATATTTCCATCAAGAATGGGGGAAAGAGTGCAGAGTACATTTGAGGAGGACACAAGCAGTGGCCCCAGGCTTCCTGCACAGGACAAGAAGTCAGAAGATGATTTAGCTCCCCCTAGTTTTACCACGGCAAGTGTGAGCTCATGATCAAAAACTCTGCCTTGGAATGGGGCCAGGGCCTTACTCAATGAAAAACACAGGAAAGACAAATGCATGAGTGGAAGTCAGACCATTAGTTTAAACTAAGAGCATGAGCAGCAGTGTGAGTCTTGCACAAATGTACAGCAAGGCCCGGCTGCTAGAGTAGCCTCTACATGCAAATGACTTTGGTTCTCTTTCAGAAGACAGCAGGAAACCCACCATTAAGAAGGGTGAACCAGTCCCCTCCCACCTCTTCCCTAGTCTATTCATCCCTTCTCATTCAAAGAGCTGTGTAAAATTCAACCTTTCACAAGACTCTGTCATGGACAGTGAAAGAGTGGTGTAAGTGTTATGGCCCAGAAGAGGACTGGATCCACCTCTCTACCCATTAAAGCCTCATTTCTTTCCTGCAGTAAAATGAAAACAGACTCCTAAAGTGAGAATAAATTTATCATATTGCTTGAGCTCTTCAGATGAAACTAGCAATGAATACATATGGCAGTAGTGTCTATACAATCCTTCTGATACTGATGTAAATGGGGTGTGAACCACTCAAAATGCTGCAACACCCAAGCAAGCTGCTGCAGCATTAACTCCTACTAGACTGATGTACCAGTGTTGTGGGTTGCAGGGGTTTAGCTAGTTGAGGGGTTTTTTTCTTCATTATTTCAGTTAAGCTAGTGTAAAAATCCACTCCAAAACCCACAGGGTAGACACGGGGCAGGAAGCAAATGCACCACCACCCCCAGCTGACATGACTGCAGCAGATACTTTCCATTACTCTGTACCACCAGCCCCCCAACTTTGCACCTGAGCACATGCCCTTTGACCAGCAGTGACTTGTGTAGCACCAACTATGCCACTGTGATCACACTGACAACAGTACCTGGGGATCTTAGATAAAACTGAACCCCTGTATCTTCACAAACCAGTCCCAGTGACTATGTAGTTCATGCAACTCCCATCACCAACTGAACTCTCTTGCTGTCACTTAAACGGCATCTTTCTCTCCTCTAACTCGACACTGAATTTATCCATATTTTCACAACTTACTCTATAAAATACCACTTTTCATAGATCTCATCTTTTGTTAAAAACAACAATGCCTTTAGGGGTATTGTGGGGGAAAAAAATTGTGACAATCTCAGTATCTATTTTAGCAACATTCAGAAAGCAGGTAAAGTAAATCCAACATGTTTTGGGACGCATCACTGTTTGTTAATAAAGGAGGAAGTAAACTTAAAAATTCAAGGGACCCCTTTGGCCTGCATCAAAAAAAGCCTGAAATGTGAAACTACCCAGTTTGATTATATCTGCACACACAAGCTAGAGCTGCGGCACCTTAACCAGCCATCCACTCAATTCAATTTGATTCAAATGTTTCAGCAGAGACAAATAAGATAGGAAGGTTTATTATTGCCAACATCTGGTTTAGAGTTTTTACCAAGACTGAAGTTTCTTTCTCTCTATCTTTTTGAATATAATGCAGACACTTTGGAAGATGAAGGCAATTAGACTATGCTGCCAGGAGACTTCGGGAGCAATGCAAGATAAATAGGTTAGCTATTCCCTTTGGTCTACTACTTGTGTTAGTTCAAAAAAGTCAGGAAGGAGAAGAATAAGTGTTAAAAAGTGATCTATAAAGTCCAGTGATAGCAAAAGAAGGCATGCAAATGTAGATTACTCAATAACCAACTATTCCTAAGTGCTATTTGACAACTAATGGAAAAAGCTGTATTGACTCATCACCAGTGGCCACATCTCTCTTCAGTCATGAAACAGTGTTGTATTTCAAGAGGGCTGGAACCAGACACCTTGCCAGTTGCTAATTACTCCCTAAGGATAAGTTATTTTCTCAACCAAGAATTCAGCTTTGCTGCCCACCTACTGGGTAAGTAAAGAACTCCAACTCAGGGAAATTCTCTCAGTACCTGACCACTTTCATACAGTCTGACACACATCTAGGTATCCTCCCTACAACGTATGCAAAACAATAGGTCTAAGGCCCATACTTGAGAAGGGGCATAGAATGAGCATCAGAGGAGTCTCAGGACAGTAACATCCATTCTGCAGTGACTTGATTGATCTTTGAAGGAGGAGCAATTCAGATGCCTTTTCTGCATCAGGCATTTCTATTCTAATTGTTGAATCTCTAAGCCTTTGGCAGGAAAGACCAAACCCTATGGAAGAGGAAAGCCAACCCAGAGGTTGTAGTTCATTCCAGACAAAAAGACAGCACTCTGCTAGTGTTTCGCAAACGATGTTGCTCCAAGGACTGGCATGGGGTGGACGAGACTGGCTCTAATTCACTCATAGTCTAATGGGGTTTTCTCTTAAAAAAAATTTGATGGGAATCTGAGCTGGTCCATGAGAAATTGAGATGTGACACTCATTCACTTCCAAGAGGTTTCAGAATCACTGCTACAGAGGATGAGCAATACTAAGTACGATTACAGCCTCACAAGCCTTGCTGACAGGTTCAGGAAAGGCTCCTTCAGTGTAGCAGTGGAAAGAAACCATTCCTTCAAGTAATGGCCACAGGTTGCTGCAGAGTAGGAAGCTAGCAGCTTCAGCACTATCAGAGACAAAAGCTTGCCCTGAACAGCTATTTTGCCTCACAAACACATCTCAAACGGCTTCACTTTGTATTATGAAATTACTCTAATTTGCTTTTGGCATATATAGTCCATGCTGTTGACACATTTACTCACATCGCCCTTGCCACAACCGATCCCTTTGCTATTCCTTCTCTACAGAAGCCGACAGAGAAAGCTCAAGGGGAGCACACTATGCCAGGGGTAAGACTGTACACACACATTTACACCCCCTTGTGCAGTGAGAAGCAAATTCTGCAGGTTTACAGAGGTGATATATACACCACATGCCCAGAACTCAGGACAAAAACTATTTTAGAGATACACATAGCAAGAGAGAAAATCCTAGTCAAAACAACAAAGTCTAAAATTAAAATGCCTTCATAAATAACCCTGTTGGATTCTACTGGAGTCAGAACCACACACACTTGTGAAACATTAACTCTTTTCTCTGTTAAACTTACACCACAGGAGGTTTATAGAGCAGAGTAAATTACTGCATTTTGTTAATGAGGAAGATTCCTGACAAAACTGTAAATGATTCTTTTTTTTTGTTTAATAACAGCAAGTGGAGCATCACAGAAATACATGTCCTTTATGTGTCTATTGCCAGGTAGACAAGGAAGCCTGGCAGTGGCTCATTATTATTCCTTGTGCCGCTTCTAATGAACAGATCTATGCTCTCAGTTTTCATTGGCTTAATCAAGGATTCTCTGTGATATGCAATTAATCTTTAATATGAAAGTGATTAGGGAGAAGACAGAAAACACTGAACATCCTGACCACTGAAAACCAGATTAAGGAATTATTCAAAATCCATTTCCTTTATATTGCATTTTTACATTTGCAAATCTCCTGATACATGAAAGCTCAATGAAACAAGTTTATTTTTATAACCCATGGAACAGATTCACAGTTTTCCTTCAGATGGGTATGTTGGTAGCTCTTCAGCAGTGAGCCCACATTGCAATTTTAACACTCTGAGGCAAAGCAGAAGAAGAAAGCAAGACATTACCACAGTTCACAGAAAGGTACTGGGAATAGATATCAAAATCATAATACTGGCAAACCACACACATCAATCCTGTCCTGGTCAAACATACAAAAACACAGATGTGAGTCCAGTTTGTCCTGCCTCACTAAGCCTGGCAAGGACCACAGGTCTTTGAATACGAGCTTAAAAACATGGAATGCTATAGCCAGAGAAGCTGCTCTTGACCAGGACAGGAGAGAAGCTAAGACACTTTAAAAGGATGGATGTGCTTGACCACCACTGCACAGCTCATCCAAGCTCAAGAAACACTGATTGGGTCTGGGAAGTCTTATGGGCAGAAAAGAGGCTGAAGTAGGAATCAACCAAAAGCACCTTCTGTGTGTTGTCAGCCTGGAGGGGACTAAGCCCTCTGTGATGCCTAGGCAGGACTCAACATAACCACCATGAAAAGGGGTCAAATGAGAACGCCTGAAACCCTTTTAAGTGTTTTGAGATGCCACCTCAGCCACAAAAAGAAAAATAAAACCCACAAAAAACCAATTTCAGAAGCTTTGTGCTTTATCATATCTTTTCCCTTCCCCTTTCCTTTTCCCTTCCCTTCCCCTTTCCTTTTCCCTTCCCTTCCCCTTCCCTTCCCCTTCCTCTCCCTTCCTCTTCCCCTCCCTTCCCTTCCCCTTCCCCTCCCTTCCCC
>VZTU01005825.1:77596-92428 GCA_013400835.1 Zapornia atra | reverse complement strand
TTCCCTCAAAACTAGAACCACAGCATAGCATAGGCTGGTTATATAGTTAGCACTGCTATAGGCAAGCCTTTTAATATGGGTAGTGTTTGCATGCATGTTTCACTAGAAACTGCAAAGGACTTATTTTCAGAACCTGAAGGACCCCTAAGAACCAGCTTCTGAGGAGATTCAGAGAAACCAGGAGCTTTGAAAGAGAAAAAAAAGAGAAAAATCACTAGTCACTTTTGCAAACATTGGTAATCAGGTAAAATGGAAAGGCAGGCAATAAATCACAACTATGCACATCTGTGACCACGTCGTTTAAACTCTGTTCGACAGACCATTTCCACCAGGATCATTTCCAAGAGTCAGACCACAGAAAAACCCCTCAATTCTGCAAGACAACAGCTTTCCTTTCCTTCAGAAAGAGCATCTTGCTGCTTCAATACCTCATACAGTAAGCAGAGGTCTGTGGGGGGGGTAAGTCACCTCTGAAGAGTAATGTATCAGCAGAGGCAGCTATCTGGGACCCCTGGGAGCTGGACCCCATTCCCTGCACAGGGAAATGCCTCCAGCCTCAAGGCACACCTCCAGAACCTGCCTCTACACCTGGCAGCTCCCCAGCCTAACCCTGCCTTCCGTTTGCCATGCCACCGCCTACAGCAATGCTAGCGTGGGTTACCTGTATTTCTTTTCATCAAAAGATATCTTTGATACCTGTGAGTTCCCCCTGCATTTAATCCTGGAGTGTCACCCCTATAACAAGGCCTAATGTTTTTAAATTTAAAAAAACCCAAGAAAATACCCCCCCTCTTGCCTTCCCATAAAAGCTCACGTCCAAGATAGCATGCCATACGGTGTTTGATGGGATTTACTCTGAAGTGACAAGAGTAATGTGGTGGCCTTGCACTTCTCAACCAGGGCAAATAGAAGTATTTGAGCTACTTCTGGACTCTTTCCATTTTTAAAGCCATCAGTGCAGCTGAGAAACAGGCTATACCAAAACACCACCACCTTTCCAGTGACATAAATGCAACCATGCAATCTTTCCCACACATGTGGAACTGCATCTTTCAGACACACCAGCCCAGATAATGGAGCAGACAACCAAATACACTGATTTGTCCTTGTCCATACTCCAAAACCCTCATTACAAGCCCTCTGTCTCTCAACTCCACCTTATATTTTTACATGTGGTTGCCAAGTAATAGCCTGGCAAGTACACAGAGAGGCCAGGAGCAGTTGCATTTTAGCTTTCTGACCAGACAACACGTAATACAAGCACAATGCAACATGCTTATTGCATTGCACAAACCTGAACTATGGATTATATTCAGTCTAACTGGAAGCCCCCTCACATCTTGTAGTCCTTACAAGGTTTCCCTCGTGCCTTCCTAGCAGCATTATCTTGAAAGAGAAGTAACCTGAACTGTTTCCAAGAGCAATCTCTTGTAGTTCCCTTACTTTGCGGTTTAGAAAAGCATCTCAGGAGAAACAGAGACACTAAGCATGTCCTTTAAACATTTAAATGAATTCAGGCCATTAAAGGAGCTAGGCTTTATTATGTTGCTTATTATACCCATCTAGTTTAGATGCCTGTAATTCTCCAATTCTCCTTCCAGGGACTGAACCGGGAGCCAGAACCCAGCTTTTCACAACACCATGAGGAACTTAATTATCTCCTCAACTTTGTCTCCTCTGTCAGATTCAAATAATCTGATCCATGGGGTCAAAAGCTACAGGGGGAGGTACAAAGGGAGAGAGACAAAGAAAACAACCAACACAGAGGAATGTTATTCCTTAAGCCTCACTTCCTTCAGAAGGGAGGCTAAAGATGTATCATGGGACAAAGGACTTGTGACAGCACATCACTTACCTACTCATGTGCAGGAATGCAGCTGTGCTGCACAGTAATTATGGACTGGAGAATTTAGGTTTTTTTAAATGGTGTGCTTACCCTGGAGCAAAAGCTTTAAAAGGACAAATCACAAGAAGTCATTACCTCACCCAGCCTCTTCCCCTGTGCCTCCCTTCCCCCCTCTTCTTAATTTTAACCTTGATAGGAACCTGCTCCAATGGTTGGGCTTCTCCTTTTGTTTGACACTGTAGTAAAGTTGTAGGGTTGTTTGTGAAATATGTTGCCATGGAAACTAATGTGTGCTGCCATGGAGATCATGTCAGATCCAGCCTCGCATCTTCACCGCAGACTCAAGAAAGGAGGAAGATAAACTGGGGAGGAGAAATTCTTCCTGGAAATATTTGGAAATATTAGCAAATCTAACGAGGAGTGAGGAGAACTGAGGTCACTGTTAAACCATCAACATTTACTCATAATTCACCCACTGCATTCTGAGCTGTCAGTTCTTCCAGTGATGGTCTCAAAACCAGTGTAGTTAAGGGCTTCAAAGCGATGAACAACATAGAGGGAAAATCTAAGATTCATCTTCAGATTATCTAGATACCAAAAAACCTTGCCCAACAATTTTTCCAAGTCAAATAATTTCAAACATCATTGAAGGCAGGAAAAAACTACAAACTGGAAAAGGTACACAAAATGCATAGTGTTTCATAAAATAAATGGATTCAACAATGATCCATGACATACATATGTGGTGAGATTAAGGCCTTGATGAAACAAACTACTACAGATGTGAAGTTCAATTCTAAAAAAACCCCTCAAAACCCAACAAAAACCAAACTAAATCATCCAGGCATCTATACAAAGTGAATGGTGGATACTGAAAACTTGTATTCACTTCTCTGCACTTCAAAACTGTGATATTTATCATTCCTGCATTCTTTAACTGAAAAGACTGGGAAGCTGTAAGTAAAAGCCACTGCTAAATTAAAGGACTTATGAGGTGCCTTAAATCCTACCAGTAGCCAAATCCTAAACATTTACGCTCCCTGAGAAAAATCTGACAGATGTGAATTCTGTCTTGACCCATTCAAATGAATTTTAACCAGAGTCTCTCCAATCAGCATGCACAGTCTTCTTGCTTCAAAATTAAAGGTATGTCTAAATCTTTGCCAGACCAGGGACAAAGTAAGTTCAGTGGTTCATGAAACAATGTGAATCACTGATAATAAAAGCTCTGAATGAAGAAACATATAAATGAATGTTTAAAGACCCATCATGAAGAGCAATCCCTTCCTGAATTGATGCTATATCTTGTCAAATAAAATACCTATTATGTTTTATGTGAGATATATCGCATTTCCTAATCATATCAGTTCTCCACACTTGATGGCTCTGCACCCAGCACTGACAATGTGCAGCCCTTCGTAGCTTGCAACCACAAAGCTTTCTGAGCTATAGAGATGCATTTGAGTGAAAACTAATGCTAGAAATTTAAAATTCAACCAGTTCATTTTCTGTTAAAGTAGTGGAAACACACACAAAAAACCCCAAAGAAACACGTCCTCTTCCTCAAGATAATAGACTTCAGAGGAAAAAAACCAAACAAACCCTTAACTCTTGACAAGAAAAATTACAGCAGGGAAAACTTTGCAGATCCATCCGTCCAAAGGCTTTGTCAGAGAAAAACAACACATGTATCCAAGTGCCTGAAACACATCCTTTCAGAGACCCTCCTCAGAAACCTGCAGGAATCTGCATGTTTTATTGTACACTGAGAATATTGCAACGTGATTTGCACAAAGCTAGATATATAATCAACGCTCCTATACTTACCATGTTGACACACAGGCAGAAAACCTGCCTTACAGCTGATAAATCAAGTTGCCAGGCATGTAACACTGTTTTCAAAGTTCCAGCAAAGACACAAACTGAGTAAGGCAGCTAAGATGCACTGCACAATATGAGGAGGACCAGCAGCAGCTTTCTACAACTACACAGGGACAAAATAACTTTCAGTAAACAAAGTGTATTTTAGATGATAATGAGCTTTAGGATTCATAGATTCAGCTCACTAAAACAGTCTTTAAAAACCACACCTTAAAAATGGACTCATCCTCCAGTGCTTCTGTGCTCTGAAAACAGCTGAGATCTAACATCCATCTTGATGGGGCTGGCCTGAAGCACTGTAAAACACCCTAAGACAGCCTGATTCACCAAGATGCCACAACTTTAATTCTGTTTCTTTCACACATCTACTTTCTCACTATAAATAGGTACATAGAAAACACTGAGAATTCTTGCTCATGAATATTTTTTCTCACACACACACAGCAGGGGAAAAAGTAGATCTCAAAATTACAATAATTTCACTTTCACTGTATTATGGATAAAGTTTATGCAATACATTGGATCCCACCTCCTTCCTATCTCATTCATTTGGCTACAAGTACATGAGGTATCAGAGGCAAAAAAGACATTCTGTTTATCTGCAGAAGCTTCTGCTTGGGTGCAATATAAATAATAGAGAAAATATTCCAGATAATAGTACCAATTACTCTTTTTCTACCTGGTGACTGCTGCACACATCATAGGACCAGCTGACACACTACACACCTGGATAGTTTAAAAACAACTTTATTAAGTTTCTGGATATATCTGATTTTTTATTCCCTGTTCATTGAATTTGTACAAAATTACTGTTTAGGCTTCAGGAGGGCTCGAGATTTACCAGATACTTCTCCAGAACATAGAGGTAAACCCAGAGCCTGCCCTGGAGACTGCAAAGTCTAGACAAAGAGGAATATGCCTGGACTATAACCTCTCTGGCAGGCATTTATTCTGGTGAAAGATCCCAAGAGCTCTTTGAGTGGTCCAAATCCAAAAAAAGCATCAAGAGATTGGGGACAGGAAGTAACAGGAAAGAGATTCATCAAGAACAAATCACCTCAAACCAATTTAATTTCCTTCTGCAGCAAAGTAACAGCTTTTGTTGCTCAGGAAAAAGCACAAATACTTTGTACCTTGAGTTTAAATGAGGGGTTTGATATAGCCTTACATAACATGCTCTTAAGAAAGCCTGGAAAACATGATCTAGGTGGGGTTAATTCAGGCTGGATAGAAAACTTGGAGACCTGTATCCAGCAGTTATTGCTGGTTCTACATGAGCATATAGCACATGTACCTGGATGAGCTGTGGGCTAGTCCTGCTCTTTGACTGAATGACAGGAGAGAGTCAACTCATTAAATCTGTAGGCCAAACAGAACCAAAGAAGACTGCAAATGTGAAGGATGGGATTCAAACCCAGTGCTACTGTAACAACCTGGAGAAATTGGAAGAAATGGGAAAGAAAAGCAGAGCCATACAGACAGGCAGCAATCATTGCATAAATACAGTAAGGGGAACTTCTGTCCCAGAGAGGATCCAGGTAAGAGGGGATGACAACCTGAACACAAGTCAGAGTCGTGCTACAAGACAAACAATCAGGGTGGAACAGATAAACAGGGCTGTGGCCCACATATCACATGAAGTCACCCTGCCACTCTACTGAGCATAAGCAAAGCTCCAGCTTCTCTGCCTGGGCACTGTGTTTGAACAAAAAGATCAGCCAACCAGAGCAAGTCCAGAGAAGAGCAGCAGGAAAGAGCAAAACTCAGGAAAATGCAACCCAAAGAGATATAAATAACACTGGGACTGGATAGCAAAAATGTAGAAAAGATGACAGGAGATGGGGTAGGAAGAACTGTGACACCACTTAGTATTTAAGATGCTACTGCAAAGAAGAAAGAGTATTTTGTCTTGTGCCCACGGTGGATGGGACCGATTACGCTACAGCAAGAATCAGCTTAGACACTACCAAGAACTTCCTAACAATGAAGAGAGCAGCACAGGTACATGCTCTGACAGGAGTCTGTAGACTCTCCACCCTGAGCTGCTTTTGAGAGAAGCTACATGAGCCCCCAGTAAGTGCTGAATGCATCGTTTCTCCTGCTTCTACAGGTCACTCCAAGCTCCATCTTTCTATGCCCTCCTGGAACAGGCATAGCAATCAGTCATTTGTGCTACGTAAAACATATTCCCCAAGAACAGGGATGGCAAGAGCTCATCTGTAGGCACTACCTTTCAAGAAGAGATGGCCAACAGAGGGGCACAATAGGATTGACCAAGAAGCAAGGGTGGGGAAGCAGGGAGGAAGATATGCTTATTTCTTGGACTGGTTTTAAATCTAGAGAAGATGAAGCAGATCTGTAGAAATCACTGTTACTCTGCAGTAAAAGACAGTGGGAGAGGTACTGACTGTATCTGTAGGCAAAATTTTCCTTCCTCTTTCATAAGGAATGGCTAGAAAATGGTCACTACTCCATTTTATTAAGTACCTACTTTAAATACAACTTCTAACAGAAAAAAATAACAGAATAAATAACAGCCAGGTAAAATGACTGCTCTTGATGAGAATCTGCTTTCCTGCAATTGAGGAATTACACGTGGCAACAAAGTAATTCAATGTGGGGGTGTTTTTTCAGCTGGCACTTTCTGTTGTTTGCATACTTTTAGTAAGATTTGCAGAAGATTGTGGGACACAACAAGATATGACAGTTGCTCTAATTTCTTGTCAAATTCCATTTTCACCTGCAATAAAAGACAAGTGGGAGAAAAGCAATGATGGGTACCCTCCTCACCACATGAGGAGGGGGAGAAAAATTGCATACACAAGTCATCCATTAGTTTCATACAAAAGAGATTATGGAAGCAGCAGTCACTCAAGAGCAAAGGGATAAGTGATGCTCTTGCTAGCCATTACGCTAATGGTGAGAGCGAGGGAATGCCTGCCTAATTGCTAGAGAGTAGGTTGAGACCTCTGGGGATCCAGACAGCACAGAGGGCACAAGAGAAACTGCTCAGCCCTAGCACAGGGTTGACTTCTGACTTATAAAATCATATATGTTATTACAGACATCAGACCCATCCTTGCAGCCTTTATCTGTTAAATGTCATTCCCTGGTTTATTCAAGACCGTGTTGAGTCAAATGCATTCCAAAAGTATTGCCTAGGGGATTAAAGGATCAAGTGTTAGGTTCCCTAAATTCCTTCCTCAGTTCAGATGCTTTTTCCAAAGAGTTTCCCAATTCAATCCTCAGCTGTGAATCAGGGAACAACCCTCACCTATAGAGGCAAGAGCAGAACATAGGTGCGCTCGCCCCCCCGTGAACAGCTCTGGATTGTGCAAAACCTGTCACACCAAAGAAGTGAGCTGCTTCCTTTTCATGCCTCTAGTAGACCTAGTGCAACATAAGCCCAAGAAAAATCTTCTGCTGCTTTCTTAGTATCTCCCATTACATGCAGGTCTCCACTCCTTGGTTGACCTTCCTCTGCCAACCAGTCAACTGCCTTTGCATCTCCTGTGTTCAGTCAGTGCAAACCTGCTTCTGGCCAAGATACACAAAGAATTAACCCCATCAATGCAAAGCAACATAAACCTGATGAAATCTCAATGAACTTACGTACTCCAGTCCAGCTACAACTTCTCATGAGGCTTGCATGCCTGCTGAATAGCAACTGGCATCGTGCACTTGACAACAGCTCCCTTTCAGCCAGTGAAGGCTGGAAACAGCATCTCTGAATTGAAGGCAACTCATTACTATGAAGTTTAAGCAAAGTGTGAGCAGACCCAGGCATGGCCAAGTGCCACGATCAGCCCTGAGACCCAGGACTCACAAGTCATTTCACAGACTAGATGTGCTCCCTTCAGTACTGAATTTAAGATGACCTTAATCAATCAGGTAATTAAGCATTGCTTTAAGCCACTCAGTTGAGCATCACATCTCAAACTCTTACTCATGGGCAAGCACTACTAAAATTTCTCCCTCATCTGTTGGCTTTTTGGCAGTACACAATGGGTCACTCTTAATGCAATTTCATTTTCTTAATTAAATCTTCCCTGAGGTATCATCACGGGGTATTATTTCTCTTCGATTCCTTTACTTAATATTTCAAAGTAGAGTCCATCTCACTCTGCTTTCATGGGTTGGAAAGTTTCTCCCTTGATTAACCCTCAGAGAAGATGAGAGGATTCTTAAGTGAATAACATTCATGTTTGTTAAATAAACAACATATAAAAGGCCATATAACAAGGCTTGGGAGATTGTAAAGGAAAAAGTGAAGCACAGCCAAGTTAATAAAAGACAAGATTGTTTTCTTGAATTTTATTTCCTCAAGCTTTACAGAGTAGAGTTTGCTTGCACAGAAGAGGAGAAAGACCCCAAATCGAACTGCCTTCCAGTGGGCTCAGCACGTCTGGAAGTCTGAAAATCAATGCTTTTCCTAATGTTCAGGGTCAAGGAAAAGAATTCTCATCTTTCTTCTCCAAAAAAATAGATCTCCAACCAGCAGGTACTGAAAGTCTTCAATGTGAAGCCCAGTCCCGTACGAGAAAGTCTCCTGAGCAGAAGCCTTGGACAGGCCTACATTGGCAGGGAGTCCAACTCCTGATTTTTCAAAGGCTATGGATAGACATACTGGCTGGCTATGCAATCACCCTTTGTACTTCCCAAACACTACACTGCTCTACATAGTTACATGCTGGTGATTTTGAATCAACCATTACTGCTTGTGACACCTTTCACTGGATATAATGATATGCAACACCTCTGTTAAAGCAAAACTAAACTGTCCAGGAAGAGTTTTTAACATATACTTCAATAAAACACTAACATGAACCAGCACTGAAATACCAACCAGCAACTGAAGTTCTTTGTTGCCACATATGGCCCTGAAACAGGTATATAAGGTGAGTTTTACATTGTTCATTTCTGTTTTGATGAAGTTTGCATCCAGGCTCTCTCTTGCTAGAGTGTCTTGCTGAAACCTTGAAAATAGTGTTACACACCTCACAACCTGATTTATCAGCTGTAGAAAAACCCAACTTCCCTTAAAATACAGAATGATTCATTCCAAGCCCCTCTCCCTGCTACACAGGTTATTCCAGCAAGGTGAAGTAAAGATTGCAATAGAAAAGCATAAAAAAGTGACCAAAATGAGAAACAGAGCTGTATTTGGTCTGGTAACATCAAAGACTAAAATCAAGACTATGTTCAAGACCTATATATGGGTGGCAAGAGCCAAAAAGAGGAAGGAGATAAATGGGTCACATACAAGAAACTACACTGGATCCAGATGAAGTAGCAGTGAAACAGAACCACATAGGATGCCTGAGCTACAACTAGAGATGCAAAATTGCACATTAGGGTTTGGAGTTCAATGTAAGAATTTGTTTAGAAGTTAACACAAAAGAAGTACCTGAAAAAACAGGAGTGCATAGTATAATGGTAGCAGATTAGGAGATGAAGGGTATTGCAGATAGTTAAGCGAATCACAGATCTGACATTTCTATGAGGGGTTCACATCCCTGGTAGAAGAGCATTTAAGGTCTGAAGATTCAGGGTTCACAAGCTGAGTATGGCTAAGCATTCCTGGCAGAGCATGACAAGGGTCTCTGAAAGATTCCCATTTTTATCCATGGACAGCAGCACGTTTCCAAGGGAAAAGAAAAGAACTTTCCAACATCTAATCTAGTTTTTATATAATACATGGCTACCTACATGCAGCCTTTAAAAACATCAAGCACAGAGATAAGGTTGCTGCTGTTCTTTTGCTTCATCCATGGGCAGACAAAATTTTGACACCTTCAAATTCTACCCCGATGACAGAGGACTTCATGATTAGTTTTGCCTCTGGCTATATGGATACCTGGAGCCAGGGAACTAGTGACACAGGAGGGATTCCCTGCAGCCCTGTCATCCAGCAGAAGGGGTGCAGGGCCAGGGAAAGACCAAAAGGTATCTGTATACACAGGATACAGGGCAAGTGCTAGTAATTAAGTACAAGATATTGGTCAACTAAACGGAATGAGAAATAGTCTGAGGATAATAATAATTTAAAAAATCCATTAACCTTCTCTTTCTTCATTTTACTTAAGAGATGTCAAAGCTGCTATGTTATCACTGCACAGCGTGGTCTGAACAAGGAACCACTCAGCTGGTGAACAAACACACTGTTGAGTGACCACACTAAGAAAAATGCATTTTCCGCATTCATATTTTGACAGACTAAGCAACAGGTGGGTAGTCTTCAACACACCAGAGCAACCCAAAAATGGTCTTTGCAGGAACAACACAAAGTGCTGAAAGAGTGGAGAAAGAAAAAGCTGTAAGGCTAACTGAAACCATCATTTGTATGCCCACTGCGCTGTCACCTGGTTTGACTGCCACCGGAGAAGCAAGGCCAAAGTGGGACATTTCCTTCTTGAAGGCCACTTAATAGTAACATGTTTCTGCAGAGAGTTTGCCTTTGTGCTACCCTAAGTAAGGGTTCCAGCTCTGTCAAGCACAGGCCTTCCTTGCAACCAAAAATAAGGTCCCAACACCACCAAAACCAGAAGGGCCTAAACAGTAGCCATATGCTTGGTTTGCACCAGCTTAGCCTAAACACCTTACAGGCTTGCTACTGAGAGAACAGACATATTGGCCTCCAATGGCTATACAAAAAGGTTTTTAGGAGGGGGAAGGAAGTAGAGGCAATGATGAGAGGGGGAAAATTTCCCCCAGCAGCATCGGAGAGGTGGGGGGAAGGAGAACATTGCTAAAATAACATTAGTATCTAAACTGGAAAATTTGAATTATAAGAGAGAGCCAGGACCCCCATTCAAGGTGATATTTTAAAGCCAAAAAGCCAGCGGGGCAGGGAGGGGGGCAGTTCCCTCACTGACATGCTTTTGTTTTCCAGCACACAAGAGTTACCAAACCACGAGCTGAAACAGTCTGTGTGGTCTCTGTCCCACATAAATATGCAGTGAATCTTTCCACAATTATTTTCAGCCCTCACAAGCTAAATGCATCCCTAGTGCAAGATCAGTGATCTAAATGAACTCAGCGTAGCAATGAGCTGGGCCCCAGGCTTCCAGGAGGTAAATACAATAGTAGGACGCTACGACGATGACGTGCGCTGGAGACAGTAGGTAGGTTTTAAGGAACGGCTGTGTGAAGGAGACTAGGGCAAGTCTCATTTTCTGCACTGTGGGAAATTGAAGCATTTTGAAGTTTTCCTTAAAGCTGGAGCACAACAACAACAACCACCACCTTGCCACACCTCCATCTCTGATCTCTCCCAACTGGATCTGATCATTAAACAAGGCTGCAGGGCTCCAGGTCCTCTGAACGGCTGCCAGCTGCAGTACAAACACATTCTTGTGAGGAACATTTTGATTCTGTTTAAAACAGCAGGGCTTTTTTTTTGACAGAAAACTGTTCCACTGGTAAATTATCATGCAGCTCCACTACTTAATATGCCTCCCCTCCTCCCACACATGCATGCACCACAGCTACTTGGAGAAGGTAATTATGCTGCATGTTTGCAACGCGTTGGATTTGCTCCTGCCAGGTCGCCTTGTCTTCTCCAGGAGTGAGAGACTCCAAGGAAAAGAGTCATCAAAACAAAACTGATTCACTGTCTGCACATAAATGACACGTATTCCCAAAAAGTACCTGCAAAGAAAAATATATATGGATTTCTTTTGTTTTCTGTTAAAGAGGCTTGGTAGCCTCAGGGTGGCTCACATGGCAACAAATTCATCTCTTCACTCAAGCAGCCAGCTATTTGAAAACGAACATCGTAATTATACCACCAAATAATCTCAATGGACAACTGAAGATGTGCATGGGATTTGCAGGGGTCTCTGGTCTTCAGCAGATAATCCACCTGTGCTGCACAACTCTCAGTAATACTTGTACCTCTGGCTCTTCCCTGTGACTCAGCATTCAGCCAGGCTGCCAAGGGCTTGCTGGAGCTTCTGGACCACACCTGAAGCTGGACTGTGAAGGCAAGCCTGGCTGGACAGCACAGCAAGGACGCTAAGCATGCACAGTAAGAGGAACAACATTGCATTCACTTAGTGGTCTCTCAAGTCTGCTCAACATTAACCTTCTCTGGCCTAAAATGGGATGTTAAGGTTTTTCCCTCCATAGCAATTACAGAAAAACGGTTCTTTATTAGATAGAAGACCTGCTACCTCCAGCAGATGCAGAATTTGCCTCCTGACTTAAGCACAAAAAGGTTTTTATCCCTTTTTTTCTTTTAAAAACTGGGGAAAACCCTTAAAAGGTCTGAGAGGGAGCTAACATTTTTTGATTCATTTATCATGAACTGTGACATTCTCTTAAGTTCTTCTGATGAGAAACCCTCAATTTGCATAAAAGTCCAGCTGAGACCTCTTCTGGCTGCAAAGTCTCCCTCCTGCCCTACTACCTATCACAGGCCATGAACAGAGATTGAGGGAAGCAGTTATGGAAAGACAGTGGTTTTGGCTGAGTGAGTGGTGCACCTGGAAAGCATTTTTCAGCATCTCTACATCTTCTCACTCTTAAACTCAGAAGTGAGCCCAACAACTTTCTGAGCTCTGAACCCAGGTCCTCTGAGGCTTGAAGAACCACTTACCACATATAATCTGCTGCTTATCAAAGCCCTGACTAAATTATATTGCTATCCTATTACCTAGGAATTCTCTGCAAGTTTTTGTTTTTATCATTAGCTGCCGAGATTCAACCTAGAAAACTGCTGCATAAAACAAGCTCAGTGAACACACAGGTTCCCACCGGGCACATCACTGGGGCATGAATAAAGGAGGATCAAGACTGAACATAAATATTTTGGGCCAGATCAAAACAATGGGGCTTACACAGAATTTGGGCATTAAAGCTGGAAACGGTACTCACGGCTACTGAGCCCTGCTTTCAACATACAGGATTCGGGGACCTGCAGTTCTGCACCTGTGCAGCCCAGAAACACCCGCCTTGACTTCACACTTGCTAATCTGTATATAAAATACATCAACCAGTTCTCTGCAAAGGAACCCAGAAACTCCCTCTCTAGTCATTAAATCAGAGTTATGCTCCCTCTTGGCTCTGTGGATCAATGAATCTTTAGTTCTTCTATGGAGAACATAACAACTTTAGCCAGTTGGGTGTCAATCAAGTCCCATACGCCCTTAGAGGAGCTCCCTGCCTGTTAGGGCACATACCTGGAAAGTCACGGTTCTAGGTCTGACCTAAATCATGTGCAAGAGAAATAATAACACCCCTTCTGGGAGAGGGCAGCTCCTCCCTCAGTTGCAGGCCCTACCCAACACACAGGTTTTCGAGTACCTGCTTCTGAGGGCCTGCCTCCCTTCAGGCACTGCTAACCAGCTCTGCACCCTAATCAAGGGCACAAACACACCAAGGGAGCAGAGATGCAGCAAGCTGTGTTTGCCTGAAAATAAAAACAAAAATAAATTTTTAAAAAAAAAAAATTGAACAAAACCTGGAATTAAAAGCCCTGGGGAGCACAGAGCAAGAACTCTACCGCTGCCTGCACATAAGCCAGTTGCATCCAGCCAACTCAAGCTAATCTGTTATGCCTCTCTTTTTGGTGCAGTGCTGCACAAAACATGGCTACAGTGTTCTGGATACAAGCTAGTAAGTTCACAGAGCGCCATGCAGACTTAGCAGCTTACATCTTCATTTGCTTAAGGCCCTCATCACTTTTCATTTCAGCATGTGGGTGTCCCCTCTCGTGGTCCCACAGGGATTGTTTGGATAGGTAATTGACATTTATCTTTTGGTCCGGGTAGCTAAAGGAGATGAACTGGGTTTTCCAGTGAGCTATTAGAAGGCTATCAAGTAGATTGATCTCCTGTCCGTCTCTCAGAGCTATTATGAGGAGGTCACAAGTCAGTCAAACTACTATTCTCGATGAACCTTCCTGAACTACAAGATGATACAGTGTTAAATTAGTAGACTCCTCCTCTAAAATCCTACTCCATGTCTTCCCCTTGCTGAGCTAGCCTGACAGCCCATCCCATGCAAACTCTGAGCCTGCTACCACCACTTAGGTACCAGCTTTCCTAAGGTGCACTGTCTTTCTGAAGTCAGCAGGACTCCCCAAGCAAGCAACATCATCCATGCACACACAGAACTGGCAGAATTAGGTTGGGGAAAAATAGGTCAAAGCAGGCATATATTTAACTAGGAGCCCAAACCTCAGAATTGTATTTTAGCAACAAATAATTCATACACACGTGCACAAAATCCACATTTAATAACCATCAGAAAGGCATTCTGGTACGAACTAGGCAACCAAGATATTTTGCAGATGCAGAAGCTCGACCAGAAACATTCCTACTCCAAGTAGAGGTTTAAGCATGCAACCTCTTCCTTGGAACCCTATATCCATTCTTCTTATGTAATCAAGTAACTTCCTCCTGTATGATCTTTCAGGAAATTGTTTCTTATTCATTTACAAGTAGAGCCGGGCCACTATCCCTATTCCAAGCTTCAGAAAGCCACCTTTGCAAGCAGGTCCAAGCAGACACACAAAGAGAGGACAGAGGGCACAAGGACAGTCTGCCCCTCTCTAGAAGTTCTGTAGTAACTTCCCTGGGCTGGCGACAGTTTTCCAAGCTGTACAAGACAGTACAGTTGACACCTTGAAGAAGTTACCATGTGACTCCAATAAGCAAATCGAGCAGCAGATCTTTAGATCAGATTTCTAGAAGGCCCTGTCTGCTTCCACCCTCCTCTAGGATCCACCTCTAGCCAAACCTCAGCAGCACAGTTGGCAGGTTGAGCGCAGGAAAGCATCCGAAACGTTTTACCACACTTTTACTACAATTTTGCTGCATTTCAGGCAGCATGATTGCTTGCTTTTTGGCCCTCATGTCCCAAAATTTTACATTCCCTCTCAGCAACAGTAATATCTTTCCAACACCAGATTTGTAGAATCATAGAATGGTCTGGGTCAGAAGGGACCCCAAGGATCATAGAGCTCCAACCCCCCTGCCACAGGCAGGGCCACCAACCTCCAGGCCTGGATCTACACAAGGTTGCCCAGGACCCCATCCAACCTGGCCTTGAACACTTCCAGGGACGGGGCATCCACCACCTCTCTGGGCAGCCTGTTCCAG
>VZTU01005825.1:31575-68580 GCA_013400835.1 Zapornia atra | reverse complement strand
CCTGCCCGGAGGGCGCGATGCTGCCAATCCGACTCCCCCTCCCCTCCACCCGCAGTCCCCGGGCTCTCCTCATCTGATCTCTGAGGGACACCGCTGTAGGCAATCCCGCTCCCCAGCCTCCCGCAGGTGCCCCAGCTCCCCCCGACACGGGGAGCTACCCTGCTGCACAACGAGGTAGAAAAAATAGCCCGTTTTCCTTTTTGCGCCTTCACTCGGTCCTGCAGCCCCCGCCCCCGCCAGAACCCCACCATGCCATAGTCTCTGGGGTGATCATTAATGCCTTCCCCCCACACACACACACACGCTAAGAAGAGCTCGGGAAGCACTGCCGCCTAGGAGCCGTACCTCCGGCCCCGGGCAGCACGCACCCTTCAACACCCTGATCTCCAGTGGTCTCCCTCCTCCTCACCGCCCGGACAGCGCTTTGGGAACTGCACCCCTGGAGAAAGAAAGCCGCAGTATTACAGCAGGGGAGAGGACGAGTTTCCATACGCAGTTCAGGATCTAGGCAGAGGTGCTGTATACCCATTTCCCCCACGGGTCTTGCGTGTGTCCTGTCCCTGCGCCAATCTGCTCACCAAAACCAGACCAGGAGTGCTACTGGGGATGCAGGGAGCGGCAGCTTCCACCAGCAACGTGTTGTCTTTGCACCCACCGGTGAAAAGGGCTAAAGACCAGCTCATGTCAGCTGGGAGAGGGAACTACAGTTCTCTACAGGACTACCCTGTTAGAGGTCTTCTTGCTCCTCCATCTCATTTTTTAGATACAGGGTGGCTTTAGATAATAGGGTGGTTTTGAACCATCCTGTTGCAGTGGACTTTTTTCCCCTCTCTGCCGCTAAATACATTTTTTTTTTTTCACCAGCCTTCTAGATCTTAGCAAAGACATGTTGATAAAAAACCCCACAAATATGCCCAGTGACATACCACAATTGAAGATAAGTTTGTCCTTAAAACCTTCTTTGCATCCTCCACTCATATAAATTTCTTTGGAACTAACGATTTACTGTGTTTGGTATCAGTGCAAGAAGCATTTTTCCTTCTAATTTTTTTAACCAATGCATTCTGAAATATTTTCAGAGACAGTGGCCTCTAATTTCCACTTGATCATCTCATTTCCTTTCTTAGAGGTGAAACTAGAGAAATTAAAACTTACCACCAGCAGAAAACTCAGAAGAAAAATCAAATTGAATTTGGAAAGGAGAATGGCTTGGTGTTTTATTACATTAGTGAAAGACAGAAAACATCTACAGTCAGAATTACTGGCACATGAGACCAGTGAGTGGGCAGTTCCCTGCACAGAGTGGGAAGAAGAGAAGGTCTATCACAAGTCCACAGCAGCTTTTCCCCAGGAGCAAGGCAGACCAAAATATCTATCATGAAGGCCACACAAGTAAATCAATGTGCACCTCGGGGCACATCTGTGTGCAAGCACACTCCTCTGCAGGTGTTTGACACATGCAGTTGATGTTTGGGCAAGCACACTGTCTCTCCTCATATAGTGGGGCCATCCACTGATCATGGATTACAAATGCCTAGCGATGCCTCCAGCCAGATACTCACCTCCTTGCTTTAAAGCTGTATATCAATTCTTACACTGAAACAGCCCATGGTAGTCCAGTGCTTTTGCCCTTGTGCTTTGAAAGCCTAAAGATGAGGGGGTCAGAGGCATAGAAAGGTTACAGAATCACAGAAGGAGCTGGAGTTGGAAGGGACTTCAAAAGATCATCTAGTCTCCCCCCTCATAGTGAAAAAGTTCCTCCTTTATAATGAAGTAGTTTGTCTAAAGGTCACACTGCAAGTTGCTGGAAGAGAGCAGAGAACTGACCCAAGCGTCCCCACTCTTGATTCATTACGCTCTCTGAACATTTCCCCCATCTCCTTCTGCTCATGTGAGTTACTGGTATAATCCTACATTATGTATTAATCTCAAACATGCATCTCATCTTCAGAGGTGGATGCATATGCTCACTCTATCAAAGACATCAAGTTAGCTAAAACAGGGAAAATTAGTAAATGCACATGCTCTAAAAAACAGTCTGAATCCAGCAACTCCAAATCCAAGCTTGATTCTGAGTCATTGAGGCAGCTTAACATTATGGGTGTGCAAGGAGAAGCCAAGACCCACACCAGCACTTCTCAGGGCCATGAGACTTAAAAGCACAAGACCTTGCCATGCTCTGTGGACCTGAGGAGAGGAAATCCTTTAAGGATGACTAGGTATATGCTTTTCTCTTCACAAACTACCACCCCTGCTTTCCTTTTGGACCAAAAAAAAATAACCTGGAATATCCTACAGGGTAAGTTGAAAATTGTCCCCTGCTGGAATTTGAGTAGAAGCAGTGAGATAAAAGTTAAGATGAAGAGGAGAAACACATACCTCCAGTGGCTGTACACTTAAATGTTGAGCAGAAGATGAATGTGGCCACTGGTTCAGAAAATGAAGAGGACATTTAGCCCTCCTGTTCTTCAGAAGAATAAAATGATACACATTGGAAGTGGTTCCCATTGTAACTTTGCATTTTACTGAAGAGGAGAGGAGTTGCATAATGCATAAGGAGCTTTAAAATTAGACTAAACTTTAGCAGTTCAGATGCTTAACTATTTTATAAACAAACCTCTTAAATTTATATGCCTACCTATTATATACTCCCTAACCTCCCACTGACTAAGCAAACCAGCACATTTTGCTGTCCCACAGGCCTGTTGACAACTTCTGGTATCTTTTCAGCCATAAACTAAGGTATACTAAGGTAGGACAGGTCTGCAAACAGCATAGGGTGAAGACAATTTGAGCAGCCAGTGACCAAGAGTCACTTGAGTGACCAAGAGTCTTTTGCAGGGAATTTCAGCAGCCACAAAACACTCCCGCAAAAGTGTGTGTCAGGTACATCTTCACCTGGAAAAAGAGACTAATATAGTGGTTGTTATGTTACAGCCAGTGAAAAAGCACTGATGTCCTTCCCTGCAAGACTCTTGACTCGAGCTGCTCTGGGTGATGATGGAAGGACTGAGTAAAGGGTCTCACAGGGTTTACTCATATCTTGCATTTGTAGGGGGCTAGGGGGAAACAGACCGAACTTCCCCCAAAAGAGCTTTATTGAAAGAAGAAATAGGCAGCTTCTAAATCCATTACTAAGCACGCTCCTGCCTTAAAGCTGTATAAAACCTGTGAGTAACTTCAAGCAGCTTAAGCTTTATGTTGCCCTTTTAATCTATCAAACCCAGGAGCGCAGGCATTATCCTGCCACCAGCCCTGGGTGGCCATTGTACAAGTAAAGACTGGATGACTGATAAATGGAAATCCACCACTTTGGCAGGACTGGCTGGAGACTCCGCGCTCTGAGGGCTGTTTAGCAGTTTAGGTGTACGTATCTTAAGTTTTTATGCTGGATTCATCTCCAGCTGAGCTAGATGTCACATAAGAACTCCTTTCCTGCAGCACAGTATCCAGTAAATTTTACCAAGAAACACAATTTTTTTTCCCAGTAACAAGACTGCCACTCCGATGACATAGGACAGCATGTCTAGATGCTAGACTCATTTATGTGCAAGTAATATTCTCATACCTGGCTCATCTGGTTTCTGATTTTGGATTATTCCCTCTGTTGGGACTCAGAACTCTATTACTGACTTTGACACACACAGACCGTCGTTAAAAAGGCACCTAGATGATGCTGCCTAATGTCTTTTACTATTTTTTGCCTTTCACAGATGGGATTGCTCATATCTCAGCTGAAATCTATGCTTTTGCATAACAGTAGGTATGTGTCTAATGTAGATACTAGGACTTCAGGCTCTGCGTTCTTTAAGCAGCTCTTGGGCAAAAGCTGCCTTTTTCTTAGGCACTATATGCTTCCTTCCCAGCAGCCCAGATCTGAACATTTAGGGACATTCCTGGAATACATTGAACAAGGATTATAATGGAGAGAATGACAGGGGACAGACCCGAGAGTGATTTCTGCCCTAGCAGGATGCAACCCCTAGAGCTACCAACCCTCTCCCGTGCAGGAGTGGGCAGCATGCAGTGCAACAGCCCAGACTCCATCCCTGTCTCATCCTGGGTGTACAGAGCAGTTTCATTACACAGGTACTGAATTACTGGAGCACATACTCGGTTGATCAAAAGAATTCCAGCCCTTCAGCTGCAATCATTTGCATGGCCTGATTTTTGCAGTTTCCCCTAATTGTTTTACATGTAGGTATGCATTGGTTTGACTTTTTTTTTTCCCTGTTAAGTTCATTTTCTTCTACCTTGATTCTCTTTCTGAAGCAAATGCTAACCAGCTTCAAAATAGGATGTTAAACATTAGCATCCCAGGCAGAAGAGATACACAGTGATTATGAAACATTATTCTACTTGGGCAAACATGCTGCATATTTTCTCCTGCATAAAGCCTATGATAATCCTACCAAGAGACCAACTATTTTTACAGCTAAGGCTCCACTTAAAGAAAAAAAGCAAATCAAAAAGCATGTTCAATGGTGCAAATTTTGGGCCCATGTCATATCCTAACAAGTTGTTCTATCAGCAATGAAATGATTTAGATGAGTATCCCTGTCGCTCCTTTGAGATGTCTGGTAAATGGTGAGCTCACATCACAGCTTTTTCTCCTACACCAGTAAAGAGGGAGTGGGAATACGCGTTGTCAGGGTCTCTTTCCTACCTGGCTGTCACCAAACTCGTAAGAACCTGGTATATTTGAGACTTCCCATCTAATGTGCATGAAAGATCTCAACCAGTTTAAAGATTACATGGATTACACATAGTCAGATACTCCAAGTTATGATGCAAGTCTTATTTTCTTAGGAATCTGTGCTGAAAGAGGGGAATAATGGTCTCATTGGCTGTGAAAAAAAGCCAGGCCAGTACAGCATAACTGCCACAATGAAGTCAGGAGAGAACAGGACACCCCTGGAGAGTCGCAGCACCAGACTGATTTGGCTTAATTAGCATATATTTAGCGCTAATCTCAATTGGAGACCTCTTCTAAAGGGGCAAAGTGAGTAAATCTCTAGTTACAGGAACCTGTTTTGAAGGTACTCCCCCAACAGGAATAAATCTGATGAAGACTGACCACGCTTACCTTTCGCACAGGCAGCGCTGCCGCATGACTGACCGGACAGCTACTCATGTGCTGAGACACACACACTAACACTGTGCTAAAGCAGAGCCAGACACACACACTAACACTGTGCTAAAGCAGAGCCAGAGAGAGGTTTTTCTACTCTCGATGAAGGTGATATTCAAAAGGGATGAATTAATCCGTAATGAAAGGGAATAATTCTGGTTTTGCTCTGCACCCAATTCCTGATCTGGTGGTCCCACCCCCTCTTGCCAAAGCTTTCATCTGATCCTTTGGTACCCACTGCTTTGCTGGGTTAATTTTCTACTAACTGAACTGGAGTCAGACCAATACCTCCCACTGGTACATTGGAGAGAGAGGTGAAATCACTTGGACAGCAAGAGGGGAAAAAAAAAATAAATTCCCTTTTATGGGGGCAATTAAGCCTGTTGGATTAGTTCAGGCTTCTCATGAGATCTCTTCCAGACTGAACTGGAAGAAGATCAAGCCCAAGACAAGCAGGGGTATTCCTCTTAACTTGTGAAAGCATACCAAGCCAAAATCACTGCGTACTCAGTAGGGTGGTGAAGATGAGATTGTTGCTGCCTGCATCCAGGCCTTAGTAATTTATTTTTTTTTAAATGCCAAATGCTCAGTTGTTTTGGCCTCCCTCTCAAAGGTTTCCAGACAAATCATTAGTAACACACATTTTTCTCAACACTGGACCACCACTGATTAGTAGCAGGCCTGTTTTAACTAGGTTGAAGGGTGTAGAGGTGCTCATTGTCCACACTCACTTGGCTGATAAACAGTTCAATAGTAACAGCGGGCCGAATTAACAGATGAAGGCAGATGGGTTTATGGAATAGGGAGGGACTGAGAGAGAGGTTATGCTGAGAGAGCAGAAGGATTGGAAAAAGATCAACCAAAAAAGGGCCAGCATGTTAGGCCATATGTCTCTTCTAAACATTTTTTCTGCTCTTGTTGCTTGATTGTCACAGTGCTTCATAATTATCTGTTGTTTTGTTCTGAGACGCTGAGGGTTTGTTTTTGCAGCCGATGCTCCCCCCGCGTCCGAGCGAGCCACGCCACACGCGCCATCTTGTGTGGGGTGCAGACCTTTGCTCTTTGTGCAAACGTCACGGTAATAGGAGTCCAGCTATGCTAAGCACAGATCCACAGCCACCCTGGGTAGTTCTGCGGTGTCATATCCACCTCCCCATGCAAATACAGTTGGAGATAAGTCTGGCAGGGGTTCAGTTGCCACTGTCTTCCCTCATCTGTCAATCTATCCTACTAATAAAAGGAAAAAGTGGATCTGCACTTAAATAGCATATCCCTTCCAATTGCAGCCAGAAGAACCTATTATGAAATATCTTAATCACTCAGGACAGATGTCCTGAGCTTATACGCAGCCCTCTGCCACATTTCTGACAGGCTTTGATTGATATCAACCATGCCAGGTTTAAACTTCAGTGGCCAGTAATGAAACACCAGCTTGAGTCCCTAACCCTAAAGCTGGCAATGTTAAAGCAAGCCATCTGGCACTCAAAGGCCTATTTTTTCCACACCTAAAACCATACAGATTTTCATAATAAATTGTTACTCTATTGAATAGAAGAAAAGGACAACAGGAAGACAAAAGCAGTAGGATGCAATACCTCTCCCATAGTTGCATTATAATTGTTTGAAGCTTTCCTCCCTAGCACCCTGGTGTAGCCAGGGTGCACTATCACTCCCTTTTCAGTTTGCAGTCAGCAGGTCTCAGGGCTTTGTCACCTGAGCGGCGTGGTAACAAGCATTCATCCAAGATGTGGCCAGCTCTACAGCCTTGGCTGCTCCTCTTGGCCGCAAGTGCTGCCTGCTCTCCTGGATGAGCCCTGTTCCTCCAGCTCCACTCTTGAACATCTTGCTCTTGTTCTGCCATCTCTTCTAGCTAATTATGAAGGCTTTGTTTGTCATTGCTGCTCTTCTCTATCAGCATCTGATCTCCTCTTCCTACTAAGTTGTATGCAGACATAGCAATTGCTTTTAGTCCTCAGCCCCCAGACTGACATCTGAAGTCATGTAGACAGGCTTTAAACTATGCCACACATTACTGTATATGGCCAGTCACTGAGAAATTATTACTCCATATACCTAATTTGTCTATCTCTTCTTTTAAAATACAAGTTACATGATTGACAGCTCCCAGCTAGGAAGACTGAGAGTCAGATTTACAGGAGTTAGATCTACCAGCTTGCTCTTTGGCATCTACTAGCTCTACAGAGCACCACTACCTGCTTTTACATGCTCATCTAACTTCTGATCTCTAGTTAGAACCAATACATATGAGGAGTTCTTGCCACAGAGAAGTCCCTGAAGTCCTCAAGCGTAACTCCCTTTTTTTCTAAGTTGCATGATTTGCACCAGGGATGTTCATTAGCCCCATCAAACATTTCAATCTTAAACTTAAAGGTCAGCCTGAAAAAAATAAGCAGTGCTTTCATGCTCAGCATGAAGTAAAACTAATTCCTTTCCTTTCAGCAGTTTGTCTTAAAAGACATTACCATTAGGCATTAACTGTTGGAAGAAGCTAATGACTAGTAAACACAGCAAAGTTCTATGTGTACATAAAACAAACACATATTATGTACCACTGCACGGTACACAGAGATGAGAGAAACATCAGGTCTACTGGACATACACAGATGCAGTACAAATCCTGTCTTCTCATGAATACATGTGAAGTAACAGAAATTTAGGCCTTGGCAGTTCTGTCGAACTTCAGTTACACCTGGGATTTCCTTCTGGATAATGCTGGGCATCTTTAATCCTATGACAAAGTCCACACCCATGTCTCCAGTTCACATCTAAGGTAGACTTTAAGAGAAGCTGCTCCTTGCCCAGCAGCTCTACATCCAGCCCAGCATCAGGCAATCAGCACGGGCACACATCTGGCTCCCACAGTACTCGCAGAGACTGTTCTCCATGGGGAATTTAGCAAATGAGCTGTTCATAATGCACCAGCCTTGCATTTCAGCTATATTGTCTCTGCAAAGCTAACAGGAGTAAAAAGCAATAAAACCTGTTTTGACACTGTTAGCAGATGTGACTGACTACACACCATTCTGTTGAGTAAGTAGGAGCTTCACATGTTACGTCCTGGAGCTGAGCCATGCAGTTTGAAACAGAAGAAGCATGGACAGAATTATGGACAAGTCACATAGAGCAGCAGTGGCTGAATTCCCTGTGTGTCCCACATGTACAGGAAAAGCATCTAGGCTTGACAGCTGAGCCCTGGAAGTCAGCGCTGGTGGTGTGCCAGTGTCTCTCCAAACTACCCATGCACCCACGAAGGGTCACTGGCCACCACAGAGCAATGTAGTAGCCTTTTCTGCTGTGAAGGAATAGTCTATGCTGCAGCCCCTTCTCCCTCCCAGAGTCCACTGTTGTAGAAGTGAGAAGGAAATGGCATTGCAGTGTTTCTTTCTGTAAGACTAATGATAAAGAGGTCTTGAATTTTCCTGCCAAGGTAAGAGTTTTTACAGGAGGGACACGAGCAAGTGCCAGGAGCAGGGTCTGAATCCAAGATAAAAACGGCATCTGGTGGGAAAAGGAGACCTGATCCAGAAGTGATATTAGAGGACAATTGACACATGAGCAGGAAGAATGTTATCAGAGTCACTGGACACCCAGAGCCTGAGTGCATTCATTAAAGGGTTTTCTTGCCTTTCATATCTTCCAGTCTTAAAAGCATTAACCTGCAGCTGAAACAAGCATTATCCCTGCAGGGCCAAACTCAGATATATCACACTGATTTATATCCAGAATAATTCATTACTGAGACCAGAATCTGTCCTTAATTATTATGAAAAAGCATCAGTATCAAAGTTCAGCATTATCTTGAGGTCCAGAGGTATATACTCTTAACTCCAATGCAAGCATCCATTTTAGTGTTCTTGTGCTTCCCAGCCAAGGAGTCAACTATTGCTGGTTTTGGTTTTAAGAAATGTTACGGTTACATTACAGCTTAAATGTTTTAAATGCTTTTTTAAAAGTCAAAAAAATTTAATTTCCTCATGATTAATATCTCCCAGACTTTGTACTTCAGAGCAGGGATAAGGAAGTAGCGGAAAAGAGGATGTCTGGCTTTGCTATAATCCAATGATTTTCAGTAGACCTTATACACATCTGGCCATGCATGGATTAATGCTGTGTATATAATCAAAGCATTCAAAGAAGAGAGAGGAAATACAGCTTCCACCACAGTTAGCCAGAGCTGCCTGGAGAGCATCTATGTAGACCAGAGTTCTTTGTGGACTTCAGGATTCGCCTACTTTTGGCCCATAACAAAAGTCTCCAGTGAGTAAGGTGGCACATGAGTGTTCTCAGCTGTGCTTTATTACGGCCAGAATTTATCCTGCAACAACTTTTCAGCTATGATCCATTGGCGTAGAGCACTACTCTTCCACATTAATTGTCCTCAGTTTACAGACTCTCATATGCCTTCCTGCCAGTGCAAGTTGCCTCTCCAGGAAGCCTGGGGCAGCTAATAGGAACACAACTTTCCCAGGTAAATTGCATCCCGCTGGCAGATAGTTGGGGGGTTTTTGCCAAGCTGATCAAATGCTAAGTCTGACTGACCTACAGAAAGCTGCAACATCTCTCTTGGAAAATGACTCCTACCAAAAATAACACTCCCTAAAATAAAATCCATAATGCAACATCCCTTTTACTCGTAGAACTAGCTTGAGACACCCTGCCTGACGTTCAGGCACTTCTGGGTAGCGATGCAAGAACCTTAGGACGAGAGTTATTTTTTCATATAGCTGCTTTAAATAGTGTGGTGATATTTTTAGTTTTACTATACCCTTACACTGTTTAAAATGGTATTCTTTTAAAATAGCCTCTGCAGTACCAGTGTTCTATGCTGTGGTCAGAAAATTGAGTTCAACTTCACACTCAGTATTTGCATAAATCTGATGCTTTTTACAAATTATGCTCTTGCATCCAATTATTCTTCTCTCAAACTTCTCGACTGATCGAAGTGTTTCTGACAATTTTCAGCTTTTACCCCAAATAATATGAATTATGACACCTAATATAGAGTCAAAGCAAGCAAACTAAATAAAATCAGGAATAAATAAAGGGAAAGAAGGATTCTTGCAAAAGAATCCCATGCTGATTTTGGCCAGTACCAAGCATCAGTAATAGAATTGCTCTTTTTCTGCAGCACTATATTTTGGACCTGTAGAAGAAGTCATAATTTTGCCCATTGTTGGAATACACTAAGCAATATTGCAAGAGGATGACCACAAATGTCTGATGACCATGCTGCAAGTCCAGATGCTAGGAGTCAGGTCCTGGCTCCGCCAGACTTTCTGTAAAGTCTTGGGTAAATACTTCAACGTACCTGCTGTGTCTGTTCCTTATGTGTAAAAAGGAAAATACTGCTTTACCCAGGGAAATGTCACCAAGCAATAAACCAGAGTGGATTGTGAGAATTTCAGGTTAGATGCATGTTATGAACTGAGAAGATCATGCAACTGTTTGGACAGACAGGACAAAATACAGATGGAAGTGCAGGAAATTGACATTTTTTTCAAGGGCATTAAAAAGGTAAACAGTGTAATTTTTGGGGGCAGACCTTGCTTTTCAGGGTCTGAAAACGAACAAGTTATTGCAGCCTAAAGCCAAACTTCAGGTCTAATTCTTTGTGATTAAATTGGTGTTGAAATAACACAGAAATGGACTATTATATCCTGAAGATTTTTAGTTTCCAGTATTGTTAAGGTAAAAATTGCTTCATGACCTCTCATAATATTTCCAAGCATCTTTAAAAAGACAACAAATGACAGGCACAAGCTGCAGAATTGTAAGTGGAAAATAAGTGATACTGAATTTCCCAGTTCTCCAGTGGCAGACCACTTGTCAGTTAACTGGGTAATACTGATTTTACTAGCTTAAGCCCTCTTGATTTATTGAATTTATCCTAAATATGCCCACCTGTATTAGAGGACAAGAACAGGTAACACATAGAAATTCTTCAGGGGAGAGTGAAGGACAGATTGAGCTACCCAATGCCATTTTTTATTGTAGTGTGTGAGCTCTTTCAATTGGTAAAGCTCTACAAATCTCAAAAAACCCACCCTCAAACCTGGATACAAGCAGGAGAATCAGCGATGCAGAGATCTTTACTGTTAAACTTCCCAGAGTGATTTTGTATCGGACAGAGCAGGAAACCAGCACAACCACACTAAGTTGGGAAGTTAAATAATGCTGGAATTTTACTTTATTCTCTTGGATGTGTTATTGCCAGATGAAGAAGCAGGAACCTTTCAGAAGCACAACCACCTACAGTGAGGCAACAGATGAGTGGCAGAGCATTTATTCCCTTTGTACTTTGGGGTTTTTTGGGTTGTTTCTTTTTCGTTAGTCATGATGCTGATAGCTCTGCTCAGTGGTGATTTGTGGCTATCATGTCAGTGGAAAACACAGCCAGGGAGGATCAGACAAAAAGGCTGGCTGGCCAGGTTTTGCTTTCAGACTGTCGTCAGCAGATAGGCAAAAAGAACAGACCAAATGGTAACCACCACACACAATGCAGATCATTGCACTTCATGACCCAGTGATGCAATTTCATAGATCGCTTATGCTTGGGTAAAAGTGCTGAGGTCAACATAGATGAGCTTATTCCCCTTCAATTCAGTCTCTGCAACATGTGCATCCCTCCTGCGTGGACATGGCTGTTGCGGTAATTCCCTTCTTCCTTTAGACATTCTCCTAATGTTTCATTAGGAACCTACAGAAGATGTCCAAGGACCCACCCATGGAGGCCTTCCTGATATTCCTCTAAAAGTACAGAAGAAAGTGTTTCTAAAGAAGATAGCTAAAAACTGCATCAGATTCTTGCCTTCCTTTCCACTGCCGTACTCCTGTCTCTGATGCAGGATCCTACGGAATTTATAACAAAGACAGTTTTACAGCAATGAGTTAGTAAACCAAGCTGCCAGGGCATGTCTGGGACACATCACAAAACATTAGCCAAACAGGACACCATGGCTGAGTTATTTCTAGAAGATGACAAGGGGTAAGAGGAAGAAAACCCTGCCAGTACAACCCCGCTCAATTTCATACACCACATTCTGAGTAGAAGCCTAACTTCTCTGTGTAGCAGGTTTGCCTCTGTGTGTATATAGATGAAAATCTTCTTAGTGTAGGATATTGCAGAATACATCTACAGATATCTAAAATACTTGAAGTGCTGTTTACTGTACAGGAACTATTTTATGTACATGTTCTTCCTAAACAGAGTCATTCTGTGTAATCCATTGTTGTTATTACTACCCAATCTGCTGTGTCTAATAATACTTTCCTAATCAGGAAGTGTCCTATTTTATGATTAATCCACAGGAGATATTTGGAAGTGTTTCCTCTGAAGTACATTTTTTTCTAATCCTTTCTTAGTTTTGGGGTGGGGGTTTTTTGTTTGGTTTGGTTTTTGGGTTTGGTTTGTTTAAGCATATCACAGAATAAAGATATGGAAGTGAACAAACTTCAGATTCAGGACTGCCTCCTACGAGGCTAATTTTTTCATGTCTTGACAATAATTTTGGCTTATTGTATACATTTTGGATTATAACATCTGATTAATTCAAAAATTGTTTCACAACTTTTAATCCATTAGGAAAAGATGTTCTGACAAGGTAGGGAAGTTGGAAGTATTTCCTTGTAATTAAACAATTTGAAAACTTTCTTCAGTCCTAAAGAATATATCTGTGTTTGGGATAAGCATATTCTTCAATGGCTTAATCTTTAGTTTTAAAAAGCATTTAAGGGTAGGCAAATACCCAGGTCAGAAATACTTTATCTAAACATATGCTGCTAAAGTAAAACATAAACCATTGACATTTTATTTATTATGGATATTTTCCTGATTATCTATCCTCTTTTCTTCATATTTTTCCTTGATTATCTCACGTCATGGCTACAACTGAAATTTCAGTTTCCATAGGCTTGAATTCTCTGTCTTGACATTTCATTTACTAACAAGTTGCAAATCACAGTAGAGGATGCCACTGCCATTTCCTCCTTTCATATACATACACTTCTTGCACTTGAGCTGCTCTTCTTAAAAACACAAATTGAACCAAGCTAGCAGTTGCAAGAACTGTCCTTGAGATATGGCTATCATGCAAAGTCAATGACAATAGGATAGCTGAGGAAAGAGGAGGTGTGTTATAACAAGAATAGGATGCTGTTCTCCAAAGTTCAGAGCAACCCTTGGCTCAACAAGAACATCGTTTTAAGCAATCCTTGTTATTCCTGACTCAAGAACCACACAATTTACCTCAGTGAGGAAAGGTTATTTTGAAAGGAATACAGTATTCATAGTCTTGGGAAAAGATACTGGAAGTTACAGCTGCAGAAGAGCAACTGCCACTGCTCAGACTGCATAAGTAAACATTCGAGTGACCCTATTCACTGCCTGGAAAGCCAGCATACTTTCATAGCAACCTTATGTTAGGTCAAGAAGCAATCCATCAAAAGATAAAAAGTACACTGTGAAATACCTAGTGGATGTTACTGCCATGGAGCCTTCTGACTCAGCAGTGATACGTGCTGCTGTATGCACTACACAATTTCCCCTAGTATCTTAGTCTCTTAAATGAGTTTGTTGTGAAACACTGAATGTCACCGACACTCAATTTGAGCAAAATAACAGTTCTGATGTAGTCCTTCATCTAATAAGTTTCCCTCCTGAGCACTGCCTCTGCAGATCTGTTCTTTGTAAGCAGCAGACACAGTCTGACTGTCCCAAGTGGACATTTCATAGCTGTAGTGTAGGGACAAAAAACACCCCATGAAAGGGAGAATTTAGAAGAGTTCTGAAATACAAAAAAAGTTCAGAAATTCATGTGGAAAATAGGGGATTGACTATCAGCACTAAAAGGTATCATCCTTTCAAATACTACATGAAATTGGGGAGCCAAAAGTGGAAGCTGGGATCTTGGTCAAAACCAGTCTTGGGAACCCAATACAGAAAATGTGTGTTGTTCTGTTCTCATATGCAAGAACACTTTAAATGGCCTCAAATTCTGTGAGGAGCAGCTTTCACACAAAACATACCCAGCTGCACACAAGCAATAGAAAGCAGAGCCCATATAACTACAGGTCACAGTGAATGCCAGGTGCTCTACTTACGATTTCTGACCCCATGGTCAAGGTGTGACCAGACACATCCAGCTATTTGGTCAATCTGATGTCTGGTGGGACAGGAACAGTTAAAAAAAAAGTCATGTTCTTACACAGTTTTCTTGAATCTATACCATAATTAGGAAACACCCCTCTTAGAGAGACTCAAGCGAAAACTGATCGCCACAATTTGACAGCTTTTAATGAAGATGTATACATAGGAACCACCAAATGGGAAAACAGCCTCACACAACTGTATAATTTAATAGTCTTATCTCTTGGTCATAAGACTGACATTTCAGGATGCAAGTTTGGGGTAAGAAGGAATAAAGATGCTTGGGAACACTTGCTATTGCCATCCTGACAGCTAATGAACTGGGGGTTAGGTTGGACTTTACGACAAGCCAGTCACATAGGGAACATGCATTTTCCTGTCAGCGTGGCACTGTAATAATGCATAGGCAGATCATAGAATCATAGAATGGCATGGGTTGGAAGGGACCCCAAGGATCATAGAGCTCCAACTCCCCTGCCACAGGCAGGGCCACCAACCTCCAGGCCTGGATCTACACAAGGTTGCCCAGGGCCCCATCCAACCTGGCCTTGAACACTTCCAGGGACGGGGCATCCACCACCTCTCTGGGCAGCCTGTTCCAGCACCTCAGCACTCTCTCTGTAAAAAACTTCCCCCTAATATCTAATCTAAACCTTCCTTCCTTTAGTTTTAATCCATTCCCCCTTGTCCTGCCATTGTCTATCCTTTTAAAAAGTTGAATCCCCTCCTGCTTATAAGCTCCCTTCAGGTACTGGAAGGCTGCAATGAGGTCCCCCCGCAGCCTTCTTTTCTCCAGGCTGAACAAGCCCAGCTCCCTCAGCCTCTCTTTGTAGGGCAGGTGCTCCAGCCCTCTAATCATCCTCGTGGCCCTCCTCTGAACCCTCTCCAACAGTTCCACATCTTTCTTGTATTGGGGGCCCCAGATCTGGACACAGTACTCCAGATGGGGCCTTACGAGGGCAGAGTAGAAAGGGATTTGAGCTCTGCATACCACACAAGTCTGACTATAGGAAACAATCATGCTCTGCCATCCTTCAAACCAAGTAAAACTTCATTACAACGCTGCCTGCCCAATGCTCGTGCAGAAGTAAGATTTCCTAACCACTTAAACCTTCCTATAGGCTTCTTCTAAGTCTGGCTTTTTTCCTTGCACAGAATTCATGGCCCAGATAGCCTCTAGGTCCAAAACTTTCTTATTGTTGCTTTGATACATATCATCCTAAACCAAATGCCCCCGAAATATAATGTTAGGAAGTTGGTTTCTCAGTAGCTATTTAGGGCAGAGTAAGCAGGCATTTTTATAAAAAAGGTAACAGTTTGTGCAATTTCATTCCAAGCTGGAACAGAAATTGAGAGTAATGTGCTAGCCAGCCCACAGCACCTTAAGATAATGGCTAGCTGTGAAGTGAGGGCAAACAACAGTGATGTGAAATTTGGTTAGCATCTTGGGCAGTTCAAGCATCCTTCCTGTAAGTGACTGTGCTGAGGCACATATTGTAGCCAAGGTCATGGAGAAAGTTGGCAGAGAAGTTGGAACAAGAGCCCAGAAGTTCTAATTCTCCTGAGAGAGATTTCATTTTCCTCAGATAGCTTTAAGTCAGACAGCTGAAAAGTTTTGGAAATATTGCCTGTTATTTTCTAGACACACATGTGCCTTCCTTTCTTTTCTTCCTTCAGCACACTCTTTCTGTGTCTCAAAATCTGGAGAGGTCATAAACAAACTCTAGACCAGGTTAGTGGGGAAAATCCTTCATGGACATCAGGGGTACTACTGGTGCGATTAAGGTGAGTGGGATTTAACCCCGTACAGGTGCACTGAAGAACAGTGCTGTTATTTCAGCTGGGACTTGAAAATACCATAGAAATGGATAACATTGAGGACAAAACTATTCAAGGTTTGAACTTGTTTTTCAGGTTATAACAGGGAAACCTCTTCAGGAATATTTTAGATGTCCTAACTACTGTTCATGGGAATCAATTTGCAATTACAAGTCTTTAACTCTGCTACTGAAGCATGTGGATCACAGACTCCCATTGATATTTGTTAGTTTGTTGTCTCACTAGATTACTCAAGGCATGACAAGATATTTTTGTCCCCTCTGTTGCTTCATTTGATGAAAATGCAATTTCCTTCCACCAGTCATAGTTCTGACACATAACAATAATGGCTCATAATACTACTTTGTAATATATTTGTCATAGCCTATACTGTAACCACTCTGCTCGTTTGTCAGAAAATTATACAGACAGCCAATTCTAAAGCCTCAAGTAGCTTCTGTGATTATCAGCTAGAAAAAAAAATTCCCAAGCTGTATTTTTAAGCTATTTTCCACAATCTCCCTTCCTGTCATCCCCAAAGACTTAATCTCAGCTTCTTCAGCCTTTATCTTAACTCTGCAGGAAACAAACCCAGAATTTGCTTTTGTCTTGTCCTTCCCCCTCTAAAAGCAGACTAGCATACTTAAAAGTACAGTCTGCCACATATTTAGCTTTAGAGTTTGGGGACAATGATGGAGAGAGCCCCCACATACAAGCTAAACAACTGAAGGTATCAGCAGCTGCTTTGAAAACCCACAGCATATGGAGTATTTGTGTGGAGAAGGGAGCACAGATTTGGATTCTCTTGCTCAGATTTGCCCTTCCTCAAGTCTGGCAGGGTGCTTAGCGGAGGAGTGGGGCTGCCCAGACCTGTCCTTGCTCCACTCCAGCTCCAAGCCAGAAGAACACAAGCTCTGTCAAGGCACTGCAAAAAGCTTTTGGGAACACAGAGCCTTTGCATCAGATTGGTATGTCCAGATGGTTCAGAGCACGGGTAGAGCAGAACCCAGTGTGTGCAGAGAGCTAAGCAGATGGAGTCTCCTATTGTGCAATGTAGTTCAAACATAAGTTTTGTTCAGACTTAAGAGTCCAATATTTGGGGTACATGGTTGTTAAGGATACTCAGGAATAGCACCAGCTGATATAAATGCAGTAGATAAGTCTTACTTTTATCTCAAGCTGAGTCCATTCCAGATTTGGGCAACAGTGTCTGGTATGCTTATGGTACCTTCTTCAAACCTTCTTTCGTAGCCCACAAAACAGCACCTGTATCAGGAGGCACCAGAAGTATTACAACAATGCTACTGGAGTCTCTCCCCATCCTGCTGGAAATTCTGAAGTATGTTTCAAAAGGCCAAAGCCAGTTTTCATTAAAAATAATTCATGTCATCATAACTCAAAGGGTGCATGAGAAGGTAATGTGCAATTCCAGGATACAGCATGAGTGTAGACACAAGGTGGTTAAATTACATGTAGCAGCTACTATAGATACAGGGATGAAAGACAAGTGGTATTTGTCAGCCAGACTCTCTTTTCTCTAAGTCTTAAGGGAAACATTCCCAATATTTCTACAGTCCTGATTTATTTATTTGATCATCAGTAGTGTTCTGGGAATGTGACAATCCTAAATCTGTTTGCCCATACTATCTCAAAATACTATCTCAAAGTGAACCAGTACAAACAAAAGTGTGGGCTGTAAAGGTATTTCAGTCAGTGATATATGGAAGCACAGAGAGCTTCTATCACATTCAGAGTGCAGAAAGCCTTCGGTCTTTTGACAGTCTCAGAACCTTTCCATGAAACACCATGGCTCATCCCCAGTGCTGGCACATTAAATAACAGGCTTCTGCACAAGCCCTCCCCTGGACTGAGGAATCTGGGAACCATAATACCCTTTCCACCTTGGAAAGGCTCCCTTTAGACCATGGTAAAAACAAAACACATCCTAGAGTCATAGAATGATCCTGGTTGGCAAAGACCTTCAAGATCATTGAGTCCATACGCAGCCTTCTTGGAAATTGGGACAGATGGGAACAGGGGCTCCACACCACTGCATTATGTGAAGAATTGTTAGAATCCTGAATGGATAATAGCTTTCAAAGCTCTGGAGGTAGAGCTCTGCTCTAGTTTATGCCTGAATAAGTCTGGATGCAGTCCTAACAATATCAAGTCTATTGTTCCCTACAGCAGTTCAAGCGAATTTTGCCCATCCACTGCCTACAGAAGGTGTACCAACCTGGAAGAGCCACAAGTAATCTATTTTGACAAGAGCTGCTGTAACAAGTCACAAGTTCTTATCACACCTTTGAGCCACACTAATAGCTCCAAGAGGCACTGTTTTCAGAGCGGTAAGATCCCGCCTGCACCCCTGCAGTCCTAGATACCTTTCAGAAATAAAAGGATGTTTCCTATCCACTTTTAGAAAAATGATTATTTTGGAAACTGTTTCTGAAGACCTTCTCATAACCAGCTTTATGACTAAGTTGTGCAATCACTAAAACATATACTACCCCTCTCCCAAATATACCAACACTTACTCGCTGGGCAGGTATTCTGTTGATCTGGCACTAATAAGCAATGTGTGGTGCTCTAACCTTTGGGACTACTCCTGTAGAAACCCTGCTCCAGCTTCTTGATGGATGTGACATCACATCTGGATTTTCTTTGATGGAATTGTCATTGAATTTTTTAAAATGGCACTAGCTGGCTGAATATTAGCATCCTGTCCTTGTAACATAATTTACATAGCCTGGTCGTTGATTTTTTAAACATCCCATCAGATCACTGTGCATTAAGTCAGGACCCAGATTTTCAACCATCACTAGCAATTTTCCATGCCCTGTGTGGGGCATTTTGAAGGATCCCTTTTAGCCAAACAGGAAAACATCCAACACCGAATACAAAACACAGCACTAAACCAAACACTTCTGGCAAGAGAAGTCATCTGAAAGAACCACCCACCATTGTAATCACTTGCTGATGATACATCTGTGATTTCTTTCTTTAGATAACTTTTACTCTTTCATTCAGCTTTACTTTTATATATTACTGATACCTTAGCAATGGTACTTTGTTCCTGTAATAAGCCTTGCCGTTCTCCCTGCAAGCATCCTGCTGCAAATAAAAAACCATTCCACTTATTTAGCTGCATGGAAAAGTGGGATTAAACAGTTCCTTCCTTGGCATCACATACATATCTAAGGCACACTTTTCCACCCAAGCTAATTAGATTCTCACCTCCATTAGCCTAACACCTTCCTACATTACCTGTGGCAGGTTTGTAGCAGCTAAGGGCCAGTCCAGTGAATTTTAACAAAACATTTAATTACCCTGGGACACATTCATACACCTGGATCTCACCACTGATTAAAAACCTGTAGCAGCAGTTAAGTATTGTGTTTAACAAGCATACAAGTGCAAGGTTAAGGAAGCACATTACTTTGTCTACCATTATGTCATTACTGCAATGTTGTTTTCTCCTATAACACAAGGTTTTGGTCATGTCTAAAAATAAGCAGCCCCAGAAGCATTAGTTCCTGGAAAAGCAGTATGGCTGTATGAGCCAGTGACCTTTTTGTGGCTTTCACAGCAATGAACGTAGCTGTGAGCTTCCAAGTCAGCTTTCTTTTGGTAGCTCAAGAACTGTAATTCAGCTTTTAGGTACAAGAGGTTGATTAATAAAAAGGAAGGGTTTACATGGACGCTTATGCAATTGGTTCCTGGAACTTTTCTGCCAGAAGTTGTTTTGTGTGAAAGGAAAAGAGATTTAGTCTGACATTTGCTGTCATTAGGGGGAACTAAGTGATGGGGTAAGCTGGTTCAGAACTCATTTGTGCAGGAAATCTTGTTCTTTCTGAGGATGTAGTGGGACTTAGTCTCCAGGCCAAGAAGAACTGCCACTAGAAAGAGAAACCCCCTTTTTTTTGGTAGGATCAGAGACAGCTACTTTTTCCACAACACGAACAGAATATAATCAGAATGTAGATTGCTCCTTTGATTTATTTCTCCACCCTCTCAGGTGCATTTTCCTTTCCTGACAGCAACTTCCTTTGTTCTTAATGTCAGAAAAATACCAATTACAGAAGAAATTTTCTTGAGAATAACAAGGATGAGGAGTGACTAGGCTGACCCAGCCATGTGGGCAGAAGACAGGGAGCTGCCAATACCAAAAGAGAATAAAGCAGGAGAACTTTAGTAAGGCAAGAAATCTTAACAATAAATCCAGACAGTTCATTTAGAAAACTACTATGGTGTTCTATGCATGTTGGGCCAGTTCTGCAACTGGTTCATTAATGGAATTAATGATCAATATTAGCCAAGGATCTGTCCTTTTACTGTTTGATTTAAATAGAAGAATCTCAAGGAACCATTTCAGTTTGCATGCAGACTGTGGATACGTGATCTGCATATACAGCATAAGAGAATGCAGATCAAAATAAATTTTCAAGAACAATTAATTGCATTTAAAAGTCACATTTGAAAAATCAGTTGCTCAGGAAATGGGCTTAACTGGCAGAAGAACTATTTAAGATAAATATATGTACCATTTAAACATGAGGTTTACTGGATCTCACCTTTTTCATGAAATAGTTCATACTGTTTCTCTAGAAAAGTGGTCCACTGCAGTTTTTTCTACTGGCAGAAGACATCCTACATGACTGGCATCACCCAGGTATGCTGGGACCATATTTGCACTGTCAAGATTCTGAGAACAGTCACACCGGGTCAAACAGAGTCCACCTGTATCCCGTGTTTCCAGCAGTGGCAGATGCTCAAGTAGACAAAGTGTCATCTTCCATTGCTCTGTTTGCACCCTGATAGTCATCTTACCTCCACAACCTCCCAGCTCCCTTCCCTACCTTGTGATACCTTCCCCCACTTTTTACTTCTCCCAACAGCAGATTTCTTTCCACAAGGACTTAGCAAGAAGAGTATGGAGAACTGCTCCTCTCCATCACTTTTCTCTTAAGACTGCTAGGGAAAAAGTAAAAGAAACACATCAAATACACATTAACCTGTTTTCCAAATGTGCCCACCCAAGGCAGCAAGGAGCCCAAAGACTTCTGGAGCTGAAAAAAACCTCTGTGTTGATGGCACTGTATTCAGCATCTGCAGCTGGTCTTACTCTCTTATCACTTTTCCTTAGCCTTTCCATGCTTCTGCCCTCTACTGCATGCCTCTACCAGTGAGTGAGGTCTGCCACTGTGCTATGCCCTCCCTGGAAAAGTACTTTTCCTTTTCAAAGCCACTTGCCATCAGAAAAGCCTGATGAGTAGATGTAAGCAGACATTCACTGCTGACTCTCTCCAACCCATCCATGACTAAGCCCATACCACATCCCTTCTTCAGCTTGTGAGAGAAAACTGAAGTCTCAATTTGTACCTCCCTTAAATGGAAACAATTCTGTAGCAATACCGAAGTGTCCTCCACACACACCTTTTCCAACAACTGTGTCCTCAGAGGAGTGGTAAGATCTGCAGACAGCCTGCAGGCACACCACCGTGTATTTAATGGCATGATGATGTTTGCTGGGTTTGCTCACGGCTCCTCTCCTACCAATTCCTAACACCTGATTTGATTTTTAACAACTTCTGACACTTCTGGAGAGGTCTCCAGGGTAATACTGAGCAGTAGTTCCTGGGAGCTTTTCTTGCAATATATGCACTATAGGTATTTATTCATCCTATCCTATTCTCCCTCTCTACTCTGCCCTCGTGAGGCCCCAACTGGAGTACTGTGTCCAGATCTGGGGCCCCCAATACAAGAAAGATGTGGAACTGTTGGAGAGGGTTCAGAGGAGGGCCACAAGGATGATTAGAGGGCTGGAGCACCTGCCCTACAAAGAGAGGCTGAGGGAGCTGGGCTTGTTCCGCCTGGAGAAGAGAAGGCTGCGGGGGGACCTCATTGCAGCCTTCCAGTACCTGAAGGGAGCATACAAACAGGAGGGGATTCAACTTTTTAAAAGGATAGACAATGGCAGGACAAGGGGGAATGGATTAAAACTAATGGAAAGAATGTTTAGATTAGATATTAGGGGGAAGTTTTTTACAGAGAGAGTGCTGAGGTGCTGGAACAGGCTGCCCAGAGAGGTGGTGGATGCCCTGTCCCTGGAAGCGTTCAAGGCCAGGTTGGATGGGGCCCTGGGCAACCTTGTGTAGATCCAGGCCTGGAGGTTGGTGGCCCTGCCTGTGGCAGGGGGGTTGGAGCTCTATGATCCTTGGGGTCCCTTCCAACCTATGCCATTCTATGATTCTATGATTCTATTATTGTCTTCCTTATCCCAATAAGTCAAATACTGGCAAGCCCCAGCCAGTTTATCTTCAAACTACTGACTCTACCTTGCTGTCCCTTCAGAGCATAGGAGGAACCCTAGGAGAAAGTGGCTCAGTAGCAGATACAGCCTCCACTGCAAGTTGAGTTGTTGCCACTGTGCAGCCAGACAAACACCAGAGGTAGGAAGACTAACAGCCTTTTTGGCTGCTTTCAGCTGCTCCAAGTAGTACCAGTTCCTTGTATATCTTCCATGCAGTAGCACTGAAAATAACTTCAAATAACTCAATCTACCTGCCAGTGAAATAGGTGAGGGACATTCACATGGCCAAAGTCCACATGTGCAGAGCTGTGCCTCTATGTACATTGTAGGATCAGCTTTCTTAATTATCTTATCTGACGACCTGCATAACACAGGCCATGGGACTTCATTGAATTACTTCATGTCCAAACTAGAATTTAATCTTTCAGACAAGACTTCATTCTTCACTTAGAAGTGCCCAGATAATTCACAACAAGTTGGCATCAAGCATTATTCATAATCAGAATGGATGCAGCTTTTACTGTTGCTGCTGACATTTCTATGGTCTTGCTTGCTAGACTTCTGAGTCCTCTAATTCTGATTTTGGTTCCTGTTCACCTTTGCTAAGCTAAATGGACTAAGCTCCACGATTCTTACTGTAAATCTTATTTTCTAGCCCTTCTGTCACTCTCATGGCTTATCTCATCTCCAAAATTCTCAGCACCTTTTAGAAGGGCACCCTATGTTTTGACATGCTTGAATGGCAGAAGCACCCTTGCCAGCATAACAGCTACTCTATCCTCACAGAACAATCCTTGGGTTTGCTCTTGTTTTCCAAGCGGAGCTGTAGAAGCTCTTCTGATAACAACAGCTGCAGCTTGCATTCAGGTGACTGAACTTTCCTCATACCCTGCACACCACCAACTCTAAAGCCTTCCTCACTTCCTAAGCTGCTGCATCAGTTTGTTCAGCCAGCTGAGTGCCTGCTCTCCCAGGTTAGATCAGGGACATCTAACCCAGTGACCATCCTGATGACCGACAACTCCTAGCAGGGAGTAAAAGACCCCAGTGGTCACAAAGCCATACCTTCCTAGGATACTTTTTCACTTCCATCAGCTTCCAGCTTAGGGAGTGCCAAAGCCAATGCCTGCTTCTGCCAGCTTTGCTGAACTACATGGCCAAGAGGCCAAGCTTCACCTTCTCCTGTACAAAGGTAAAGAAATTAAAATCTTCGTTATCCTCATTTTAAGACTAATTTACATATCTTTATGTGAAATTCTAAGCAGTAAGTAGAAATTAATACATATACACAGGAGTGATATAGTGAAAGAACTAAAGTGCATTTTAAAATTCCCTTGAGGACAACTCTGCAGCCTCCAAAATGCAGCTAGATTAACCAAGGGAAAACAGTTTTTAAGAGTGCTACCACAGAAAATTATAAAGCTGTCAATTTGTTGTAATCCATGTCTTAGAGTTTAGAAAGACCCTTCCAAAACATAACAGAACCTGATCTACATATTCTTCATGTTTTACTATATCTGCTATATGAATTGTACTGAATCACTTGAATAAGCTTAGGATGTTTACACATGAAGTTCCTTTGGACACACATGAGATCCTGAGGTGGTCCAGTGTTGGGGGAAGAGAGTATACTGGCTTGTAGTAGCTCTAAGCTTGCTATTTGATCTGAACTTGAAAGTAGGATTACTGTAAGGATTATATTATTGGAAATCAGCACTTTTATCAAACATCCAGAAATACATTCAGTTTTAAGAGAATGGATAACCAAAATAGATGAAAAGAAAATGGAGTTCACTTACAGTAAACTTAGGAGGTCATCATGAACACTAGGAGTCCAGTCATGATACACTAGATCATAGAAGTGCTACTGGTTCTGAGCACCATTAATTCCTATTGCAGACTGCCTCAGCTATTACAAGAACCCTCTGCAGAGATTACAAGTGAGCTCTTAACATACACAATTTAAAGCTTTGCGATTGTCTCCAGTTAAAAAGAGCATGCTGGTTTTTATCAGAAAGCCTTATCAAATTATCTAGTTTGGAATCAGCTATAAGAACATGCCAAAACAGCAACTAAAAAATAAGAAACATTGTCCAATTTTGAGCAAGTTTGACAATAATACTATAATGCCCTTGAGGACATCCTGTTTGTCACAGATCATATGAGAACAGCCAGCACTGGGGGACAAGGATGTGCATTAATGACCTCCTTGAGCTAATGGGTGCAGCATGCCTAACTCCTGCAAGGCAACAACAAACCCCAGCATGGGAAGAGGCTTTGTTTCCAAGTCCCAGAGGTTTTAATACAAGTTTCAGGGTGAAGTTCTTCATTGCTGGTTATATGCTGTTACTCTCTGATTCCCAGTGCCTACATTTCTCACAAGACTGAATACAGATTCAACCCTTTCCTAAGTTTGTTTTCTGCAGTCATGAGGTAGTAGGAAACATCTTTTTCACTTAACAGGAATGTGAACTCTTGCTATTGGACAGGAACCTATAGATGCAAAGCACTACAAAGCAAGATTCAGTCTTTCCCTCAACGTGGGAAACAACTTTGAGGGCCTGTGAAACTGTTATCAGCAATGTTGTCTTTCATAAAGTACAAAATAAGTGTTAAAACATTTTTTTCTGAAATAATGGAAATTAATATTTGCACATTTAAAGTCATTTTAGCTTATTGATTGTCCTCATCCATTTGTCCAAATTGTAGTAATGTAGGAAGCCATCTAACTACTGCCTTATCCCAAAATATTTTTCTTTAATATGGCAAATATAATCCAGAAGCCCCAAGGATTTGTCCTCCAGTAGATGTAAGCCCTCTACTCTACCAATACATTTATAACCACTGATTTTAATTTAATCTCACCCAAATAACATGAGATTTTAAACATTCACAGAATCACAGAATCGTAGGGGTTGGAAGGGACCTCCAGAGATCATCGGGTCCAACCCCCCTGCCAAAGCAGGCTGCCTAGGACAGGTTGTCCAGTTAGGTGTCTGTCGGGGAAGACAGCAGGCCTGCTGGCAGCCTAGCTCTCTTCTCCCAAGATTTAGGGCCTGACAATATTATTCTGCTCTCATGAGAAAGGAGAAGTTACTCATGCTGAGAGGATCCTAATAATCACATTCTCAAAGCACAGTGGCCTTGTTGATAGGGGTACAGGCTACCCTAAACCAAGAAGCAGTTATGGGAAGGTATTTGGGAGTAACAGAACATGTTAGGAACCAACCATAACAAGAGGTTCAAACCAGCAGGTGTGCGGATGTTTTTAGGTATTAAAGGTAAACTAACAATATTTTGCTACAAGATAGGTTTATCAGAACTGGCTATAATTACTAACCAGTCAGTACGGTGTGAACAGTGTGTGTAACCAATTAGCAGTTTTTTAGCTTGCCACATTTGCAGTAATAAAGGTATATAATCTGTGTGATTTTACCTAATAAAATGGCTTCACCTAAAATTCATATCGAATTGGATGTTGCTCTCTGCTGGTCGCCACAGGTGTCCACATGGGTCTTGAATATTTCCAGAGAAGGAGACTCCACAACCCCCCTGGCCAGCCTGTCCCAGGGCTCTGTCACCCTCACTGTGCAAAAGTTCTTCCCCGTGTTGGTGCGGAACTTCCTGTGCTCCAACTTGCAGCCATTGCCCCCTGTCCTGTCCCCATTTGTGATCCATTTGTGGCATGCAGCCTCTTTCCAAACACTGGCAGGAAACACTCCTAGTAACCACTGCAGAGAGGACATGACTAAATGCCACCTGCCAAACTGGTTGGCAATACTAGCTTTCCTATAGGTTTATTGCATGCCAGGTGTTGGTGCTGCCTTCCCACAAGCCCTTCAGCGTGGAATGCTGCAAGCATTATTATTTCTATTGTACCTATAATTTTTTTCTAATTAAATATTTTAATGGTGACAGATTTTTAGATGTAGGTATTTTATTTTTAATCCACACAGTAATATAAATAATTCAGTCAGAGTATCTGGAGCCAACAGGTCAGCAAGAGGTCTTGGCAAGTCAGGCAAACCATGAGGCTGTCAACCAAAACACAGCTCAGCAGAAAGGAGAAAGGATGGCCCAGGACTGCTACAACTTATTTATCAGCAGATTCCTCCTAGTACTACCTCAGATTTGTACCTTCTTTTACTACTGCCTTATTTACATGTTTCAGTTAAAGCTGATCACAGAAGTCCAGTGAAAGTCAAAAAGGGATTTTTTTCAATGCACACCCACAATAGATATCTATTTTAAAGCCAGATCTCAGTACAACTTGCTTGGCTATGACTCATATCAGTCATTTCAGTCTAGTGCAGAGTTACAATTGCATGCTTTGGCTTTGATGCTGCCACTTCACTTGCAGTAATAGGAACCAAAAAAGTCAACACTGGATTTTAGGCAGCATGACCTGTGATGCTTCCTAGCAATAAAAACTTTTAGGACGCAGTGTGACCAAGACACACTGCTGAAGTTTAGCAACCAAACCCACCTCTGGAGTCTTCAGCACAGGAAAGACATGGGCCAGTTGGAGGGAGCCCAGAGAAGGGCCATGAAGATGATGAGAGGGTTGGAGCACTGCTCCTATGGAGACAGGCTGATGGAGTTGGGCTTGTTCAGCCTGGAGAAGGGTCCAGGGGGACCTTACAGCAGCCTTCCAGTACCTGAATGGGGCCTACAGAAAAGATAAAGAAAGACTGTTTACAAGGGTGTGTAGTGATAGGACAAAGGCTAATGGGTTTAAACTAAAAGAGGGTAGATTCAGACTAGATGTAATGAAGAAATTTTTTACAATGAGGGTGGTGAAACACTGGAACAGATTGCCTAGAGAGACAGCATTTCTCCTGGAAACAGGAGATCCAGGTTCGTTTGTGTTGGGTTTCTTTGTGGTTTTTTTTTCTTGACAAGACCCTGCCCCAAGCTGCAGCTCAGCACATCAGGCAGGAGGGTACAGAGGTCATAGAATCATTCTGGTTGGAAATGGCCTTTAAGATCATCAAGTCCATCCACTAATCTAGTAACCTTAGTCCATCACTTAACCATGTCCCTAAGCACCACATCTTCACATCAACTACCTCCAGGCATGGTGACTCAATGACCTCCCTGGGCAGCCTGTTCCAGAGACTGACAGCCCTTTTGGTGAAGAAATTTTTCTTAACATCCAATCTAAACCTCCCCTGGCACAACTTGAGGCCACTTCCTCTTCTCTTGTCACTTGTTACTTGAGATAGAAGACCAACATCCACCTGGCTACAACCTCCTTTCAAGTAGTTGTAGAGAGCTGTAAGGTCTCTGCTCAGCCTCCTTTTCTCCAGGATAAATAACTCCTCACAAGACCTGTTCTCTAGACCCTTCACCAGCTTCATTGCCCTTCACTGGACATGCTTCAGCACCTCAGTGTCTTTCTTGTAGTGAGGGGCTCAAAAGTGAACACAGTACTTGAGGTGAGACCTCACCAGTGCCAAGTACAGTGAGACAGTTTCTTCCCCGGTCCTGCTGGCCACACTGTTTCTTATAAAAGCCAGGGTACTGTGGCCACCTGGGCATACTTCCAGTTTGTATGTTGGCTGTTGACCAATACCCCCAGGTCCTTTTCTGCCAGGCAGCTTTCCAGACACTCTTCCCCAAGCCTGTAGTGTTGCATGATGCTGTTGTGACCCAAGTGCAGGACCCAGCATTCAGCCTTGTTGAACCTCATACAGTTGGTCTCGGCCCATTGATGCAACCTGTCCACATCCTGCTGTAGAGCCTGAAGCAGATCAACAGTCCCACCCAGTTTGTTGTCTGCAAACTGACTGAGGGCAAACTTGATCTGCTCATCCAGATTATAGATAAAGACACTAAAGAGAACTGGCCCCAGTACTGAGCCCTCTGGAAGACCATTTGTGACTGGCTATCAACTGAGTTCACCACAATGCTTTGGACCCAGCCATCCAGCAAGTACTTTTATCCAGTGAAGAGTGCACCAGTCCAAGCAATGAGCAGCCAGTTTCTCCAGTAGAATGCTGTGGTAAATGGTGCCAAAGGCTTTACTGAAGTCTGGGTAAACAAAACGCACAGCTTTTCCCTCCTCCACTAAGCAGCTCACCTTGTCATAGAAGGAGATCAGGTTTGTCAAGCAAGACCTACCTTCCATAAATCCATGCTGACTAGTCCTGATCACCTGGTTGTCCTTTATGTGCCATATGATGGCATTCAAGAAAATCTACTCCATAACCTTCCCCAGAACTCAGGTCAGACTGATAGGCCTGTAGTCCCTTGGATCCTCCTTCTAGACCTACTTGTAGATGGGCATCACATTTGCTATATTCTGGTCAACTGGGAACTCCTCAGGTAGCCAGGACTGCAGATAAATGATGTAAAGTGGCATGGAGAGCACTTCCTCCAACTCCCTCAGTACTCTTGGGTAGTGTCTAAGCAGGTCACTATTTCCCCTTGGGTTGTGGGGGCTTCATTCTGCTCTTCTTTCCTGTCTTCCAGCTCAGGGGGCTGGGGACTTGGAGAGTAACTGGTCATACTGTTAAAGACTGAGGCAAAGAAGGCATTAAGTACCTTAGCCTTTCCCTTATCCTTTGTCACTATGTTTCTCTCCACATCCAACAAAGGATGGAGATTCTCCAACCTCCTCTGGTTGCTAATGTATTCATAGAAACATTTTTATTGTCTCTTATGACAATAGCCAGATTAAGTTCTAGTTGGGCTTTGGCCCTTCTAATTTTCTCCCTGCATAACCTCACAATTTCCTTCTAGTCCTGAGTTGCTGCTCCTTCCTCCAAAGTTCATAAACTCTGCTTTTGTCCTGAGTTCCAGCCAAAGTTCCTGGCCCAGCCAGGACAGCCTTCTTCCATGCCAGCTCATCTTCTAGCACAAAGGGATGTCTTGCCTCTGCACCTTTAAGATTTACTTCTTGAAGAATGTCCATCTTTCTTGGACTCCTCTGCCCTTCAGGATTGCCTGCCAAGGGAATCTGTCAACCACACTCCTCACCAGGCCAAAGTATGCCCTCTGGAAGTCCAAGGCAGCAGTTCTGCTGATGGACCCTCCTTACTTCTCTCAGAATTGAAAACTAATTTCATGATTGCTATGCCCAAGATGGTCTCCATCTATCACATCACCCACAAGTCCTTCTCTGTTCACAAACAGATCCAGGTGCTCCTCACTCCTCCCAAGGAAGCTGCATTGCTGTGCAGTGATAAGCACAAAACTATCACACCAGCAAGGAGAGCAAGTGACAATGTGGAGAGGGAGCACTGAGCTCTAGGGGAAGACCTGTGTTGCAGCCACAGCTAGGATTGTGCTTTAGCAGCTTAATGTTTTAGTTCAAAATAAGTAGCTCTGGGAGCAGGGATGAGAACCCAAGCTTCCTGCTTGGTGGCTGCCATATCGAAGAGATTAATCATGACTTCTCATTTGTATTTCCTTCCCACAAACACCTCTCATTGCCTTTCATAAGAGGGAGGAAAAGCAGCTTTTAGAGAAAGGATACTGGTGGCTATGATTACCCAGGGGATGCCAACCAATTAGGATGAGAAGGATTCAGAGCTCAGCCCTGCACTTAACACATCCTATTGAGTACATCCAGACCGGTGCGTATTGATTTCCAGTAGGTCCCAGCTCCCCACGCTGGCAGGCATGAGCTCCTCCTTGCAGCACAACCTTCCCTGTGCCAGATAGATGCCAGGTCCCACTGCAGGGCTTTAAAATATGCACTGGGATTTCGGGGCTCCCCTCCTACAATGCATGCCACTTGTCCAAGGTGGGCAGAAAGGATATGATAAGATCTTGTTGGAAGCCCTAGGGAACTTTTCCTCCTTGCCTCTTTTGCTTGTTATGAAGCCAAGCCTTACTGGAGTTTCGTGCACTGTACATTTACTGCCAACACATAGAATATATACTTGGTTTTGCCATCAGAATGGCAAGGCTAATAAGAAACTTCAGAAAAAAATGCCTCTTTGCCCATATAACACATGTTCATTTCCAGCCAGGAGCATTCCTGAGACTAGTCTGTGGTGCATGGCCGGAGGAAAACAATGATGTTGTGTGTAATTATCAGGCAGTAAGTCAAAGATGGACAGCCTCCTACTGTTCATCTTTGTGTCCAACATACAACAGGAGGTGGCAATCTGCCCACCTCATGCAGGCAAGTAAACCTCAGTCTGACACTTTAAGTCATCATCTAGTCTACGAGGCTAGCAAAGGCCTTTGTGTTCAAGAGGAGGAATGATGTTCCTTTTCCCTTTTTTAAGGCATATGAATTAAAGATCAAGGGTATATCCTCCGGGTTTTATTTCTTCTGTGAAAGACCATATTTGGTTTCATCAAATAGACAGAAAAATACCTTATAAAATAATGACCAAAGCCTTCCAGTTGTCATAATAGCAAATGTAGAACAAATGCGCTGGCTGCACCCCTATTTACTTAGCAGCATGAGGCCAGGTTGATAACAGGAAGAGCTTAAGTGGGAGAAAAAGAAATACATTTGTGTAGCTTGCTGCATTTTAGAAATTACAAGTTCACATTTTGATTCAAAGGAAGCCCAGAAAGTTTAGCCAAATATCAAAGGGATCACAGAAAAATAGTGGGGATTATTGCCTATTTGAATAAAATAGAAGATCAAAGTATTTCCGAATGAAACATTTACAAATACTGTCAAGATTTGAGAATTATTAATTTAATTCTGAAAATCTGGATCATTATAAATTATCCATGCACATGAATTTTAAGAGTAGTTCTTAACTGCAAGTATAAGAGGCGGAAATGATGGCCACAAGTGTTCCAGAGTAAGAGCCAGGCCCTTGGAACACATTCAGAAGTAGCTGAATGAACAACTAAAACAAAAGGAGCAGAGGTATTTAGGTACATGAGGACCCAGAGGTGCTTGAGATCTCCCTTCTTAAAGCTTAACTTTCCCTCCAGACACCATAGCATTTCCCATGTCCTAGCAGAGGTAGATGTGTGGAGAGTGCATCTGCTTCAGAAAGGCTCTCCCGTGCCCCTGAAGCATACATGAGTCAATAGAAAACAGCTCATAAGATTCTAAGAAAAAAAGCCTGTTTTAAAAATAGCTTGTAAACCTCCTTGTAACTTGCCTTTAAGTAGATTTAAGATCTATTTAAAAAGCCTACCAAGCACAACTCCTACATATCATGTATTTCAAAGGTAGCTGAAAAAATATACTGCTTTCTTTTAGCCCTAAGCTTTCTGTTGCAGATCTGAGATTTTTACATTTCTGTGGTATTTCACAGGCACAGAAGTCTAGGAAAGACTAGTCCTGCCCTGAACCATGCAGTTTGTGCCCATGCTGACCTACCTGGACAACTTTCCCGTTCTAGACTTGAAGTGTAGAGATATGGACTTAGGTGGACAGTTGATATCTGTGTTCCCAGCTCTTCTTCTAATTTTTCAGTCTTTCATGTTTGCAGTTTTTTAAAGCTGAAGCTCTTGCTGTGAAAATATTAGCTTTCTGTTTTTATTAAACCGATTTTTTTGACCCTATTCACAAGTGAAAGAAGGCAGGTCAAGCCAAAGGAACGTGATTTATGGTCTGAAAACCAAAGTCAAATAAAAAGAGGAAAAGTATGTGTATTTTTAAACTCACTCATGATTTCTGGGGCTGACTCAGTTCTCACAAGTGCTTGATTTAGCAGTGAAATTGAAATATGATTATCAAAGTACTATCTGAAAGGAAGATGGAGAAACTACTGCTGGTTAGCCTTTTTGGTGTTTAATTAGATTTCCTGGAAGCTTTTCCCCTTCCTTCTCTACTCCAGACATTACACTTGTGTTTCATCAGATAAAGAGAACAGCTTTCCTTCCCTCAAAGATCAGCAAGTTCCTCACAGAAACATTTAGTAAACAAAAGGACTCTTTCCCACCCAGCCCCAGGGGTACTCCTGAAACCTAATTTCTGCTTCCTTGCTGGAAAGAGACAGAGGGAGCATCTTGCAACCTACTCAGAAAAGAACTCAACCCACTTCTAGGCGCTTCCCTGCAAGCAGCAATTGAGATCTTCTGCCCTGACTCAGCCCTTATTACCTAGAGTGGATGTCTCTGGATTTTGAGAGGGAGACTGTGAGATCCCCTCCATACCAGCACTGGATGCTCTATCCCATCCCCATGCCTTTGAGGTTGTTGATGCAAAACCTTCACTGGTGAAACTAGTCCTCACTGCAGCTGTAGCGGTTACCCAAGTGAGCATGGATAACCCACACAAATGAGCTTGGGTTGAAGCCATTCAAACCAGTCTGCAACACTGCTTAATGCAGCTGAGAAGTAAGGCCCTGACTTAAAGTTTTGTACACAGGTTACCCATTCAGTTCAGCTCTGATAAATTGCTGCTCCACAAGCTCCTGTACTGAATTTAGCACATCTGATCCGAAACGGTACCTCTGGCTGCTGATACAATTGCTTCATTGAGGAAAACAAATTAGAAATTTAAAAAGCCCCAAATCTGAAATAAGAGAGAGGAATCTGAGTCAGAGATGGTTTTTACTATTGAGCTCTGCTGGGGCAGAGACTCTCTCCCCTTGTGTAAGTATGTAAGGGAAAAAAGTAAAGCAATGTTATAGCATCTGCGTGTCTTTCACTTACATCACATAGGTTTCCATGCACCTCACTTCCTGGGGAGCAGCATCATCATCTTCCAAATAGTTTAATGCTCTTAAATCAGAAAACTGAGAATGGTTTCAAGCTGAAATAATCCAGTTGTTTTCACAGGAATTACCAGGCTACTGTAATACAAAGGTATGGCAGTATCAGAGGGGTATGTCAATTTTTGAGGGTCCTGCAATAAGGAGCTGTCAAAACAGAAAAGAAAGTATCCAGCAAGACTCAGTGATATCTATAGAGTGACGTTTTCAGGTGATCTTTTGGGGTCACAGGGTCTCCTGACAGCACTTCCAAATAATGTTGCATTCCATCCATAAATATCTACTCATTCCTGATCACACCACTCAGAGAAGCCTTTTCCCCTTCCCAAAACTTAAAGCATGTTGGATTATTCTTTTATTTATCCATTTTGAAGTCCTTCCTCCACAAACATAGTCCTGCCAATTTTCTTTCATCTTGGCCAAGTACGTCTTAACTGATTAAGTAGAGCAGAAAACCAAATCTGCTTCTTTAGAATATTCAGTTATTAGAAATAAAGCAAGCTAGACCTACGGGGGATGAAAACCACGAGCTAGCAGGTTTTACCTCACCAAGTCAAAACAGCAACTGTTGCAAGTTAATGGGGCAGTTTTACGCTTCCAAAAACCTGAGTATATTTAGCCTTTATCCATTCAATTCAAGAACTGAAAAGAGATTGATGACAGGAGTCTCCTCCATACCCATATTTTTTTTTATCCTGTTGTGCCTGTTTTCCTAATGCCTCCTTTGATTTGATTTTTGAACTGCTGCTATTATCAGCTCTCTCGGGTATAAAGCTCACCATGGTCATATGTCTCCAAAGCTGGTATCTTGGCAATCGTAGGAGTTGTGGTGAAGTGTGGATTTTGAAACATGCATATTTTTAAATAATCAAGTTCTCTTCTCCTTGCCCTTGTTCACCATTGCTTTCCTAGATTTCACAATAAGGTAGAGGTTGCCTGCTTAGTGTTACTCTGTTAAAGCCAAGAAATCTTGCAATCCCCCCTCAGTAATTACATTCTTAAAGCATTTACAACCCAACAAGTTGTAATCTAAGTTAAAGGTAAGTTTCCACTTGTACTATCACTCTAAAATGATGTTTGTTTTTTATATTTTTTTTGTTTGTGGGAGGCTAAACGACCCCTAGCTCCAAAAAATAAGGCAACTATTCTCTGCCTTGTGGATAGAAACACAACACTCCTTTTTGAGAGTTTTTTTGCTTGAGACTTACAAGTTTAGGGAGACCCAGGAGTCAGGCTCTTCCCCCTCCCCTGCTGCATGGTACCTATGTGCCAATTAATGCTTTTGGTTAGAAGACCTCTCCCGTGCTAACACTCTGATTGATCAGTTCTCTTGGTCCTTCTAACTTTTAAGACTAAGTTTTGGGGAGCTCTAACCTTGTGCCTAAGCACTGGCTGGAGCAGCGACCTTGTTATCGTTATTGCCCTGTGGGAAAAAATCCCTCCAGTTTACCAGCCACCCAAAAGTCATCTTTACCACAGAGACACTGAAGTGAAAAGGAGGATGTTTTCCTGCTGTGCAAAGCCTAACAGAACTCTTCTCTGTGTTTAGAGACAGGTACCAAGAAAGAAATGATAAATCATGCTATATTAGCTACCAGTACCATGCAGGAGTTTTGCGCCAGAAGATTCTTTCACTTAGCTGCCAGAGTGCAGACATAGGTTTGCCAAGTGGCATTTGATCCAAGATGCAGCCTCAGGCTACCCTTATTGGAAATCAAGCCTGAGCTGAGAAGCAGTGACTTGTCCCCATGGTCCCCCACTCATGCCACCTCACTCACAATCCCACGTTAACACAAAGTCTTCCCTCCTGCTCATCCTTCCAGGGCTTCTGACTACTCATTTAGATGATAATTTAATGCTGGAGTGGGAATAGTGACTTAAATGTCAACCAAAGACATCCACTGGGATGGGTATAACCTGTCCAGACAGTAAACAAGCCATTTATTGAAGGTGAACGAAACTCCTAACTTGATACTTGGCTGTAAGAAGAAAGCATGGAAAGTTGTACTCCGGCTCCAGATTGGTAGGAGGACAAATCTCTGTTTGGAATGTGGATTCTAATATGATCCAGAAAGTAATAAGCTGCTTTTGTTGTGTTAAGACCTAAAGCCTCAGGATGGAGAACTAACATCATAGCAGACACAACAGTTCAGGGATGAAAGCATGCCTGATGTGAGCATCCTTTAAACATGGGCTGCAGGACACTGACTTTTCCAGCATCACTTGGCTCACCTATTACTGATATGGGATGTTGAAAAATGCCTCACTGGGACACATTCAGTGGATTCATTGTTTCCCGGGCTATGAGATTTGGTGTTATCATATTACTTGGGTCTACAGCCATTCATATTGGCTAGATACAAGTCAGGAAAAAACCAGAAGAGTACTCATTCTCATATACCAATATCTATCTAGAACACCTGCATTTTTTACCAAGCATTAATCATTTTACTAGATATATCCAAATAGGATCTTTGTTTCCTTAATTAACACTATGAACAAGGTAATTTTGTGGCAATACACTAATGCCTAGACTGTAGCACCACTTTCTGGGAATGCCTCAAGTGGATTGAGGGGGAAAGGATAGATGCTGCGTGCCCAAGATAATGGAAAACCCATCCTCTACTCCTTGCAGTGGGCATGACAAAACTGAAAGGACGGCCTGTTCAGTAGAATACCACTCCACTGTAGAATGATATGTCCAACAGCATTATCAGATTTAGCATGTACATCAAGATAGAAAACTTAACTGGAGGAATGGAATTGAAATATTCATTCTGCTGACCCTGCTCTCAGCAGAAGAGAGTGTCGGACGAGAAGAAACAGGAGATTTGATGGCAAAACCAAACACAGTCAAAGATAGTAGAGGCTTAGAAATGGAAATAAATCAGCAAGAACAGGGTTTGTAGCTGCACAGAAAGTTAAAACTCCTCCTGCCAAGGAAGCCCACAACTCCCTTCTCCTGCTGAGTAAGTCTGCCATATGATCATACCCCTTACATATAAATAAGTCCATTACTTGTCCAAGTCATCGCTGCTGTGCAACCTAGATATCACCATCTCTTGTTTTCAGATTCAGAATGTCCATGGCATGCTAACAGAGGAGTTAAGCCCACACTTACAGTGATAATATCAGACTAATCACTTTAAGAAGTCAGAAAAAACACAAACCTCCTTATTTATGGGCAGAGTAGCTACATGATCTTTTATGGCCTGCTCATATCAGCAAGCATTTGCAGGATTAGACCACAAATGTTATGTTACAGAAAGGAAGAAAATAAAATGCAATGCCACAATCCACTTTTAATACAATTAGGAAAAAAAAGAAAATAGGGACAAGAAAAACATCTGGACATAGTTCAGCAATTCAAAATCTCAGCGATTAAAGTGTCTTGTTGTTGCAGTTTTGTGTAGCTGTGCTGCTTCAGTGGCTTTTGTAAGCCGCAGTTACCGCTCTCTGCAAGGCCCATATTTTGAAAACATTAGTGAATTCAAGGCCAAATTCAAGACTAAGCCTATCAGAGCTGGTCATAGCGCCTCTGGGAATCACATATAGGAGAAAAAAACTGCTGGCAGGCGCACTTTGCCACCGGAGCGGGAGTGAGAAGATGTAACAAGCTGCACAGACGCCAAGGCCAGGCCCGCAGGAGGAAGGGATGAAGAATGCAAAGAGAAAGTTTCCCCTGCAGCTCGTGGTGGAGTCCATGGTGAAACGGGTGTCCCCCCGAAGCCCATGGATGAGGACGGGGAGCAGAGACATCTATGCCCTGTGAAGATTGATCCACGCCTCAGCAGGTTTGCCAAGGGACTTGTGACTTTGTTGGGGGACCAGGCCGGGGGGTCTGGACCTGGATGTCAGCACCCTATGGAGGGGAGAGTCCTGCTGAGAGGCCTGTGGTGAGGGGATGACTCCCCGATAGAGAGGACTCACGCTG